>VZSF01000367.1:0-81123 GCA_013398295.1 Chionis minor
CACAGCCCCTGCAACCCCCCCCCAGTGCTTGTCCCCCCCAGCCCCTGCACAGCCCCGGAGACACGGCCCCTGCGGCTGCAGCCCCTGCCCAGGGACCGCGGGAGCCCCCAGCCTGACCCGCGGTGCGTGTGCGGGGTCCCTGGGCGCACAAACCCCGGGGACACGCGGGGACGGGGTGGCTGTAGACGGCGGGTTCCAGCGGGCGCCCGGGGTTTGGGCTGAGCATCCCGGGGGGGGGACGGGAGGGCCGGGCCCAGGGTAGGCTGGGTGGGATTGCCCCTCGCCCCGCGCCACGCCGCAGGTACACGCAGGTACGCGCAGCCATTTCCTACCCGCCTGCACCCCGGGTTGCCGAGCCCGATCCTGCCCACGGAGCCGGGGTCGGATGTTGCTTGTTTTGTGCTGTGAACTAATGAACTCGCCGGCAGAGCCCTGGCCAGCCCCATGCGCCGCATCAACAAATAAACAAATAAATGAGGAGAAGCGGGGAAGCCAAGCCCGGGAGGCAGCCCGACAACCCCCAGATGTGCGCAGGCTTCCTCTGCGTGCAGCGCTGCCTGTGGGTCCCTGCGCCGTCATCCCCTTGTCCCCAGAGCATCGCGCCAGCCCCCAGCTGTCACCGTGCCGCGGTCGAGCCCGGCACTCCGAGCTGTCCCAGGGCCTGCGGGGTGGGAGCGTGGGCACGTCCCACCCGAAACGCGGCCGGGCCCTGAGCCCAAGGACGGGCTTAAGCACTTAAACTGGTGTTTGCTGGTGTCACCCCAGGGCTGTGCCTGTGGGGGGGTGCTCAGCGGCTGTACACACGCAGCGCCGGTGCGAGGCTCACCACGACACCCGTCCTCTGCGTCACGCCACGGCAGCCTGGTGTCTGCCACCGCAGCGCCGTGCCGCCGTGCCTCCGAAGTTGGGGTGCAAGAGCTTGAAGAACAGAGGATTTGGGGTACCAGCCACCCTGGGATGGGGGCACCTAAGTCCTGTTGGGTTCCTGGGTCTCCCCCTGAGCCCCCCTGAGCTGTTGGAGGCGATGGGATGGCTCCTTTACGGCTCTTAAATATGGGGATGTGCGGGGCCGGCTGCCAGCCTTTGGCTGAAAGCTTGGGAAAAGAGGAAGAGGAGCGAGGGTTGGCAATGGGTTAATGGGAAGGAGGTGACACTGTCATTTGTGTCTCTCATCAGAGGACACCTCTTCGGCAGCCCCCAGGCTCATCCCATCCCATGCCAGGCCCGGTGTTATCCCACCGCTTCCTGTTGTAAATTATTTCCAGAGCAAGTGTGAAACAATTAAACAAACCGAAGGGCAGAGTCTGCTCGTCAGATCAAAGGAGCGAGCCCTGCAGCGGTACCTCTCTCCTGCGCGCTCCCTCCCTCCCCGCTCCTCCCGCACTCCCCGCTTTGGGCCCTGAGATGGTGCCCTGATCCGGGTGGGGCGGGAGCACGGTGCCGCACGGGATTCGGGTGCCGCTGGGAGCTCGAATCCCGTCTGAAACCTTAAAGCATCTCGGGGCAATGAATGACACTTGGCATCGCTCCATGGCGGCAGAGCGGGGGCAAGGCCGGGCCACCCCTGCGTTTCAAGAGCAAAAAACAGATGCCAAAGGACACGAGGCTGCGGTGCCTCTTCACCCTCATTTTCTACCCTTGGCAGGGAAGTGTGTGCTCCCGCCGTGTTCCCCTCCCTGCAAACGGGAGCAGGATGGCAGCGGCTGGGCGGTGGGATGCAGCCCCTGGCTGAGCGATGTCCCTGCGCCACCACCACCTTGCCACCACGTTCAGCCTCAGGAGGCAGCAAGGCAGATGTGAGGGCAGCCTCAGGTTTCCATTGCTTGGGCTTTCTTGGAGATGGGGGCTTCCGCTCTCTTTCTCTCCATCTTCTTTTCTCCCCCCCCGTCGGAGCCCAGCGAGCAGGGAGCATCTCGGCTCTACCTGCCTGGAAATACCGGCTGTAGCTTTGCCTGGGCTTGTTCTCCACGTGCAGAAAGCGCCGCGTGCTCAGCTGAGCTGTGCTCGGGGTCTTGCTCCCCGAAACTGGAGAGAGCCTTCAACCCACCCCCCCCCAGCCCCACTGGACCATCGTGGCCATGCCTGGGTACATGGGGCTGTTGGGGTCCCTGCCATGGCCACGCCGTCCGAGCGTGGAGGGGTGGTGATGCCGGCTGCTGCGCAGCGTGGCGGGATGATATTTGGAGACACCCAGCCCTGCCTGCTGGCCTGGCACCGCCGCGGCTGGCACCGCCGGATAACCGGGCATCCCTGGCACTGGCTGCTCTTGGGGTGCTGGACACCCACAAGCCTGGGGCTGATGTGTGTGCCCTGGCCCCGGCTCTCCTCTGCGGTGGGGAGGGTCTGCCGGGGGCAAGGCTGCGGATAAATGCACACACAGCCGTGCGTGCGGCCGCGCCGCCTTGCCCCATGAACACGGAAGGTCAAATACATCTGTTTATTGCCATCATCCGGGGGCTGCCGTGACCCCACGGCTGCGGGGCAGCTCTGCGCCGGGGACAGCTTTGCCGTGGGGGAGGTAAAAGGCTCCTCCGCGGTTTCCCACGGGCAGGACGGGGCCACGGGCGTCTCGGCACGCGGGTGAGTCCTGCAGCCAGGCGCTGCCGTGAGCTGCCCCGCTTTAATCTGGTGCCATCCTCCCCCCGGTACAGCGGGGGTCTGGGGCGAGATCCTCGCAGGGAGCTTCCTGGAGTTTGCTTCTCCCAAACGCCTCCCCCAGAGATTCCTACCAGGAAAAGGGAAAAAAGGGAGGAAGGGAAAAGTCAGCGTTCAGCGTAAATCTTTTTGCAATAAGAGGTGAATATGACATAAATCCAAAGAAACTTTTTATTTTGAGTGGTCTTCAGGGGTTAAATATAATGGGATTTTAGGTACTTTTAAAAATAGTGTTCATAAAAGGCTTTAATAGAAACCTTGGCAACCGTCCATGTGATTAGTGATTTAAAAACATAAAACCTCCACACATGTTTAAAAGTTTTAATAAGTTGAAATTAAATGAGTGAAACTCTGGGAATATTTTTTTGTTACTGCAAGCTAAGAAAATTATGTCCGTTAAGCAAAACTTAATACAAATATAAACAGGTAATGCACATCTGTAAATTATTTTCATGTCTCCAGGGGCTGGAAAAAAACCTAAGTGAGACCAGCATTCTTATATATATTTTGCCTTGACAGCTCAGGAAAAAATTTGCCAAAAACCAGAGTTAGAGCACTGGGCTGGCGTGGGAAAGTTGGTTTAGTGAGAAATTTGCCCTAGGCTATTTAAATAAAAACAGGCGTTTTTTTAATGGCAAATGCCTGTTAAATACAACCAACGCAGCTTCCAATCACTTGAGTAACTAGTGTGCCTATTCCTTCTTGACACTTTCATCTCTTTATCATCACAATCAATATTTTGCTCTTATACATTCGGTGCAATAAAAATAGCACCGATAAGGCAGACATCAAACTGGATCTCTCCCGCTTTCCCCCCCGCTGTGCTGGGTTTGGCGTTCCTCCGCTGGCCGGTTTTTGGAGCAGCACGCAGCGTTAGCGTTCCTCGCGCCGGGACGCACACCCACACCTTTGCTCACGCTCTCACAAAAAGCCATTTTTAGTAATTAAGAGTAAAGCAAAGTGGGTAGAACATCCTGGAAAATCTGAGAAGATAAAAATACAGCTGGTCATGGAGTCTGCGATGTAAAACTATCCCAGCCAAAGCTGCCCCATAATGGGATTAAGCTGCGATTCCCTGGGGCACTGGAGAAATGAGGCTGGATTTGCAAGAATGGTCTAAATCCTGAATTTCTTTTTATTTATTTTTTTAAAAATAGCTGAGTGGAGGATTGTGAATGGATGGCCACAGGATAAATCACACCGATTGCTCCGTCCCTCCTGAACAATGGTGACGGCAGTGCCTACGGCAGCACATGCCCATGGAGGATGACTTTCCCCCCGGCAGCGCTGTGGGGATCGGTCCCACCGGGGTGTCCGGGGTTGGGATGGGACAGAGGACAGCCAGCCTTCAATGCTGCGGGCAGAGGTCGGTGCCATGCGTGTCCCTGCCCTGGCACGGCTGCTGCGCCCGGGCTTGGCACCCGCCGGGTTTTCCTCCTCGCAGGCTGCTGAAACTGGTTTTAATTGCAAGGTTGCTCCTGGCCATCATTTCTCGGTGTGTAAAGTCAGCTTAGTAACTCTCACCCACGGGATTAGCGACAGGCGGGGAGATGTCCGGGAGGGGCAGATTTTCCCGCACTGTTTGTACCTGGGTGAAAGGTGATGCTGCTCTATTGCTCTATAAAATGTGTCGCCTTTAAAATAAAACACCTTTATGGGTCGCCAAGGGAGAGCAGGTGTTGGGGAGGTGTCTCGTGGCCCCGCTGTCCCCTGTGCTGCTCTTATCCACCTCCATAAATCAACTGAAACATTCGCTGTTGTATAAACAGAGGCTGATGGAGCTGCGGGTGACAATGTGCCCCGAGCCCGTCCCATCCCCACGCTGCTCCCTTGCGGGTGCCAGGACGTGGGTGCACCCATCCGCGCGGGCTGGCTTGGGATGCGCGTCCCTCTGGTCCCTCGGTGAGTGTCCTTGTCCCCTCCATGCTTGTTCTTGCCCCTGACTGCACCCGGGGGCTGCAGACCCTGCGTGTCCCCATCCCCTCCCCTCCCTCACTGGGACAATCACCTGGGGAGCATTGCAGACATCCGATGTGGGGTAGGGGTGGCAGTGACCCCCCTCTCCCAAAGCGCAGACCCCAGCCCAGCCTTGTCCCAGCCCTGGGACAGTGTGGGACGTGTTTGCACTCTACGTTTCACGTGCATCTTCTTTCAAAAATGTCCGTTTCCTCACTTTTTCTTCCATTCCTCCTTTTCCGGCTGAGGCAAACAGGACTTTTTATCATCTCAGCAAAGAAATTGCTCACCAGAGTGTGTGGAGGGGCCAGGATCTGGCCTCCTCTGATATTTACATTAAATAATTGAAAACCATCGCTCGCAGCAGTGAAAACCCAAGTGTGATTCTCTGCGCACAAGCCCGGGCATGAACCTGATACTGGATTTCTGGACCGCCACGCAATGCCAAGCACATCTGAGTTACCCTGGCATCCCCGCAGTTTCACCCAGCTCCGCGCCCCTGGGATTTGCCTCTCCCAGGGCAAGCGCTCAAGAAAGACATCATGCCGCGCGGACACTCGCTCCGTGCAGGTTTTTGGGCAGGTATTCTGGGAGACGTTGCTCCTGGAGACCTGGGCATGCCCCTTCTCGCTGTGCTGGCCTGGGGGGGGGAGGCTTGCAGGGTCCTGGGATGCCACCGGTGCCGGCAGATAGTTTCAGGGACAGTTTGGTGCCAGCTCTGTTCTCACAGCAATGGGATCCAGGACTTGAGAGCTCCTGCGCCAGGCTGAAGCCAGCTGAAATTCTTCAGCGATTACAAAAAGAGGGTGAAAAAGTTCTTTCCGCATCCCAGCCCTTGCTGCCTGCTCCGTTGGCGGGCGCTCCCACCCACCGCCCCCTCTTCCCTTCCGCATGGAAACAGGAAGATTTGGAGATGTTTCATTTCACAGAGCAGCTGCAAGGCGGCTCTTTTTCCCCCCGAAAAACGCATTGCAGAGGGGACCACGCATCTTCTGCGCTGATGCAGGGTGTTTTGGGCTACAGGCGCCCGGGATGGCAGCCCCGCTGCCGGGGTGGTGTGGGGGCTCCTGTGTGTCCCCTGGCCATGGCCGGGCACATGTGCGAGGGCTGCTGTCTGTCGGGGAACGCTTCCCACCCAGCTCTGACCTTGGTGCCTCCCAGCAAAAACACCTCCTGGAGAGGGGCCAAGCATAATAGCCAGTTCCTTCTACTCCCTTCCTTCCCAGGCAGTCACATTATCACAGGGCTCGGCCGCGAATCAAAGCCAGGCACACGAAGACAGGAACCAGGAGAAATCGGACGCAAGATGCCGTTTCCGCTCGGAGAGCAGAGGCTGCGGGGCACCGGCTGCCTCCTCGGAGCCACTGGCTTTATCATGGGGTGCCCCATTGCAGTGGGCTCCATGCCTGGGAGGGAGGGAGGGAGGGAGGGAGGGAAGGAGGGAAGGAGGCCCCCCTCAAAGCTCACTTGGGTGCACCCAGGAGCCCCAGAAAACCCCCCGCCGTGCCCAGTGCACCCCGCATTGTGGGGCAGCGGGCGTCCCCCACCCTGCGCCGCGGCGGCTCTCACGAGGCTGGCTGCGCTCGGGGGCTTTTGCGGTGCTGCAGCCAGTGGCGAAGGGTTTGGAAAAGCTCCAGAGCCCATTCCCTGACCTCTGCCCGCTGGCAGCTGTAGGCGAACGATGTATTTCCTGCAAAGTTGTTGCGGATTTTCTTTAGAATTAGGCTGAAAAATAAATTAACAAAAAAAACCCCTGTGATGCCACGACCCTTCGTCCCTCTGTGGGGTCCCCTCCACAGGGAGGGATCACTCCTGCGTGGCAAGGTCTGCTGCCCGCTGCCTCCCTCGGCGGGATGGGGGCTCTCGCTCAGGCTCGGCACCCTCAGGGTCCTGAACGGCCCACGGGGCTCCCCCCCATTCCCACGTTTAGGGATGGTCCTGCTGCTCCCACGCCGCAGTGCAGGCAGACTGGTGGCACGGGCCGTGCCGTGTGCCGTACCACCCCCCGGCAGCACCTCTCCCTGCGGCACGGGCCGGGGCGGGTGGCGGGCTGGGAACCAGCCGGCAAAGAGATGCCGGCAAGGTGTGAGCCCTCCCCTGCCATCCCAGACATCCACTTCAAAGACTGGTGACCTTTCAAATGCAGCGGCTTTTGCACGGGGCGGTGAGACTCACAGCTGGGGAGGAAGCGGGGAGCGTGGGAGGAGGAACTGGCACCCCTGGGCCCACTGGAGGGATGGGATTGACCCCCGTGCTCCGGCACATGGGGACAGGGTGATGCTGCCCAGTGGGACCCCCATGCCACCACCAACTCCCCACTCCCGGCAGGAGCCTGCGCCCCACCGGAGCGGCATCTGCCCCGGGCACATCCGGGCAGGGCTCTCGCTGCCGCCTGGACTTTGGAGCGTGGGAGCTGCGCAGCAGCCCAGGTGCTGCCAAGGGTAGCGGCGTGTTCCCTCCCTCCTGCCCCGGCACCTCGCCCATCCGTGCCCCTGCGGCACGGGGCTCTGCCGGAGCCGTGGCACTGCTGGAGCTGCTGCCGTGTGAGCCACGGTCCCGCTGCACCGTGTGGGGAGCTGCAGGCGCCCGTGAGATGATGCTCCCATGAAAGTCCAGCAGCAAAAACACATCAAAGCCCGTCCTGATGGCAGCGAGTAAACAGGAAGGGAGAGAAAGACAAACACAGCTCCTTGCAACTGTCGGGGGAGAAAAACAATTCGCTCTCCAGGCGGGAGAAGTTTTGCTGCCCTCTCAGCTGCAACCCCCTGCAGAAATGTGGCAAATGAGCCAAATGAGCCAAATGTGCCAAAAGGGCTTGGGACCCCCTGCTCCAAATGCTGCTGGGTGTGTGGCTGTGGGGGGCTGAGCCCTGTCGGCGGGGGCTGCAGGGGTCGGGGGTGCCTGTGCACCTCCTGCTGCCCGCACGTACTGGGGCATCATGCCCAGAGCTCTGCAGAGCAAAGCAGTTTTAGGAAAACCGGTGGAGATGGGGCTGAGTAGGACGGCGGCTGCGCTTGGTTTAGCAGCAGCGGTGCAGCACGTCACGGGCCGCTTCTTCGCCCACCGCCCCGGTGCCTTGCAGCGAGGCTGGTTCCCAGGGCTGCCTGAGGGGGCTGCGCTGGGGTCCGGTAATAGGATTAGGGGCCTCCTTGCCTGGTCATCCCATCCTAATCCCGCCGGGAGGGGAAAAGTCAGGCTGGGACAAAAGGCATTAGCCATCCGCGCCTGGTCGTGGCCTGCTGACCTCTGCACAGGCGGTGGGGACGGGGCAGCAGCCACAGACCCCTCGTTGCTGTCATGCGGGTGGTCGCAGCCACCGGCCGGGTCGCTGCATCGCAGGGGCTGCCTCCTGAACCGGTGGCACACGCTGCCATGTCGGGGTCCCGAGCGTGTGGGGCGCTGGGCATGGGAGCGCTGCGCAGCGTTGGCACAGCTCCCCTGGGCGTCAGTGGGACGAGCTGATTCACCGCCTCGGAGCAGCTGCTGTCCAGCAAAGTTCCTGTTTTTCAGTGAAATCCCCAACTCCCGTGCCTGGAAAAAAACAAATGGGAGCGGAGCAGGTGCCTGGCCCTGTGCGGGGTGGCTGCGAGGGCTCAGCCCTGGCTGTCTGTTGAAAACACAGGCTCCAGAACTGGACCGGTCCATACTCACCCACCAAGGAAAGCAAATCTCCCACCTGAAAAAAAAACCCCAAACTCAAGGGTTTGTGAAGGAGTCAAACCCCCCTGCCTTAGAGCATGCGCCAAACTCGAAAGGTGGGAAAATCAAAATGAAACTTTCCCTGGAGAGGGATTAGTCCCCTCGTGCCTGCTGCCCTCCACTCCGCATCGCTGCTGCTTGCCGCACCAGCCCGTGCCGGCTCCCGTGCCCACCCAGGGTCCCCAGGTCCCCGACCCCGCAGAGTCCTGGGCAGCACAGCCAAAACCACCTCTGAGCCCACGGGAGCTGACCTGAAGGGTCAGACCTGGGCTGTCTGGGCTTTAAGTGCCCAGGGGTTATTAACGTGTCCCTCTGCACGGGCATGGAGCTGCGGGAGCAGCGTGCGGTGCCTGGGGAAGGGCAGCGCATCCCCACCCCGCAGCGCTCCCAGGGTCAGCCAGCAGCAGCCTTGGGGAAAGCCTGGGATGCCTTTAGGGAACACGAAGGTGAAGGGCCCAGCCGGGCTGTTCCCGTGCCCCAAACGGCAGCCACCCTGGGGTGACACCCGGCACGGCACCGCTGGGACACCGGGGCGGGCACGGGGGGAGCAGCAGCCCTGCGAGAGCTGGTTGGCTTTAGCTGGCGCGGCTTCGGTTTGCTGAGAGGGATGTTTTCAAACCTGCACTTGAGGGAGGAGGTTTGCCAACGGAAATATGTAACTGACTGTAAATAATAGCTTTTATCTGCAGCGGTACCCGTGAAATGAATAAGCTCCCCGGCAGCGGCGGGGCAGAGCCAGCAGAGCTGCGCAGGTGACAGCGCAGGGTGTTGGGTTACGGGCTCCCCATCACCGCCAGAGCCCCCCGATGACTTGTGACAGGTTCATAAGCTGAGAAATGTGATGCTTTGCAAGGTTCAGTAAATATTAGGACTACTCCTCCCTCTTTCTGGTGCAGGTTTAATTGCTAGGGTAATTCATGAGAGGACAAGGAAAAAAAAAAAAACATCTGGGAAAATAGGACCTGTTAAATAGAATCCATTAATAACGAAATAATTGTTCCTCTGCATGTGATTCAGACAGCTGCCTAATTGTTAATTACCTCGATATGAGAATAACAGGTAATTATGAGGCTACATCACGAGGAGCTGCCTTTTTTCCTTCCTGCTTCTTTTCTTTTGCCGAATGCCGGAGAGGGAGCGTGCCCCGGCAGGTCACACCAGGACTCGGAGGAGAGATGCTCCCCAGGCAGGGTTCCTCCTGTGGGGGTGAGGTGGGAGCTCCAGGTCCCAGCCCCCTCCTGAAGCTGTTGCTGCTCTTGGACACAGACCCCAAAACACACACAGCTGTCCTCAGCTGGGGAGCTGGGCACCAGCCACCTTCCTCAGCCGTAGGACCTGTCCGTGCGGAGCCCAGACCCGGCAAACAAGAAGCAAAAGTTATTGGTGACCTTGGCTGTCAAATTCCCCAAGATTACTTTATTCAAGAGACATTCTTGAAATACTTTATTCCTGTTTCTCTGTTGCAAAATGTGCTTTCTCTACCAGCACACATGTGCATAAATACACACACACACGCAAACCCACAGGCACACGTGTGCAACACGCACACACAGGTAGACACCAAGCAAGTACCCTGCAGAGACAGGGCTCTGCCTTAGGTTTTTTTGGACCAAGAAATGTTGCTGGGTTCCATTTTCCAGAGGTGCGAGGATGCAGAGACAGACAGGCACTGCTGAAGGTGGCGATAACATCTGTGCAACTAGTGACGCCGCTGCTGGTGATTTGCCATTGCTGGTTTTGTGCAATTATTGCCTTTGGCTTCTTCCAAAGAAGAGGTGCCAGCCAAGAGATAGCCGAGCAATGAGGAAATCGGGACAGATGAGTGTGGATGGAGAGAGACCCGAGCAGAGGAGGAGGCAGCCCCAAGCGTGGTCATGTTCTCGCTCTCCCCTCTCGGGGCCAAGTGCCTGTAATCCCTCCAGGCGGGTTGCATTTCGGCTCTCTGGTGTGCTTCACATGACGCATGGGAGTGCCGGCGACCCTGGCAGTGCAGCCCATCTGCCTGCCAGCGAGCCGAAAGTGGGATCAGAAAACAGACCGGGAGCTGAAGCTGCTCAGGAGTTGTCTTCAGTGCAGCCAGCGAGGAAGAGGAGGGAGGAGCGTGGCAGAGCCCTTGCTGCCTCCCGCGCCGGCTGCGCTCGCTTCACGGGCCTGATCCAGCGCCAGTAAAGCCGGTGCCATTTCCCACGCGCGAGGGGAACAGGTCATCAGTCAGCAGAGATCTCTGCAGGATGCAGAGCTGATATCAGTCCCGGAGAAGGCAACAACGTCTTTTCCTTTAGCCTCTCGCCCAGCCAGCACCGGGGAGCACGAGCCGCTGTGGGGTCCAACAGCTCCGGGGTTACCCCGAAACTGGCTCCTATCCCAGCCATTTCCATGGCCATGGGACAAGATGCCTGCGGCAGCCTGGCAGAGGGACCATGCACCCTCGTTCAGAGCCCCAGCTGAGGGACGGCAGCTCTCTGGAAACTGCCCTTTCCCTGCGAGGGTGAAGGTGACGGGGTGCCATGCCCGTCATTGCCTTTGCTGGCAACGGTGATGTGCCAGCGAAGCGCTCGGAGCCGGCATGGGGCAGGACATGCCCAGCCCGGCACTCCTGGCCCTGGGCACATCCTGCTGTCAGCAACATGCTGGGGAGGGAGGGATGCTCTCCTTCTCATCCCAGCTTCCTGCAGGCAAAAATAGCTCCGGGCCCCAGGTTCCTGTGTATCTCGTGTATTTATAGTGTAAACGGCTCCATAACGCTCTGCCCTTCTGGCTCTCACCTGCGTTTTGGGGAGGAAATACCGTCTCCCTCCCGTGCGTTCGTGCGCGTCTTTCACACCAGAGAGGCCTCGGCACTTCCCACAGGCACCGCATACGTGAGGTCCCAGCGGTGGGACCTACGTGACTGCATCCCTCTGCGCTGGCCGCCGGGCACGGGGACGGGGACGGTCCCGGCTGGGATGCCCCGTGGGCGCAGTGGGTGTGGGAGGCGCATGGGGCGCCTGGCGCTGCCCTCCAACACTCGCATCTGCACAGTGTAGGCAAAGCCCGCGGGACGGCGTGATCCTTTGGAGAAACAAAACCGAGGCAAGCTGGCAAGCCAGCTCCCGGCACGGCGCTGCCCAAGCGCGCCAGGGCCACAGCCACCAGCGTGCCGGCTTCGCTCGGCTGCTCGGAGGCCCGGCAGCGCTGGCGAGGGCAGGGCTGGCACAAATCACCACCCGCAGCAGTGACAGGAGCTTATTTTTCTAAGCAAATCATCGAAGAGGCTAAATATACATTTTCCATTCAGTTCCCCAAAGCAGCGATAGCACGGAGCCTAAAAATAAATCCCTTTTGATTGTGGCTGGGCCAGAATTAGACTGCCGCTGGACCAAGCCCTGTTGTTCAGCTTCATCCCAAACTAAGCCCTCTCTTTCCCTCTGGGCTCCCGGTGGCACAGGACAGGTTGTCCCCATGTCCCCCCCCCAGCTCCAGCCTGGGGACGCAGGGGCTGGGCTGAACTGTGGCTGCCCAGGGGCTCTGAGCCCTTGCCCACCCCAGCCAGACCCAGCTCGTCCTTCCCTCTGCTGTGTAAGTCGTAACCGCTGCTACATCTCAGTGAAATAACACATTTGAAAGAAAGGGAGGGAAAAAAAAATACCCTAAACCCTGTAAAACTGAAATTGTAGTTCTCCCGGGATGCAGCGTCTGAAATATTCCCACAACCTTTGCATAATGCATTGCTCATGTCAGACCTCGGGAGACAGAAATTAATAGCTAACAGCAAGCAGGCATGGCACACACGTGGGCTTTCCTTCGCTCCGCGCTCTCAGGGGCTCCGTGCTCTGGGGATACTTTTCCTTTACATTCAGCTCAAATAATTCTCGTTTAAAGACACGAGAAGAAAAAGACCATAGAGGAGTCAAAGAGTATTTGTGCCAAACAGGAAATATTCAATAAATGTTTATCCTCCAACACAATGGTGGGGTTTTGAAAGTTTTCTGTGGATGTGATTTAAGGTTGAGGGGGCGGAGGGGCTTTTCCTCCCCCTCCAGCCTCTGGATAAGCGAGAGCTGAGTTTGGGCTCTGCCCGCGGCACCAAACTCCCTGTCCGGGCAGCTGCTCCCTGTGCATGGAGGTGTGATCCGGACCATGCCGTCCCCCTGATTGCATCCACGCAGGGATGGGGCAGGAGTTAAAGACTTCGCGTCAGCCAGGACACTGCCCTGAGTGGGGTGCCCTGTGCCTCGGTTTCCCCCCTGAGCCCCCCTGTTCCCGGGAACACCCTGCAGAAACGGGGCCATGCTAACCAGCCCCCCTCGCAAATCTGCTCCTTCCCTCTGTTTTCCTGGTCCCGGCGGCTTTTTCCCAAACCTTCCTCCCCTCCCCCCCAAAAATGTGAAAAAATAGCTCCATCTGGATGCTGTTTCCACCCAGGCACAGGCCCCGGGGCCGGGAGCCAAGAGAGCAGCGCCTGTGAACGGCAGACGTGGGAGCCGGAGAGGATGTGACGGGGAAGCTGTGAGAAAAGCCTGAGGTCGGCAAACCTTCGGCCTCACCGTGGGAGCCGCTCTCCCTCGCAGGAGAGGACTCAGCAGCCCGAGACACAGGACGATGCCAGTCCCGAACCATCCCGGGATGGTGGTGGCCCGGGCTGGGGGATGGCGGGGAGAAGCGCAGAGGGATGGGGAGAGGAGGGACAAATCCTGCCCAGCAGCTCTGTGCTGAGCCAGAGCTGCGTTGGGGCTGGTTTCCATCCCATTTCAGAGCGGGGCATCCCACAGGACCATGGCGGTGACCCCAGGGATGCTGCACCGCTCCTCCAGCAGCAGCTCCAGCCCTAAACCCTCTGGCTGCCGCTCCGGGCTCCCCAGCCCCGGCCGTGGGAGGGGACGGGCCAGCTTCCCGCTTCCCAGACTTCCCACGCCAGCACGTGTTATTTATGACTCCCAGGTTTTGAAATTAAACATAAATCAGTGAAGGCCGGGGGGCCGCGGGGGTCCTGCCGCATGGTGACCACCACGCGAGGAGCAGGAAGGGGGACAGCCACCGCCGGCGTGGGAGGAGTTAAGCTGCCCGGCGTGGGGAAGCCACCTCCATCCTCCAAAATACAATCGACCAGGAAATAAACAGGAGCTTGTGTTTGTTTCAGTTCACAAGTGAAAAATAAAAGGATTTCCTGCAGGCCAGGACGCCCGGGGTCCCGCAGCCCGGCCGCCGAGCCGCCCGCCGCCCCGTGCCCATTGTTCACCCCAGCTCTGCCATGGGGGACATTGTTCCCTCAAAATGTCCCATCAGATAAAGGAGCTGAAAGCAGCTCCCCAAGCCGTGCTGGCCATGAGTATGGCATGGCCACCAGCACCGGCAAGAGCAAGCCCATGGGTTTTATCCAGACTTTGGGTGTCGTGGTGCAGCCCCCAGCCCAGGTCCTGCAGGCAGCGAGGGGCTCGTGTCCTGCCTTCTGCCCCGGGACCGGGATGGCCGGCAGGCAGCGATGCCCCAGCACGTCTGCGGGTGACCCCCAGCACGTCCCCCCGCCCCAAGTGGGGCTGCAGCCGTGGGCTGGACCCAGACTTGGGGTCCGAGCAAGCGAGGGTTGTGGGGAGGTCAGGGGGTGGCGTGATGGGACTTCACACCCTCTCAAAGAGTGTTTGTGTCTTCCTCTTTTTATCAGACAAATCTCACTGAAGCGGTAAAACCTCACGTTTCCTACTGTTTAATGATATTTGCTGACTGCAGTGTCACAACAACCGTACCGGATGAGTGGAAAGAAAATAAATGCTAGAAAAATAACCTTGCGTGGAGGCACGTGGGAGTGCTGAGCCCTGACGGCTGTGGGGCTCCCAGCCGGCAGAAACCCCTTGCTGACGCTGATACTCCTGGAAAGCAGCGGTGAGTCAAAGGGAAACTTTTCTGCAGCCGCCGCTGGCCCCGCTGCCCGGCCCCGGTGCTGGGGGGACCATCGGGTTTGGCAGGGCTGCCAGCAGTGCTCAGCCTCATGGTTGCTCCGAAGACTACAGTTCATGGACATCTTTCATGCATCCATCACCCCACTGGTAAATCACAGGATGGACGAGCAACCAGCTCCTGCCGTTGGGTGACCTTGACCCTGTGGCTCCCTCAGGGGCACGGGGCAGCTCTGCACCCCATGGGACCCGAGCTAGTCCTCTGTCCCAGCTGCCGGGGACAATGCGCCTCACTCGGCTCTGGCAGGAGCTGGGATGGTTTGTGGGTGCCCATCCAGCCCCTTCCCGAAATTTGGGCTCAGAGTACTGTGGGAGAGTGGCTCCCACTTAGCTAAAACCCGACCTGCTCTGCAGAAACACTGGTGGCGGTGGCAGCTTGTGATGCTCATGCTGGTTTTCTGCGGGGGGGGTCAATGAGAATCTAGAAGGGCTGGAAACCATCACCTGGAGGCAACGCAGCGGCTGCCCTGGGTAGCCCTGGGAGCAGCCGTGGGGATCTGCTTGTGCGGGGCTCGCTGGTCTGCAGCCTCCGGGGAATGCCGCGCTCTCCCGGCCGCACCGAGGGTGTCGGGTGGTGCTGGGGGACGGTCTCTGGGGTGCAGAGCAGCATCGCCGGGGCGAGCAGGGGGCAGGATTCCCGCGGCAGCTGCGGCGGCTCCGGTGACTCGCCGGGAGCTGAGGGCTGCGAGCGCTTCCTGCGATTTGGCCCTCGGTGGATAAATAACCGCACACAGAAGCAAAGGCAGTGAAGGATCTCGGGCAGAGTAAATATAGTTCATAACTTCTTTTTTTTTTTTCCTTCAGTCTGATCCCAAGCCCTGTCTTTGTATTCTTGCCTTTGTGTTGTGTTTTTTTTTTTTTTTTCCTGCTGTGTTTTTTTAACCAGCGTTTGATGGCAACCTCCCAACCACACGTTCAGGCTGCTGAAAGCGCCTCATTTTGCTGTGGCCAGGGCAGCAGCTTTCATTGATGGTTCGAATCACTAGGCAGCCTCTGGGTTGGAAAAAGACAACAATACTACGACACTCGGAGGCTTTTCAGAGCAAAACTTGCCAAAAAGGGGCTAAAAAAAAAAAAAAAAAAAATTTGGTTGGGTTTTTTTTTTTTGCCTTTGGCAACTTTAAACTAAAACTCTGGGTCAGAATCACTTCTCGGCTGATGGGAGCGCGGCTCCGTGGCCGAGCCCGCAGCTGGCCAAGCCAGGCGGTGCCGGCAGACCTCTGCTTGGGCACCTCGCTGCCACCGGCTGCCACAGGTCCCGCTGGCTTCCAACTTGCCAAATCAAGTGCCAAACCCGGTGCCTTGTAAACCAGTGCTCAGCTGGCGTTTTGGGAGGTTCTTCTTCGCAGATGCAGCTAATTGCCACATTGGAGCTGGTGGTGCAATGCACGCCGTGGTCTTACCAGCCCCACAGGCTGCAAACTGCAGCGTCTGGCTTGGGTTGATTCTCTTCCAGGCATTTCCCCCTCCCTACAGCTCCTTTGGGTATGTTTGTTGGTTTTCCTCGTCAGCAAAGTTTAAAATGGAAAGGCAAAAACCTCTCCTAGGTGGTGGCCGGGCAACGGGACACCCCAATCGTTGCCAGTGCTCCTGCTCCGGTGCTCTCCTGCCGCTCGCTGCTGCTCCTCTTGGGCGGCTTGTCCTGGGGACACCGCGAGCTCCCGGGGGGTGACGGGGTGTGCAGCTCCGAGCACGGTCCGGCATGAGGCCTCGGTCTCCTCTTGCTCGTGTTTCAGCAGAAACAGGGTGTCCCTGGGGTGGTGGGGTTGGAGCTGCTGAGCACATGGGCTGTGCCGGCACTGCTGCCTGCAGCGGGGCACCAGGGGGATGGGGACGGGGCTGGGGGCCATCCCGGCTGCTCTTCGCAGGCAGACGAGAGATTTCACACCCATTGGCAAAAGCAAGGCTTCCGAGGCGGGGGAATAAAAATACCCAGAGGTGTGTTGCCTCTGGGAATGCTTGTCCTGGGAGCTGGAGCAGCCCCGCTGCCCTCTTCTGCCACCCCTCGCTCCCCTGCCCAAGCCCTCTGCCCCGCGGAACCCCAGCCCGAGGGTGGGAACGTGCCATTCCCTTGGGGCCACCAGTGCCGACAGGCGGGGAACAGCCCCACTCTGCTCGGAACAGCCGTCACTGGGGGGAACTGAAACCTGCCCTGTAATGGCAGGGAAACGCTCCCCACTGGGGCGGCAGAGCCCCCACCAGCCTGCCTGTCCCTCGCCCTTCCCACAGCTGGTTGGGTTCCCAGAAATCCATCTCCCAGAAGGTCCCAGGAATTGGATTTTGCCCAGTGCAGCTTTGCAAACAAATCCACGAATGATAATAATGAAGTGCGCAGCCCCGCTTTGGTGTCCTTTCGCTTTATTTTTCTTGTGCGTTGCAGCTTTCCACCGCAGCCCGGCGGTGGGTGGAGAGGGCTGCGTCACCCACAGCCCCTCTGACCGCCGAGCAGGAGCGGAGAGAAGGGTCTCCACATCGGGACAGGCCAGGAGTCCTCCTCGGGGATGCTGCCGAGGAGCACCGAAGAGATGCATCAGGTGCCAGCAAGGCTGAGCCTCTGCTCCTGCCCTCCTGGAGGTGCCGCCTCCTCCCTGGCTGCGTCCCGTGGGGCTGGGGCAGATCCAGCAGCCCATCACCTGGGCCTCCAGGCTGCAGGTCCCATCCCACCATGTCCATGCTGCACCGCCTGCCAGGTGAGGACATGCTTAGAGAGACGCAACATGGCAGGGAAAAGGAGAAGCGGCTCCATCTGTACTCTAGAACGTCGCACGGATAAGGCAAGGAATCTCCCAGGACAAACCTGGGAGAGTGGGGGGAGAGGAAGCGAGGGACATCCCCATGGGAAAACACATACATGTTCGGGCAGCAAGAACAGGAGTGCTCATTACTCATGAAAAAAAACCCCACAGAAGTTCTTTTCAGGCATCAGCTTCCAGTAACAAAGCCAGATTGATGGAAAAAAAGTGCTTTTATTTTTCATTCGCCAATGGAGAAGCTAAAAAAAGGATGCAAAGAATAACTGGGGGAATGTAAAGAGTCAGCTGAGGGAGCTGGGTCCCAGGGGCGTTCAGACAATGCCTCCTGCCCCTGGGCTTTTAATTATTGTGCTCAGGAAATCAAACAAGCGTGCTATTATTTATTCAGAGGAGGCATCAGTTTCCGTGTGTTTTACAGGGGTTTGCCTGGGCAGCCCATGGGCACGGAGGGATGAATCCTGGTGAGGCTGCTTAGTGCATGAGGAGGGCCTGGCCAAACTGCTCTTGGGTTGGCAGCGGGCAGGGGGTGCCCGGGAGAGGATCCACGGCCCCATCGGGCTCCCCAGGCAGGTGGCACTGCCCGTTTTGGGGTGCCGAGGGGGTGAGCAGAGCCCCGGCTCAGCCCCGGTGCAGCCCCATTTCCCGGCGGCTCGGTCACTGCCGGAGGTTGGCCATGGATCGCCAGGTCTGAGCCGGGGCTGGGAGGATGCTCCCCGGCCCATCGCTGCATCCCGGTGCCTGGCGGATTGTCCTCCCCTCGCCATCCCCTCCTGCTCCTCATCCTCCCTTCCTCCCCGCTCCCCCTCCTCCCGCCCCGCCGAGCCCCGAGCCCCGAAAGGAGCCCTTGGTATGTTGTGTGAGTTGCAGCTCAAGTGAGTTTTATTCAGCTCCACTAACCTTGGCAGACAGACCCCAGGGAAAGGGACAAAAGGACAATTGTTTGCAGCAATTTTGCCCTCAATTGGTTTCCCCATCAGCTTGCAGAGCGGCACAGCCAGCCAGGCACTGCCTGACTAACAGCATTAAATTCAACTCGCGCTGCTGTGAGCGGGAAGGGGGAGTGGAGGAAATCAACATTTTGGGGGACACTTCTTTGCTTTCCACCCACAAAATCCTGAATTGTGGTAGGGGAAAGGTGGGGGGAGCCGAGCTGTCCCCATGGCCCTGCGCTGTGGGAGGGCTGTGGGTGGGATGGCAGCCGGGGTGCCGGTGCCTCCATCCCCGTCCCCGCCGCTGTGCCCAGCCGCGCCGCACGCACCCCCCAGCCGGAGCTCGCTGCCCTCGGCGGGGCCGGCTGCCCGCATGCCTGCGCTCGCACTCCAGCTGGAGCCGGCCCAGCGCCGGGGCAGCGAGCCGGGTGCTGCTCGTGCCAGCGTGGCTGCCACCGGTTCTGCTGCCCCCCGCCACCGTGTCCTCGTCCGGGCGCGGGGCCGGCTACGGCGGTGTTTCTGCAAGAACCCCAGATGGAGAGTATCTGCGCTCCAAAGCGTCAGTGACATGAGGTCACGCCTGGCAAAGACCCTTCCTGGGCTCCAGAGGGTCTTTCCAAAGTCTTGGCTGTGGAGAGGACGTTGGGGTAATTTAAGCTGCCTTCCTGCACGCCCACGGCTCTCTGCTGGCCCCCCCGAGCCTTCCTGCGGCCGGGGAATCACTTGAGCAACCGGCACGTCTCTGCCAGAGATGTTCAGTTTTAACCATAGGGATCCCAGCGGAGGGAGGGTTCGAGATGTCTTTCCCTACTGCTCTTTTCCCCAGTTCCATCCTGAACCTTTCCTGATCTCTCCCTGCTGCCACCGTGCCTGGCTGGGGTTTGACTCCCAGGGTCCCCGTGGGAGCAGGGATGCCCACCATGCCTCCACCACAGAGCTTTCCTGGGAGCAGCCCGGCCCTTAGGAGCAGGGAATCGTCTCGCATCGCTAAATCAATGCGACCCCAGCCCAGCCGTGCAGGCGTGGCGGGGACCAGTGAAACCATTCACCATCATGTCCAAGACTGTGCCAGCAAAGTCATCCCAGGGCTGCCCGGCTGCCCCACCGACACACTCCCCTGGGAAGAGCTGGTCCCACGGGGCGAGGAGGGGGGGCTTCCTGGGAAGAGGGGGTCTCACTCACTCCAAAACCCCTGGTGCTGGTGCTCTGCTGAGCCGGGTCTGGCTGGCTGTGCCTGCTCGGTTCTCCCACCAGAGCTCTGGCACTTTGGCACTGGAGGGACCCAGGCGATGGGTGGCCGGGGAGGGCAGAAGCCATGGGGTGACCAGGCTCGGGGACCTCTCCCCGCTGCCCTGGAACCGCGGTGGCTGTAAAGCCCAGTCTGAGATCTAGACTATAACGAATGGGTTGGTTTTGGCCGGGCCCCAGCTGGAAACCCACCTGCACGGTGACACCAGCCTGTTCTGCGGCAGAGCGGTGCTCAGCCCAGCTCGGGGACCCCCGGCACCAAACCACCACCTGCCCACGCAGCTCCGGGGGTGCCACGGGGTGGTTTTGGCAGGATGGGGAGGCCTGGCTGTGCTGGGGAGGGGGGGGCTGTCTGGGTCTAGCCCAGCTGGGACCCTTCCTTTCCAACCCAAGAGGGTTTCCAGTGCTCCCGAGGGAGGTGCGTGGACCCCACGTGCAGACGACGTGTCCGCACAGGCGGCGCGGTCCCCTCACCTTGCGCCCTGGGGACATCTCTGCACATTTGAACTCCCGGCGAGCGAGTTTTGGGTGGCTGCGTTTTAATGATGGGGAATATGCCCAGGCACATCCCCACAGCGGGAGGGCGCGGGGAAGAAGTGCCGTTCCCCAGCCGCCCTTTGCCGTGCCGCGTCTCAGCGCTGCGGGACGGAGCAGCAGGTGGATGCGGGAGCACCTGCGGCACTGGGACGGCGTGTCCCGGCCCCCTGGGCCCCGCGCTGGGGAGGTGGGTGTTTGCAAAGCTCACAGCCGCTGCTCTGCAAGGGGAACCTCACCCGCTGGCTGCAGCGGCGGCGAGGAGCGATCATAATTAATACAGCCCCCGAGGCCAAATTCCTTTCCTGGCTCTGTCAGGTGGGTGCTGGGTGGGAGTCGAGCTGGGGGGGGGGGTTGCCCAGCTCAGCGGCAGCGCCTGGAGCAGGAGGGAGCCTTTGCATGAGCCACCCCAAAATTGATCTGCTGCGGCGTGGCTGGGCTCGGAGTCTGGAGGTATCTGACATCCAACAGAGTGAAAGGGCCCGGGAGACGCTCTCTGTTGTTTATCTCCAGTGTAATTAGGTAATTAACAAAGCAAATGAATTTCGGTTTCTGTCTTCAGGGTTGGATTTGGCATTGTGTTTGCCCTCGTTTCGGGGCTCTGTGATGAGCACGGGGTGAACCAGGGTGTGCAAAGTCTCCCAGCTGTGCCTGCCATCCCTCCGATACCTCCCTGCCCTACAGCAGGCGCTGCCCACGGCCGGAGGGGAGCCCCGGGTGGGCTGGGCAGGGCTGCAGCGGGGCTCAGCATCCACTGAAATCCCCCGATTTTCCACCAGGTCTTTGCTACCGGCACGCTGGCTGCAGAAGGGACAGGTCCTTGGCACAGGGCAGTGTCTCCTGCAAGCCCTGACCTGGGACGGGGGTGCGTTTCTCAGGTCCTCACGGCTTCTAGCACAGAGGCTTGGAACCATTTGCTCCTGTGCCCTGGGAGGCAGGAGTTCTTCTGGCTCTGCCACAGTGGAGTCTGCAAAAATGCGTGCTTGAAATCTTTTGCAAACTTGTCTCTGAATTCCTACAGAACAGACTTATCGCTTCCCTGCTCAGTCCCTCTTCCCCTGGCCCGTGTGGAGGGGGAGAGGTGGGAAGCGGAGCCTTGTGCCATCCCGAGCCCATCACTGATGGAGATTTTGGGGAGCAACAGGATCTTTCTTGCCAAACCACTTTGCATCAACAGTCAGCCCAGACTGCTTTTGCTGCAGGGACTGGCAAAGGGAGAGGCCGCAGAACAAAGGAGGAACTTCTCCACACATACCACACACAAATATTTGCCATAGCAGCAGGAACAAAATAGCAAATTAGCAGCAAATGAGGTGATCCTGTGCTTGGTCCAAGTTACCTGGGTAGGAAAGTCCCACTTT
Source organism: Chionis minor (assembly GCA_013398295.1). Lineage (NCBI taxonomy): Eukaryota > Metazoa > Chordata > Aves > Charadriiformes > Chionidae > Chionis > Chionis minor. Next base: position 21,069 of record VZSF01000367.1, read on the forward strand.
AACGTTGCAGCGGGTAGGTGAAACGCATCCTTGGAGCAGCTCCAGCCGCGCCAGCGCAGCTGACACCAGGTCAATGTATTCCTCCCTGCCGCTTCCTTCCCCAACGGCTGCTCGTCCACCAGCCCAGAAAAAAGGCAGGAGGGGAGGGAGGCAGCCCCTGGCGCGGGCAGGAGCTTGGCCGTGCCGAGCGGCGCTCAGGCGGCAGCAGGCACGGAGGGGCCAGGCAGCGGGGCAGCCGCTGGCTGGTGTTGGCAGGGAAATGCCATGGTAACCCGTCGGCGTGATGCTGAGCACCGCGCGTCCTCCCCGCGCTGGGACTTGGGGAAGAAAAGGGGACAATGGGGCTGGAGAGGCAGAGCTGCCTCCCCAGGCTGTCCTACTTTGCTGCTCTGCCCCATCTGTGAGCTGTCAGGCACCCGCCTGCCTTCGCGCTCCGGCTGCTTTTCCAGCGGGGCTGGAACCCCCCCCCCCCCCCCCGCACCGGCGGCGGCGCGGGNGCGTGTAGCAGGGGGGGCTGCCCTGGGGGAGCCCCACGCAGTAAAAGGCAACCAGTCTGCAGGGATCCTCGGGGAAGGCGTCTCGGATAAGCGCGGATGGCCTTTCGGCTGTCTTAAGGGTGTGCAAACAACCCGCAACGAGCCAAGGAGTCTTCCTGGGACTGATGTTTCTCTTTTATTTTCTTTTTAAGCAGAGGCACGGACACGCAGCCGAGTGCGCAGCCGGTCGGGTGGACGCCAACCCTGGTGGAAAACCCCACAAGGAAAAGACACCTCCAAGCAGCCTCCCAGTCTCCGGCCTTCAAGAGCTGGGAAAACAGGATTTTCCCATCGGGGGTCCCCACTTTGCCACGCATGAGCAGCCGTGATGTGGCTCACACCTGCTCTGTGCACTCTGCCACCTCTCGGTGTTTCGCATGGGCACGGGGACCCGCCGTCTCGGGGGGGTTTCTCCAAGGTCCATGGGTGTGGGGTGCTCCCCCGAGCAGGAGGAGGGAGCCGGGCGCTGGGGGAGGCTTGCACGCTCTGGCAGGAGCCGCGCGGGGTGCAGGAGCACGCCCAAATCAAAGGGAGAATTTAATTAAGATTTCCGACGGAGCGAGATAGTGAAATGAGGAGATCTGGGCCCTCACCGACAGAGACGGGGAGACTCCCTCTGTCTGCATCGGCATGCCAGGCATCATTTGCATTTTTAAACAGAGCGGTTTTTAATTGACATTGTGCTTGGATAACACGAGGAAGGAAAACCGTAGAGGCCTTTTCATGTCTGGGCTCCGGCTCCCCTGCAGAGCCCCGGGTCCCCCGGGGGGAGCCTGGCTTTCGGGTGCTGCCAGGGTCGGGGTGCCGGGGCAGGCAGGCTGCGATCCCGCTGCCTGCGGGGATGGAGCGGGGCTTTGCTGCGCTTCTCCCTCTGCGCGCCCAGAGCCCGGCGTCGCACCAGGGGAGGACGCGGGGAGGTTTGCACAGCGCATTTTCAAAGTAGTGAGGGGTAAATTCCCAGCAGCAGTCCAGTCCTTGCACACGCATCCTGCCCAGCAGCTTCCCTGGGCGCTGGCAAACCGTTTGCCCTTGCCCAGAAATGCTCAGGTGTCCCCTCCCTTCCCCAGACACCTGCAGGGGGGATCCTGCAGAGGTGGGTGCAGTCTGCTCCGGAGCGAGCCTCATCCGCTGCCCGCGCTGTGTGCCACCAAATCCTAGGCTGTGCTGGCAGCGGGAGGGGGAGAAGCGGCACGGACACGCTGATCGGGAAAGCCATTTGAGGAAATGACGCCAAATAAATCAGGCGGATTCATTCAGATCCGATTCTGCCCCAGAGAAAGGGGCGCCTTTGTGGGGAGCGAGGCGGCTGAGCCAGCCGTCCACCTGCCCCGCAGCCCGCGCCGCCGGCTCCAGCGCCAGCGGCAGCAGCTGGCCCAGCCGCCCGCCCCGGCGCCTGCCGAGGGTGCCAGCGCGGCCCTAAATGCTCCCTTTGACAGCGGCTGCCAAGGGCCAGGACGCGGGGCTCGGTGCCGCGCTCCCAAGCGGAGCACGGTGGGGTTTGCGGGGTGCTGGCGAGGGTGCCGGGCGCTGCACCCCAACCCAGCGCGGCTCGGCCGCCTGCTGCCGGCCGGCTTTGAGCCAGGCACTGCTGGTCACGGGGCGGATGCTCCTGTCACCTCCAGAACTCTTACTCCTTGTAGCTATCTTTATCCGCCCCGCCAAGGGCAGGGGGACGCAGCCCCCCGCCATTTGCTCTGATTCTTGGGATGCTCCACATGCCACAGAGCCCGGACCCTGGCGGGTGCTCCCCAGGAAGGCTGGGAAAGGGGCTCGCGGGCCTTTGATCCGCCCCACATCTCCCTCCCAGTTACCAGCCTGGATTACATCCCCGGCTCTCCCACACCCCATGCGCAGCTGAGTCCACGGCCCCAGTACAACCGTGGCCGCATCCTTCCCAGGCACCAAGAGTGTGGGGTGGAGGGGAGGGGAGCTCCTGCTCATTTTCCTTCATCTTCTGGCTGCTCCTACGGTTCTCCTGGCAGTTTGGGGACCTGGAGAGGCCGGGGAGCTGGGACGTGCCGAGGAGGGAGCCTCCCCCTCCTCCCTGCCAGCTGTGACACCCGGGAGCATGCGCCGTTTCCGGAGAGGAAAATGACATAATTCATACCCAGAATAATTCCCTCCTCAGAGCAAACCCAGCCCTATCTCCCGACTATGGCGAGGCCCCAAACCCCTCTCTTGTTCCCTAATCTCCAGCTCAAGCCGTGAGAGACAGCGGGAGGCGGAGGAGAGGTCCAGGACAGTGGTATTTAACATGTGGATATTGCAAATCAGTGCCACATGGGGGGGGCAAAGGGGGGCAATGGCTCCAAAGATGACAGAGTCCCTAATTAAATATGCTTAGCCAAGATTTTTGGCAACGGCATCAGAAAGGAGCTAAAGCTGCCTAAGGCCTGCTTACCCCCAAAATAGCCCCAAGCAGCCACGGCTGAGCTGGGGACATGGCCTGGAGCCACCCTGGGGGCATCAGCCGTGGGGGTGGCAATGCCAGGAGACCCTGCAGCTCTCGCAGCCCCTCTCCCCAAGTCACGCCGGTTCCGAGGGTAAAGGGGGGTGGTGGGTTTCGGTGCTGGAGCCCCCTGGCCCCCCTGCAGCTGCAGTGGGACTTTTCCCACCAGAGTTGGGCTGGGGCTCGTCGCCACAGAGGGGCTGCGCCTGGTTATCTCCCCAACGAGGGGCCTGGAGCCATCAAGATCTGCTCCAAACAATCGCTTCCTTTCCCAGGCACCTTCCAAAAAAAAAAAAAAAGAACAAAAACCCCCAACAATAATAAAAGGAGAAAAAAAAAATTGAGCAGACTTTTCCCAGTGCTGCCGCATTTCCCTGTCTTGTGTTTTCCTGCCCCCACACATCTTCCTCACCCAGGGATTGTCCCCAGCTGGCTCCAGCAGGGCTCTGCACCGCTCCGGACTGATCTTCAGTGTCAGCAAGGATTTATCCTGCTGTAAGCTGGCATGGGAGCATCCATGCTCAGACCTGCGGGACCAGGCGAGCAAAACCCCAACGGACCACCCTGGCACCGGGATGGGGCTGAATCCTGCACTATGGGGCTGAATCCTGCACTATGGGGCTGAATCCCACGAGCCAGGACAGGGCTGCACCTTTTCACTGTGGGTATTTTGGGAGCCCTCATGCAGCTCTCTCTTTATCTCCCCCCGCTGAGCCCCTGTGCCTCCCCCCAGCTGAGCCCAGCACTCAGGTGACTTTAATAATGACATCCCTTTCCCAAATGTTTTCCCTGGTAAAAAGGGAAGGGCTGATGGATTTATGGGATGGATTGCCCTTTCCCAGCTGCAGGACTCCCATGGGCTCCAGTGGGAGCGTAGGCAGCTCCGGGATGGTTCCGCAGCCCATCACGGCTGCTGCGCTTCACTGCAGAGCGTGAATGCGGGGCTGCCAGGACACAGCAGAGAACGTGGGTCCCATGCTGGGATGGCCGCGCTCTCCCCTGCGAAGTGCCGGTTCCCAGGGCCATCCATCCCCGGGGAGCCCCAGGGAGGCAGATGCAGGGGCTGAACCCAAGCAATGCCTTCTGCCACGGGGACCGGCCGCGTCGGCCGTGAGGAGGGGTCCATAATTCATGGCCACTCAACCCAGGTGGCTGGCGATTGTTCCCAGGGCCGGCTCTGTCACTGGGGACCACGCCAGCATCCGTCCCCTGCCACTTCCCAGCCCCTCAACTTCACAACCTGCCAAGGGCAGGACTCGACCTGGGTGCTGACCTCCCGCCTGCTGTGAGCCATGTCCCGAGGTGTGCGCACACGCCTGCTCTTGCACGCACACCTGTGACCGCACACGTGCACGCTCGTGCACTCACGCCGCCGCTTTTCTCTCTTCTTGGCTTGGGCAGCAGCAGGAGGGATTCAGGCATCGTTCTGCTCAGCGCTGCGAGATTTTTTATGACTTTGGGGCCAAACTCTCTTCCCAGCAGGACGCGTGGCAACTGCACTGGGTGTTTAGGGTATTCTGGCAGTGGTTTGCTGGGTCCCGAATCGCTCGGCTTTGCAGTATATGTGAGAAGCATGGTTAAGGCACATCTAAAGACGGCTTTAAGGGAAGCCCTGAGGCTGCCCCGACTCCCAGTTGTGTCCCAGTGCTGCCTGATGAGCACCCTCCATCCGGGGCTGGCCTCGAGGGGGTTGCCTGCAACCGAAACAAGATGGAGCTACCAGTGCTGCCCCTTTTGGGGGCTAGTGCCAGCCCGGGAGAAACATCCCTTCATCTTGTCCATGCACAGACCAGGCTTTGCTCCTGGTCTATCCCGCTGCAAAGTCCTGGTGCTAATCCCACTGCCTGGTTCCAGGCGAGGAGATGACCCGTGGGCCAGAGGGGCTCATGGGGCCAGCAAGCCGCAGCTTCCCCTCGCCGGCGCGGGGCGGAGGGCCGTGTGCCGCCCGCAGGAAGCGAGGGCCGTATCTCCCCTTGGCCGCTATCTTGCTCTCTCGCACTCACAGTTTCCCATGCGCGCAGCAGCTGGCTCTGTGCCATAGGACCAGGGGGAAAATACCCCCTTTCCCAGCCTGGGGACTTCGTGCGGATCCCCCTGCACCTGGGTGCTGGGCTGGACCCTGCGCCTCTCCCCATGCCCAGAGGAATCTGGGGGCTAAAAGGGCCCTGTGCTCCTTTTGGGGCATCCCTCTGGCTCTGCTCTGCTCCATGTTTTGTCCTTGGTGCCCAGGGATGAGTCCTTGGGCTGTAAAACCCCCTCTGCTCCCTGCATCCCTAATAAGCATCCCGGGGTGCCAGTGCTGCCCGGCAAGAGGGCTGTGTGCGGCCTCGGGGTCTCCCACTGGAAAAGATTAATCTCCTGATGATTCATCTTCCCTTGTGTGGGAGCTGGGACCTCTTTCGTAGCGTGTGTTCCTGTTTGGTTGTGGCTTTGGTTCGCTTCATGTGTTATTTCTGCAGCGGCAGAAGCTCCCTTCCCCTCGCGGGCACTGGGAAGATGTTTATTTCGGAAGACGGGCTGGGTGAGCGGATGAGGGACCCAGCGCTGGCACCAAACCTCCAATTATTTTACTTTCCCCGCAGTAACAACTAGTCCTTGGTGGGAACAGAAGAGCCCGAGTCCATTTCTGGCACTCGGTCAGGGCAATCCGGGCTGTCCCTGGCATACGGGGAGGTGACCGAGCAGGGAGAGATGTGCGCTGCCAGCGCGCGCGCAGCACACCCCATCCCGGCCGAGCCGTGGCAGCTCTCCTGCGTGGGACGGCCACCGCTGAGCCGCGTTCACCAGGAAGCGTGGGCAAGGCTTTGCGTAGGAGCTTTTTTTTTCCCCCTGTCTGCTCTGCATGGGATTGCACAAACGAATGCGTTTCCCCTCCGGGCTTTCGCCACCAGCTAATTATAAGCAGGGTTCTCCCAGCTCCCCGACGCTGCGGCACGGGGCTGGGTGGCTGCCGCTCTTCCCAGGCTGCGCAGCCCCTCGCCTTCCTTGCGGAGGAGAGTTGGGCTCCCAGGGGCCACAGCAAGGCTTTTCCTCTATTTTTGGTGATCCACAGCCAGCAGGACTGTGGCTGTGCCAGGGAAAGGTGTGTTTGTCTGCCTGCAGCGGGTTGGGGTGGACCCCAGGGTGGACATCCCGTGGGAGACAGGGATGGTCCCAGCTGCCTGCTGTGGCAGTTGGTGCTTTCCAAGGATGCGGGGCCGGGATTGGCCTTGTCCGACCAGCCACCTCATTTGTCAGTAATAAAAATCAGCATTTTGTATCTGTAGCGCGAGGTGGGGAGGGAGGGTTTTTCCAAGCCCCTGGGCCAGGGCCGGATGCCAGCGCAGGAGCACGGCCGGGAGCCTGTCGGTGGGACCCCCGCGGCACCAGCTGCTCCCCCAGCGCCTCTCCCGCTCCTCGGCAGGGGAAACTGAGGCACGGGCTGCCCTTGCTGCTGGTGTGGTGGTGAAATCGGAGCCAGGTGCTCACTCCCACTGCAGGCTTGATACCTTAAGTTGTTTTTTCTCTTTACAAATTGTTTGGTTTGCGTGTTCCAAACCCCTCGCTGTTTTGCAAGCCGAGGGTCTGTCGTAAGAGGAGGGAGGGGAAAGTTTTGCAAGCGCAGAAAACCTGCACGTGCCTTTTGAAACTGAGCCTGACCTCAGGGCCCGGTGACTGCGCCTCTCGCCGCTGCCTTCCCCTTTCTGCCTGGAAAGCTGGGGCTGAAATGTCACTGGGGCTGGCCTGGTGGTACGCAGGGCCACCCCTGCCATGAGTTTGCTTGGGCTCAGCTGAGCTCTGCAAGATGGGCATTGCACCCACCTGGGAGCACAGCAACAGGGAGCTGGCTCATCCTGAGGGGTGAATGCAAAACTCCAGTGCTTTGTGCCGTCTCCCTTTGCTCTGCAGGAGCCTCTTTGTGCTCCTGGGCCAGGCAGGGAGGGAGTGATGGATGCCACGGTGCTGCTGATCCATCCGAACCTCCCTGGCTTGGAGCCGGAGCTGGGAATCTCCCAGTCCCCCATGGCCATGGCTCTTGCAGAACCACTGAATGCCCTTAGGACCTCTCTGGAGCAACATTTGGATCTGACTTGAATTTCAGAGCAGCAGGACCCGGCCATGCCTGCAGTGGGGAGGCAGCGCCTGCGCACCCCCACGGGCGCTGATGTGCACCTCGACAGCGCGAAGCTGGTTCCCGCGCCGAGCTCCCTGTCCCACATCCCATCCTCCTCCCACCGGCGCGCGGCACGGGGGAGCAGAGCGGTCTGGAAGGACTCAGTTACCAAATAGGAAGGGGTGGGTGTGGGTGTGGGTGTGATAAATGTGCGCAGATAATTTTACTTCAGGGTAAGTCAATAAATTACTAAACAGCCTTTGATTGTGCTCTCAGTGGTGCATGTTGATTCAAAAACCTAAGACATTTAGCCTCAATTATGTCTATTTGTGTGTCTTTCCTGCCTCACTTCTCTACGGTGGAGGGGAAATAACCCTGCCTGGTCTGCGTTCCCACACCTCTCCCACCTCGGCCCCGCTCCAGATTTCACTCCTGTCCTGATAACCCTTCCAGCAGCGAGGGGGAGAGCATCAGCTCTTGGCACGGCTCCCCCCCAGCTTCGGCCAGCTTTCTGTGCTCGCTCTGGCCAAAAGCACAAGGAGCAAATGCTCCCTGTGCATGAGGCTGGATGCTCCTGGACCCGCGGGCCAGTGGGACGTTTTGGGGCCAGCCAGGGCTGTGGTTTTCCCCGTTCTCCCTCTGGCATGGTGCTGGGATGACGGGGAGCCGGCCTTGCTCTGCAAAAATAGCTCCACACTGCAGGAGTGCAAACCACGTTTCCCGACACGTGCCTTGGGGAGACCCTGGCCAGGCACAGGGCCCTGAAGCTGGATCCCCTCTGCGTCTCCAGCCCGGCCAGCAACGCTCCCCGCGGGCTCTGGCATGGCACTGCTCGCCCCGTGCAGCCTCTCAGCTGCGTGTGCTGGGAGCGAGCCCCCGCGGGGATGGATTGCAGTGATGCTCAGACCACACAGGTCCCTTAAGCCGCCGAGGATTGGGCTTTAAATACAAGTTGGCACCGGTGCTGCTGCTGTATGCGCTTGGTGGCTCGGCTGGGGACATGTCGCCACGCGAGGGAACAGCGTGCTGTGCAGGAGGGCTGGTGTTATCAAAGGAAGGAAAGACTGTGCCGGGGATCAGCTTTGCTCCACGGCGATGTGCGCTGAGCTGCTCCCATGTCCAGAGTGGCCCCAGGATCGCGCTCCTCCGCCTGCCCCGCGGCGGGGCCAGCAGCTGGAGGAACTGGCTCGCAAGGGCATCCCTGCTTTTCCTAAATCAGGAATGCAAAGTCAGCCGCCCGAGTGGAAGTTCATGGTCAAAGCCACTTTTGCAATGGGTGGCGGGAGCTGTTAGGACCGTGTCATTAGAAATGAGCTCCTTTCCTTGGAGAAACACTTGCCTCTTTCTGGGGAATCTCAGCAGAGGGTCATTAATCACCAGGCAGGGCAGAGCTGTCTGCTCCGTGGTGGGGCAATGGTTCAGCACACGTGCTGAGGGAGGATTTGCCTTACTGCTTCCACTGAGCGCTCTGGGACAGCTTGGGAGCCCAGCGCTGCTCCGTGGGTGTGCAAGCCAGGTATGCGATAGGAAGCAGGGATTGCTCTGGAAACCAGAGGGCATCATTTCTGTTTCTGGACCGACCGCGTACATGTTTGTGCATGCAAATTTGACAGTGGCTTTTCAAGTGCAAATCTCCTGTGAAAACAAAGAGGAGTCCCGAAACTGCAGCACATGTTGGACTGAAATAAGCTGTTCTTGCAACATCCAGCCAGAAGCTGTGCCGAGATCCTCCTTCCCCCATGCCCTGCGCCTGCAGAGGTGCACCCAGCACCTTCTTGCTTTGTGCTCTGCCATCTATTTTTAGCTTGCAGAGAGGAAGCACACGTTACCCTGCGGTAACCACCCACCCTCAACAGACACTTCTGCTCAGCGCAGTTGACACACAACTTAGTCGAGTGCGCCTGACTGCTCGGGGCTTTGCATCAGCGAAGGTTCTTACCTGATGGGATCAGACAGAGAAAGGGAATGGCACGGGGACGTGGCAGGGACGTGCTGTGGTGCTGCGCCGGCACAAAAGGTCTGGCCCTGCTCCAGTCCCAGCCTGTGGGCAGGGAGGGATGGGGCTGCTGGGCTGCTTGTACACCGGGAGGTAAAATGTAATCCTTAAAAGTTCCCAGTGTCTCACCTGGATTCTCCCAGACGCGCGGTGCTGCGGCAGGGCGCGAGGCTCCATGACAAGCAGCCCCCATCCCATGGGTGCCCCTGGACAGGCTCTGCTGGCTGCCGGGAGCTGTCAAAAGCCGGACGCGGGGATGTGGCCATGCTCAGGGATGAGCAGCCGCTCCAGCTCACACATGGCAAGCAGAAACCTACAGTGGGGTATCGGCTCCAGGGAGCCGGGTCACAGCAGGAGCACCCCATCATGTAAACTGCCCCGACTCAGCGTGGCTTGATGCCCCTGGCACCTTCCCGCATGGCTAATGGGTGGGATGGAGCGTGTTCCTGACACGTCACAGGACAGGACCGCACAGCACCGGTGACACAGGGCTGTGGCAGCATCCCCAGCCGGGAGCGTGTCCACAGCCTCGGGGCTCTGTACACCACAAGCCATTGAGTCACTACCCAGGGCTATTTTTACCCCCTGGGGCAGGCTCACCGGGTCATTCCCAGTTCCTAATTGCTGTGATCAGATGTTCATAAATCTCACCCAAAAGAGGAAGTCTGGGAAATAGAAATCTGCTGTGAGCGAGGCGGGCTGAGCTGCGGCCAGGCGCTGGCAACACAGGGCACCACTTTTGCTGGAGGAGAGTGAGAGGGACGGAAAATGCCAAATCCCGACTTGCTGCTGTTCAGACCTGGCATTTCAGAGCTGCCCACAGGGATGTTTTAGCTGACATTTTACTAAGGCCACCACCAGGTCAGCCTTCTGCCACCTTCTCCTTTGTTCCCGGTCTCTCCCTGCTTACCTTAGTGCTCCCAAGCTCCCTGGTGTAGCCAAGCCAAGCTGAGCTGAGCCAAGCCAAACCAGCGCAGGGCAGCAGTGCCGGATGGAAAAAGCCAACCCCTGATCTCTTGCCCAAATGTCACACCACACCCAAGCGTCTGAAAAAGCTTCATTGAACATTTTGTTGGCTATTTTTGTCATTGCCTCTGCCCTTCCTGGCTAGGGCTGACACCAGAAAACAGTAACACCACAACGGAGAAGATGAGATGGCCACGTCCTGGGCATGGATGGAAGAAAAACACTGGGAGGTCTTGCTAGCAGGGTGCTGGAGATCTTTGGGCATGTTAGCATCATTGGACTTCAGTGCTCTGGACGTTCTGGGTTGGGTCCTGGTTAGACCCGATGGAGGGCTCCTGCTGATGCTGCCGAGGTTTGGTAGCGGGCTGAAAAGGAGAGATCTGCGGAGATATGCAGAGCACAGAAACATTGCCATCTGCTGACACGTCCGGGCACCCCGTCTTGGACACTGCCATGCCGCCGGTCACCATTTGCAAATGGCCCAGGTGCGGGACACTGTCTGCCGCCCTCACTGGGCTGATGTCCCCCTGGCCGGTGGCAGGGCAGGAGCGCAGCGGGATGGCCCTGCTGGGGCATGGTGGCGGCAGGGCCAGGCGGTCGGCACCAACGTGCAGCACGTCAAATCATGGCCGCAGCGGTGGAGGCCGAGCTCCAACTGCGGTGCTGCAGGCGCCCTCACTGCTCACCAGCCAGGAGACGACGGAGGTCGCCCTGCTCATCCCAAAAGAGTTAATGAACCTTAACCCTACTGCAAACAGCGACTTCAAAGTGTTGGGGGCAGCATCCAGCAGCCCGTTGCAGAGAGAGAGGGCAAGTCTTGGTAATTACAGCCTCTGGTGCAAGAGCTGCAAAGGATTTGGGAAAAATGTGCACTTGGCTGCAAAAAAAAGTTTTGATTCCCCTCTTCTTTTCTCCCTCTGAGCTCCCCCCGGTGCCCTCCAGCTACAGAGCTCAGAGATGCGTGCCTTGGACTGGATTTGTTTTAAGTTCCCTGGGAATCTGGCACTGGCGTTACCCAGACGAAGGGTGCTTCCAGCTTCCCAAGCACCGGGGCTTTGCTACGGTGAGCAGATTGCTGGGAGCTCTGGCCTGGGTCTGTTGTGCCTGCTGAGAGCAACCAGCAGCCCTCAAAAGTGAAGATGCAAGCCCACAGCCCCACTGGGGGCCAGCCGGCACCCCTGCACGCCCAGAACTGCAAATTTTTCCTTGCACAGGTCTGGCACCTCCAGGCGCAGCACTGGCAGGAAAGCAGGAGCACACCGCTGCCCATGGGCAGCCAGTGGGCAGTGGGATGTCCGCTTCACCCGTCCCCGGGGGACGCAAGCACCCGGTGCTGGCAGCAGCGGGCAGGAGACGAGGAGGCTGGTGCAGCTCCCAGTTTCTTGCAGAAGGAGACGCCGACGCAGGCAGGCGTGCAGGGACCTGCCGGGGCAGCCCGCAGCCTCCCGTCGGCACCTGTCTCGCAGCAGGATTCAGTCCAGGTGTGGGGATGGTGTCAGATGGGCACCCAGGGGCCCGTCCTCCCCATACCCTGACGCCCTGGACCAAGAAATGTGTTCACCCGGTCTTTTCCCCCAGCTTGTCCTCGCTCCAGCCTCCTCCCTCCCAGCCGGAGGATGCTGCTCCCCCAGCCCACGCCTGCCTTTCCCCCACGCAGCCGCTCACCTCCCCGGGGCCACAGGCAGGTGCACGCATCTCCGCTTTCCCACCGCCCGGCACGGCCCCCGGCTGGGCTGCTGCCAGTGAGGGATGGGCTCAGGCTCTCGAGGGAGTGGGACAGGCTGGGGACAGTGTGTCAGGGCCATGAGCAGCCCCCAAGGCTCCCTGCAAAGAGGCTGCTGCAGAGCTGGAGGGACGAGCAGAGGCTGGGGGAGAAACTGGGGTTCCCTGCCGAAAGCAGGTGCCATAAAACCCGGAGCTGAGCCTTTCACCCGTGGGCCTTGCCGAGGCTGTCTGCAGATTGGCACCCTGCTCTAGGGCAGAAAGGGGTCTGGGCATGGCCCGGTGCTCAGTGTCCTCAAAGCCCAGGGGTCCCAGGCCATGACTTCCTCATCCCCTGTCCTGCGGGGGAACCCCCTTTCCAGAGGTACCCGTCCCCTGTGCCAGGCTGGGCGCTGGTGGTCCCTCCAGGCACTGGGACTGAGATGTCTACAGGGATCCCTGCAAAGCCATGACCGCCTTGAGGGTCCCTCCAAACCTGTGACTGTCACGGGGATCCCTGCAACACCATGACCGGCCACGGCTCCCTGCTCTGGATTCCTTGCCCAACACAGCGGTGAGGGAGGGCACGACACCGCTTCTCCCGTGGGGTTTGCCCTTCCCCTGGGCTGCAGCAGCCCCCTGGGACCATGCAGGACATGGTGCTGGTGCAGCAGCGCCGGAGCAGCCACTGTGGGCTCGGAGCAATCCCAGTCGGGGATGGACAGGGCAGGTGGAGCATCCCAGGGGCACAGGCAAACCTGGGCACGTCCCGGCCTCTCCTCCGGCAAAGCAGCACATTTCCCTTTCTCAGCTTGGCCAGCGACCTGGCAGCAAAGGCAGTGTTTCACTCCTGTGTCAACATTTGGAAGAAAAAGGGGGGGAAATAGTCATTTCTGTCAAACCCTGGGAATGTGGAAGCCCCGAAAACAAATAGAAGCTCTGTTTCTTCAGTGAAAGGCTGTTGTAAATCTGGTTGGCTGCCAAAAAGTGATAAAAATGATTGCTGTTCCGGCACTAGAGAAGAGTTTTGTTGGAAATGTCACCCCCCACGCACCCTCCCCCCAAATCTCAGTTTTATGAAAACACCATTTTTTACCAGTAGGTTGGCAGGCAGATGTTTGGCCCGGGCCCCCAGCAGAGGCCAGATGCACCCAAACTGCCATTCCCAGCCCCCGTTGTGCCAGCCGTTGATTGACAGCTGTCAGTCACCACTCAGAGGGGCTGGCCGTGCTCTGCAGACCCAACTTCTCCCGGCCGTGAACTTCCCTGGTGGCTTTAGTAAGGGTATTCCCTGGGGAAGGGTCACTCCGTAGCATCCCCGGGTACCACTCCCCACCCCGCAGCAATGTTCTCAGTGCCTGGCACCGGGGGATGTGGGATGGGCAGAGTGGCCATGCTGGGGGTTCAGGACACACATGTCACGGCTTTACTGGGATGAGCCGTGGCTGGTCGCCGGGAAAAAGCCGTCGGTCCTGACCAGTGCAGCAGCTGCCTGCCAGGCACGATCCCTGGCCCCAGAGAGGGGAGCCAGGAAGATGCTCTCTGTCTGCACTTACCGGGCTTTTTAAAGGGCACAGGGAAGAGAGAGCGGTTGTGTCACCGGAGCTATGAGCCGGACTTGTCAAGGCTCGTCCCCTATTTATTTACGAACGGTGGCAGGTTTCCAGTGAGTTGTTTTCCTGGTGTAATATTAAACTCCCAACCTTTTGTTCCAAGGCATTGCCCCAGCCTGGGTACATCAGCCCCAGCCCCGCTCTGCTCCCCGTTTCAGCCAGCGCAGTGTCGAGCCCTTTCCAGCGGGGCAGGGCAGGGGCAGGCGACGGCTCGGTGGGATGCGAGTGCTCAAGGGCAGCTCTCAGTGCTCCCTCGGCTCGTCCTGGCACGGCTGGATGGGGCTTCCCGGGTGAACTCATGCGTTAGGTGCTGCCTGACAGGCGCTCTCGCCCCGGGCCAGCGCAGTGGTGGCAGGGACAGAGGGGACCTGCCAAGCCCTCCAGCCACGGAGCTGGGTGCTGCCAGCATCCCTCACTCACAAGGAGGGTGTGGACAGGCTGTTGCACTCACCTTCCTGCAGACCAGTTCTCTGAAAGTCAGGTGGTTAAAAGGTTGGGTATAAATATTTCCTCTGCTCCAGCGCTGTTGTGGTTCTTTGCAGAGGCATATCCCTCATGGATAGCTTTTGGACATGCAAGGGAACAATCCCAGGGCTGGAGAGGGACCCGAGCAGGGTGAAATCGTGGCCGTGCAGATGTTTGAGGGCGGTGTAAGGGACTGGTCTGGCCTGTCCAGGCTCTAAGTCTCACCTCTGGGCAGAAACCACCTATTTGGGCTCCACTCCACCACTGCCGCACAGACAGCCCCCATCCCTCAAGGGCCGGCGCAAGGAGGACAAGAGGAAAGGATGGAGTCGGGATGAGCGGCTGGGGTGAGCTCCCGGCCATGGAGGCGCACACCCCCAGCGCCTGGGGCAGCCGAGCGCTGCCTGCTGCAGGGACGTGCCCGGGCACAGCCGCTTCCCCGCGTCGCTGCTCCGGAGGATGAGAAATCCCACGGTGCGGAGCCTCCTCCTCCGCGGGGAGTGGCGGAGGGGAGCTGGCAGGTGGAGCGCCTGGGGGCACAATTCCTGATCAAAAAACCACACGTGTCCCGGCTCTGATAAGGAGGCGAGAGCAAACCTCCGGGACCCGAGCGGAAACACGCGTTTGCTGGGAGCGCTAGAGGCAAAAAGCGCGTGCCCTGCTTCCAAGATACATGGTTGTTGCTTTTGCACGCTCAGACATAAATAATGATAGGAACCATTTGCAGGTTCCCCATTAATTGCTACAGCACCCAATGACCCGGGTAGATTTACCTCCCCCTCTTCTGGAGCATCCGCATGCGGAGTGGAAGGAGTGCCCGAGGCGCTGCTGGGGCTGCCTGTCTGAAGGTTCGCCTTGCCCCAAGCCGCTGCTCCGCAAGGACATAGATTTTGAGCAGGCTGTGCCTTTTGAGTTCAATTCCTGCCGTTTGTAGCTCAGCTTCATCTTCATTTAGGAAAAACTCCCTTTTTGCAATTGCAACTTCTCCTGGGGAAGGCACACAGGTCCAGGAAGGAACAGACCCCCCCTCCAGCCAGTGACATCTACTCCCGACCCATGTCCCTGTGGAAGCACTGACAAGGTGCTCCAGGACAAGCCTGGTGTCCTTCTGGAGCACCCTTTTAGCATCTCTCCCGTTATGAATTTTGGGTGGTGATGTCCTGGCTGGTAACAGAAAGCAGGAGAGCGGCTGGTTTTGGAGGGCCTGGGGCCCAATAAAACGCATGTCCATTGGGAAGTGCCAGCACGCCGTTGGTGGAAGCGTGACCTTTCTCCTGCAGGCAGGATGAGCCATCTCCCATGGGCCCGGGACCTCTGGCTGCAGCCCTGCCAGCAGCACGCTCCAGCACCAGGCAGAGCTCCCGGCTGCAGCCCAGAGCTGGGCACAGCAGTGGGGGACAGGCAGGACCCGGCAGGGGACACGGGGGAAGCTGGGAGCAGGCGAGAGCCCAGGGAGAGCGCTGGGCTCCTTTGGCCTTTATTCTAATGATAATCAGGCTGAATTCCTCCAGACAACCTCAAGGGATGCAGCGCTGAATAGCAGGCAGCGAGCTTTCCCAGAGAGCTGAGCCTGCTCTTTTGTGTTTTTCCCTCTCCCGAGGGAGCACGGAGGGGCACAGAGACGGGCCGGGGACCTGTCCCAGAGCTCCTTCCCACACCGAATCCCCTGCACGGAGGCAGCGTCTCTGGAGCACGCGGTGGCTCATCGTCTGCGGCACGGAGCCGGCTGATGCCCGGGCATGTCCCACAACCTGCTAGGAGACGAGGGCCGAGTTCCCTGGCTGGTTTCTGTCTTCTCAGCGGTAGGAAGGGAGCGCTGGTGAAACGAGCCAAATGAGATGTCCTAGAGCATCTCAAGAAGGGTTTGGTCCTCCCCAGCTGGCCGCGAGATACCGTCCCCCAGGATTCAATCTCCCAGCTGGTGCTAGAGCTGCTGGAAATGCAGACAGCCAAGGCGAGCAGGGAAACGGAGCTTCCCTGGAACCCTTTGATCCCCGCGGCATCGTTACCCAGAGCTGAGCGGAAAGGTTATTTCACCGCCTGTTTAAGAAGCAACAAGTTGTCTCTGCTGCTTCTTTAGTCCAAGCCCTCGCCTGTGGCTGGTCCCCAGAGCCACGCGGGCAGAGAGGTGGCAGCTCCCTGCTCCCTGCAGGCACCCAGCCCCGAGGTGTCCCTGGCTCGCCGTCCCTGGCCATGGAGATGGAGAGAGACCTACGTGTGGCTTGTGCCTTTGGCGCTTTGCTTGATTTACTTTCAGACTCACTAGTTTTTAGAGTCCACCCTAACCAGCCTGCGGGCTCAACCAGGGACGCTGGTGCTGGATGGGGAAGGGGCTGGGCTGGCTGTGCGTGGAGCTGTGCACGGCCTCAGCGGGCGCCTGCACCCAGCTCCTGGTGCGCAGGCGAGAAGTCGGGGTGCAGCCCGGCCCCTGGCATGTCGCTGAGCACCCGTGGGCAGCGCTGTGCCGAACACGTGCGTGCAAGCCCGAGCCTAGAAACCTGCCACGTGGAGGGATGGAGGAACCCAAAAATCCCAACTTCACCATAAAAATATCAATCATCTCTAAACATCCGTGTGATGCTGATCCTTCCCTCTCCGCCTGGTATTTTCTCACGCTCCGAAGCTGGCAGCAGGCGCTGGGAAGCAGTGTTGGAACTTGTCCTGCCATCCCATCAAGGCCGTTTATCTCCACCATCAAGCCCTAGAGCTGGAAGAGCTGCAAGTAGGGGCAAGGCACGCTCCTGCTTGCCGCTTTCCATTGCGTCACTTCGACACAGGCTGAGCGAATGCCGGAGGGCCAGATCCCACACACACCACCTTGCCTGGTCCTGCAAAGAAAGCACAGCATCGTCCTGGCAGCCCCGTGCTACTCCGCTGATTGCGGACACAGGGACGACGGCGATACCCCTGAGCAGCACTGGGAACCCTCTCTCGTCCTCCCTTCCCAGGAGGAAGCGTGTGACCGCTCTGGGTCTCTCCCAAAAGTCATCGTGTCCAGGGGCTGCACATCCAGTGTGACCCCAGATGTGGCCCTTGCTGTCTGATGGGGATGGGGTAGTGGCCTGGGAGCCACCTTCGGAGCAGAGGTTGCCCCAGGCCTGGCTGGACGCTCCCACTGGGACAGTGGGGACAGAAGGGGATGGTGACACTGCCAGGGCACAGCTGCCCGGGTTGGGGACGATGAGGCACCTGCCTTTGGTGTGGACAGAACAGCCCCAAACTCAACGTGCTCAGTGTGGGATCCTGCTCGGAGCGAGCCTGGTTAATTAAGACAATTACAAGGCAGGCTGCTCCCTTGCCCCTCCCTTGCTGTCTCTTCCATGAACCAATGGGTTTGAAAACCCGGCCAGCCTGCTCCGCACCCTCCTGCCGCCGCAGCGCTCCCGGCCCCGGCCGCCGATGGCTTTGAACACAAACAGCTGAGATTCCTCCTCCAAGCCCCGGCGAGCGCCGGCCTGCAGAGCCTCGGCCCTTTGCCTCCTCGAGGCTCCTCGCCTGCACCCAGGCTTGGCCACCATGGCATGGCATCGCTTGGCTGGCTGCCTGGCACAGCACGGCATGGCATTGCTTGATGTGGCATGGCTTAGGATAGGATGGCATGGCATGGCATGGCATCACCTGGCATGGCACGGCACCACCCAGCCTCTGGAGTGGGAAGGGGAAGTGCAGCCCTGGGGAGGGGGACGCTTTGGGTCACCTTCCCCATCGCAGGCCAGACCAAGGCGTTTGGTGCCTGGAGCTGGTTCCCTGCCCAGGCCATGTTGCCACCAGAGGTTTGTGGAGATCACAGCATGACGGTCGCTGCCACCAGGACCACTAGTCCCATGAATCTAATCCTTCCCACCTCTTGCTGTGCCCAAGCCAAGGAAATGTCCTACCCCTCAGTTCCCAGGAAGCTTGTGCCTCCACCCGGGTGCCTGGAGCCTGGTAACTTCGTGCCAAGGCATGCTTGCCAGGCGCATCTCCCTGTTCATGGAGAATCTGACTCTGGGCAGTGACCAAGAGCATGCTCTTATCAACTGGGGACGAGTTCAGCAAAGCCTTATGTGACGCCATGGTGATTCCTGGCAGAGCCATGGGCACCGCTGCCGGCGTGCCCCCTCGGCAGGGCAGAGCTGCCATGAGCTCCGTGGGATTGCTGTGCCGCGCTGCGTGGGAGCTGACGTGGACACAGCTGGGGCTTGGCTGGGGCTCATGGCACGCAGCAGCGCTGGGAGCAGCAGAGCCGAGACAGGAAACTAGCCTGGTTTCCTACGCATTTATCACTCAGAGGGTTTCTCGTGCGTGGGTGCTCTGCTGTCTAATAAGAAGGCTGAGCTCCCCGTGCAGTCTCTTTCGCCAAGGTGACACCAGCAGCGACACCAATAGGGCCCCTTTGACCTCTTATTTCACCGCCTACGTGCATGAAACTTGCTGGCAGCAAACAGCTTTGAGAGTGTCACTCCCAGGTCAGAGGAGGCTGGATTTGGCCCCACGTGGTCCTGTGCAGATGGAGCTGCGCTGGGCTTGAGGTGGGAGAAGCTCGAGGGCTGGTGGTGTGGCTGAGGGGGGCCGTGCTCGCAAGCCAGGAGGGCAGGAAGAGGCTTGTTTGGCTTGTGCAAAACCCACATGGACAGAGAAAGCTTGTCTTCAAAAAGCCAAACATTAAAATGTATTCTTTGGGGACCGCTGAAACCAGTTTTGGTTTGATTTCAAGTTAATCTAAAAAAACTAGCAATCCCACATTTAAGGAGCGTTGCAAGGTGAGAAGCTCTTGTTAAATAGAAAGGCACAGATGGCTGGTGCCGAAAGCGTTAAAAGCAAACACTCAAAGCATTTGTCTTTGGCCAGCCAAATACTTGTTTTTCTAACAGAAAAAATAGTTTTATTTCAAAATCACCAGAATCTTCTTGCTCCCCCGGGCCTGGATGTCCCAGCGGGTTAGCTCTGGCAGGGGGGGAGAGCGCTTTCCCACCCGTGGAAACATCTGAGCCCTTTCCAACAAACTCTCTAAGCAATAAAAAAAACCAGGCAAAGCTGCAAAAGCTTGTTGACTACATTAATTTCCCATTTTGGTCATTTCCCGGCTGGCCCGGGCGGGAGCCTGTGTGAGCGGCATCCCGTCTGCGCAGGGCAGATCGCAGGGCTCTGCCGGCAGGGCTGGCTCAGGGCTGCCCCGACCCCACATCCACACGCCGCGTTGGCCACCCTCGCCTTGGGGCTGCTGGATACAGGCAGCTGGGATTTGATGGGCAGGAAGAAGGAAAAAACCACCACCAAAAGCGTGCTGTTTTGATGGCAAGAAACCAAATGTCCCTCTGCACCCTGACCTTCATTGTGTGGGGAAGGAGGGAGTTACTGAGAAAACGTGATAAGGATTGCCAGCAGCCCCCGGGGTTGACACCGACGCCGGGTTCGAGCCGTGCGTGCCAGCACGTGCGGTGAGCTCGCCCGTGCTCAGCAAGCAGGGGATCGGCGAGTGCTGGGTGCTGCGGCAGCAGGCGGCTGGGGACGACAGCGCTGGAGCCAGCGGGACAATGGCAGGGAGAGGGGCTGGAGGAGGAGGGCTCCTACCTGGCTGGTGCCCCAGAAGAACGTGGTGCCCAAGGAAAACAGACCTTGCTGGAGGAGTCCGGACCGGAGAGCTGGCGAGAAGACGCTGCTCTGGGGACCTGCTCCGGGGGATGTCTGTCCCCAAACTGGGGGTGCCTGGGCAGGACAGGGTGGGAAATCCCCCCCTGGGGGCTTCTCTCACGTGGGACCCTGCCTCATGCCCTGCCCATGGGGTGCAGTGCCAGCTCGGGGGGGGACAGACCCGCTCGCAGCAGCGGGGCCGGCAGGGAGCGGGGGCCGGGAACCCTTGCCCCCCTCGCCTCAGTGCTGGGGGGAACAGCATGCTGTGCTGCCGCCTGCTCCAGCGTGACAAACGGCGCAATTAGGGCCGAGGCTTAACTGAGTGTGCTAATTTGACATCTGGCGATTTGATCGGGCTAAAGAAACTGTTTACGTTCACCTTCCCCGATGTTTGGTTTGCGACAGGAGCAGAACAGAAGGCGATGCTGCGGGTGTCCTGTTCTCAGCGGGTTTGGGGGGGTTTCCTATGAGAAAAGCAGCGATAGAGCTGAGCCCTGGCAGCCGCCCATCCAGACCTTCTTTCCGTGATTGTTTTTTTTCCCTATGTTTAGCCTTTACCTCATCTCAAATAAAAAGAGTGATTTAAAACTCTTCGCAATAAAACAATTCAAACAGAAGTCAGTCTACAGCACTGCGTAATGGGGGAGAGGGCTCGTGTTATTTGCTTAATTACAGGCTTTTATTTGTCGAGTACTTGTGGGTGAATTGTTTGCAAATAACAGGTGAGTTTATTCATGCTGAAAGTCCTAAGCCCGGAGATTAGAGCTGGGCTGGGAGATAGGAGGCTGGAGGGTGCTCAGGGCTGTGGGTGACCTCTGGAAAGTCCCTGCTGCCAGGTCCTGGAGGGCTTGAGGGACCTGGGATCAGGCTGCTGATTCCTTGGGGAAGCTGACTGCGGAGGGCTCAGGGATGTGATGCTGTTTTGTTGGAGCTGAGTGGCTTGTGCAGTACGGTCGTAATCACGTGCAGTCTATCCTTTTATAAAATGCAGATAAGGATTAACTACTTTATGAAGTCACTGTGTAAAATGTAGCCCATTAATGGGAGTGGATGGAGGTTGCCTTGGCTTTGGGAAGCCTGGATTCAGCACGTCCATCTGGGCCACTCACTCTCAGGTGGTTCCCAACCTTCTGTATATCCACAGGAGATTACACCTCTCCTTAGGGCTTCTTATCCACTTTATGATACAGTTAAGGACATTTTGGGGTGCTGGAAGGAGAAATGGCTGCCAGGTGCTCTGCTGGTACAATGGTGAGAGTGTGTGGATTCAGGCTTAGAGAGGTGTCAGGTGTTCACAGAGTTGGGATGGACATGGGATCTGTGTGACCACAGCTGGTCTCAGCCCTTTTTGGGCCATCCTGCTGCTAGCGATGCTCCACCACTGGGACATGAGTATCTCGCTAGTTTGTCCAGACTGGTGGAAGTGGCAGCTGCCCTGCGTGTGTGGAGCAGGGACGTGACACCAGTCAAGAAGGATGTGGCTCCAGCCCAGAAAAGCAATGTATAGGAGGCCAACACATCCCTGCAGCCACCCACCTCCCTCTCCAAGGGCTGCAGAGAGCAGAAGTCCAGGTGTTCAGATGAAATACTGTTCCCAAAGCTTTGCCGGCAAGCAAAGAAATCCCAATGATTGCAGCCTCCACACCAGGGAAGAGGCGCACCAAAAATTGTGGCCGTGCTTCCAGGGCTGTATCAGGACTCTGAAACAAATTGAGGTCAAAGCGATGAGGAATACGTGAAAGGGCAGCAGTCCCACTGCCACCTACGCCCTGCTCATACACCGTCTGCCCAGACCCCGCTTGGTCAAGCCCGTGTGAGCCCCGCAGCAGCGTCCGACGTGGGGGCGAAGGGGCAAGAGGCAGCCGCCCGCCCGGCTTGTGCTCGGCGCAGGTGTTGAACTGGGATCAGAGGGGAGGCTGAGCTGGCGCGGCGTGACTCAGGGCCAAGTCACGCAGCACCCACTTCACCCTGCCGGCTCTCTTCAATTGCCGCTTCGCCTAAGTCTGCGCTTGCACATTGTGCTGGGGGTGATACGGAGCCGGCACGGAGCCATGGGTGATTCCTAGCCATGATCTGGAGTGTGGGAAAAGTGCAATCGCTGCAAACAATCAGAGGCAAAGCCAGCAGCAGCACGCAGCAAGCCAGCGAGGAATTCGAAGGCACATTCCAGCAGGGATGACAGAGGAGGGGCCGGGAGCTGAGCCGGGAGTGCAAAAAAAAACATGCTCCGATTTGTTTTGGTTTTTCTCCCTCTCTGCAGAGCTGTCACGCCCTGCTTGGCTTTCGAGTAAAGCTGCTGGGTGCTGTGAGCTGGTAGCATGGCAGGGAGCTGGGACGTGGTGAACCTGGCTGGGCACAGCACTGCCGTGCTGCCAGCACGGACCTGCCAGCACCAAAGTCAAGGGCAGCTCTGCCATCCCCTCAGCCATGCTCCCCGTGACCGGGATCTGAGCCACGGGGACCCAGCTCCACCAACCACGGGTGGCCATAGCCTGGTTGGCACCAACTGTATGGTGCTAAGGACCACGGCCAATAACGCATGTGCTGAGAGCAGTTTGTGTGGCTCGGCATCCACCCACGGGCAGGTATGGCAGCACGGGCACGTTCTCCTCCTACCACGGCTGCTGACTTTGGGCAAACTGCTTCCCTGCTCTGCGCCTCAGTTTCTCCTTCAGTGCAAAGAAAAACCACATCTCGCTGCACCTCGCAGACCGACAGGGCTTTGCCTTGGAAGAGGTCAGCTCTGGGCATGGGAACACATCCATGTGCATCCCGTGTCCACTGCAGGCAGTGCAGGCAGGACTGCTGGCACGTGGGAGCCATGGTGGCCACCAGCCCAGTGTCATCGCTGGCCAGGGGAGCACGTCCCCTGCACACGCCGCCGAGGGGCTGCAGCACAGCCTGCGACTTTGCAGCTCCCTCCCTCCCCTCCCAGCGGCTCCTCCCGGCTTTTCCTGACCCACTTTCTACATCGCACAATTAAAGCAAAGCAAAATGGAACAGGGGGAGGAGACG
Source organism: Chionis minor (assembly GCA_013398295.1). Taxonomy (NCBI): domain Eukaryota; kingdom Metazoa; phylum Chordata; class Aves; order Charadriiformes; family Chionidae; genus Chionis; species Chionis minor. Next base: position 43,516 of record VZSF01000367.1, read on the forward strand.
CTGGCACAGCCATCGGCACATGGTGTGGTGACCGGCAGCACAGCCCGCTGGCGGCTGCTGCATGGCATGGGGCAGCGCAGGGTCGCGGGGCAGGAGAGCGGGTGGTGCTGGGTGCTGCTCAAGCTCAGAGGGAGGACCTCGTGTTGCATGGTCTTCTCTTACCCATGGCACTGTGTGGGACACCTCCAAAGCTGTGGCTGCCCCAGAGAGCCCTGCACGCCGGTGGTCACCAACAGCCCCACTCGTGTGGCCGGTGTCCACTTGATGTACCTTAGAAACTGGAATCTTTCATGCTCACCCAGGGAGGGAAGGTATGGAGCAGAGCTGGAGGGCCAAGACGGGACAGGAGTTTGGAGGGAGCTCTCAGCCCCTCGAACTCACAAATTCACAGCCTCCTCCACATCCTCAGTGCCCGTCTTCATCCCACCCCACCAACGTCCTCTTCCCTCACATGTGCGTCTGGTGGGCAGAGGCTCCTTCGGAGGCACAAGTGAGGGATAATTGCTAGAGTGTGCGGGGTGCCCTGTGCCGTATTTCACTCATTGCTTCAGGCAGAGCAGCCATCCGGGAGCTAAAAGCATTCAATTGTTCACTGATGCTTTTCTTTGAAGCCCTCATTCATCCTCCAAGGTCTGTATTGATTGGGGACTCCAGGAAAGCATCTGCCCTTCTCTGCCTTCATCAATGACTTTCCCACATTAATCCACCTCTTCCCTTGATAACCACACTAATTACTCTCAGCTAAGTTGACTCTGGCAGGTCACTGGAGGCTGGGAAGAGCAACCTGCTCTGTGGCCTGGCTCTGCCTTAAAGCTGCAGATCTGTCCAGTATGGCCCCAGCACTGGAGGGAACTGGCTATACTGGAGGGAAAATGAACACCGTGGTGTGGGTCTGTGCGTGGGGCAGCACAGGAGTTTCATGAGGGCCGTGCTGGGGATGCCTGCTGCTGAGAGAGGTTTGCTTTCCATTTTTGAGGCTTGGGTACTTCCCAGGGAATCACTGATGATTTTGCATGGATGGGGACCCCGGACCCTGCCCCGGTGGGCGCACATCCGCACTGCCCACCTGCATCTGCCCAGGCTCGGGGGTCCAGCGCTGTGAAGGGCTTTCCTCTGCTGTGCTGCAGGGTGTTTCGGACCACCCTGGAAGGTTCACACCCTTCAACCTGGGGTGGTCTAGGCATGAAATGAAATCTTTTCCACTTCTCCACCTGGGTTTCCTTGAGGGGGGGGGTGGGAGGGAATGGGAGGGATCCAGTTTTCTGACCTCCTCTCTGCTCTCAGCCACGGTCAGGCTGTGCTGCGGCTCAGGAGCAGCCCCGCAGCAAGGAGCTGTGCAGGGGAAGCCTGGATGGGCTTTGAGGGGCTGATGGCCACAGGGCACGTGCCAAGTATCTGCCGGAGGGCTTCCATGCTCACACTGCTCCCAGGAGGGTGACCGCTGTCTCACTGTCGCTGCTGCGTTGCTGCAACTCCCAAAGGCTTCCAGAAGACATGGGAGGTGCAGAGGGAAATGCATGGATGATCCCTGTTAAGCGATGTGGAGCCTGCTCTCATCATGAGTTAATGCAGGAGGGACTGTCTTGACCCGTGAACCCAGAGCAACAAAGGTCAGAAAAGTGCCAAAGTGACCTGTTTAAGGAGGTGTGAAAGCCTGAGGACAGGAACTGGCTCAACAGCTGGCAAAATGGGAAGGACTGGGACAAACAAAACTTAGACTCCTCAAGGGAGAGACAGGTTTAGCCCTGACTCATCCGGGATCAGCTTGGCAGCTGTGGGACAGCCCCATACCGCTCTTCAGGGTTATCATGTACCCACTGGCTTTCCGAGGCAGGCTGACTTCACTTTCCACAAATTTTTGCTTGTTTAAAATGTGGTGAATTAAAAAATATGTCATTCTGGCAAGGGCAGGGAGGTGTTTTATCCTGCCACGTGAGTCTGCTCAGGACCCAGAAGATAACGGCTTTCTGTTTTAGGGCTCCCTCAGGAAAATCCTTCTTACATCTTCTAACTCAAAACCTGTTTTTCTGCCTCTCTCCAACTGAGTGCATTTTTCTCGCAACTTTAATGTCCATCGTGTGCACCTCAGCAGCTGGCAGACGAGCATGGCGTGTGCTGGTAAGGGGGGGTTACACCAATTCCCTGGGATTTGTCTAATGAATTTGTCCTGCTTCCTACCTGGGAGCAAAAGTAGCCCTTCAGGCTGCAAAAGACTCAGATTTGTGGGTAGAAAAGAGAGACAGAAAGTAAAGCTTGCAGGGGAGAAGGCGTCTGTGTGCGCACCCGAGGAGCGGGCCAGAGCCGTCCTGCAGACAGCATGGCGGCTGAGGTCCCGACCAGCGGGAATGGTGCCGTCAGGGGAGGCTGCAGCGAGCAGAAAAAGAAAAACCTCCCATTTCAGCAGGCGAGGTATGGCACGTCTGTGTGTTCTCGCGGGTGATCGCGACATGGGCCTCCCTTCCCCGTCCCTGCTGTGATGGTGATGGCGGTAGCGCCCCATAAATACCCACAGGCGGGCTCTCTCTTCTCCTGCGAAGGGGCGGACGAGCGGTGCCGGACCACCAGGTCCCAGAAACACCCCCCTGACCCGCTTCATCCCCCACGGGGCTGCGGGGGCCAAAGGAGAGGAGCCAGCTTGGCCTGCCCCAGCCCTTCCCAGGGAGGACAATGGCGGTGATGAGGCCCCAGCCCAGCCACAATCGCCCCTTTGTCTCCCCGCCAAGATGGTGCTGGCGAGAGCCCCTCACTCCCGGCTCTGCCCGGGTGGTTGCGGAGCCGGGAGGCGGCGGCAGGGCCTTCCAAGGGCGAGCGCTCTCCGCCACGCTGCCGCCTGCCATGGCGCTGCCGGCCCGTCTGCCTGCCGCCATGGCCTGGCGCGAAGCCCTCCTGCTCTGGCACCGCTTGTGCACCCAGGCTGGGCTGGCAGCCATGGGCCGGGCGGGCAGGATGGCGCCCCGCATGTCCTCCTCCTCCTCCTCGGGGCAGCTGGACGCACGTCCCGGCATCATCCCAGCTCTTTTACCACAGGCGTCTTCCCCCATGGCGGGAGAGCAGCCTGGCGCCACCCAGCCTCCATGGCGGCCTCCACCAGCGCCTGTGGGACGTGGGGTGCCAGGGGGACACGGGGGCTGCGCTGGGGACCCTCCGGCAGCCCGGTGTCCCCCCCCGGCCACCCTGTGACTTCAGGGGTCCCGCAGGCTGAACCCTGCCAGGCCCTGGAAACCATTTCTGAACCGGCGCCGCCATCTAGTGACAGGCAGCCAGGCTGCCCCGGCGGGGCCCCGGGGCGGGTGGTGGCCCCGTCCCTGTCCCTGTCCTCTCCGGACCCTCAGGGGGGACACGAAGGACTGGGGGGACCAAAGCCAGAGCCGGGTGCGGGAAACGGGAGCAGGTTTCCCTCCACGCTGAGTGCCTGGTGGGATGAGGCAGTGCAGAAACACCGAAACGCACAAGTGTGTTGGTTTTTATATATATACACACACACATATTTTATTTTTTTACAGAAAGCTCAATTCCTCAGGGGATTTCTGAGGGGAACCCGCCCCAATCCGAGGGCCTGGCTGCAGAAACCAGCTGCCAGGGCCATTCCTCTCCCCGAGGTAAAGCGGGGTGTCTCCAGACCCTGCCTGGCTCCTCTTTCCCAGGGTGCCTGGCACCCCGTCTCCCCATGGAATACCACCTCCAAGCACGACAGGACAAGCCTGGAGGAACCTACCCTACAGACGCCCGAAACGAGGGGCTCAGCCCCATCCCCGCACCCAGTCCTCCCAGAGCCGCCGGCGGTGACCACCAAACCTCGCCTGCCCTCGGCAGCCCGAAGCCTTCCCGCCCCACACCGCTCCATCACCGCATGGAGAGCCATCATCATCTCCTTAACCCCTCCATAATGTCCTCTTTCTGCCTCCATCTCTGAAAACCGAACAAAGGCGCTGGCCGCCCCACTGGCTGCAGGAGGGAGCACGGGCTGGCCCGTCTCTTGTCCGCCCTCCATTTTCCTCCCGCTGGCTGCCAAGAAAAGGGATTCAGCCGTGCCCACCGCATGTGAAAAGCCCCCGCCTGGCTTGTGTTTTATGAAGGAAAATCTCCTTGGGAGAGCAGCCAAACGTTCCCAGCCTCCTGCTGGGTGTTTCAGATGGGCGCGCTGGAGGATGCGAGGGCACGGCGGTCCTGCGGGCACGGGGGGAGAGCGGGGGGACGGGGACGGGAGCTGCTGGGCTCTGCGAAAGCTGCTGTCGGACCGTGCTGGAGGACGAGACAAGGAGGTGACCGTCCTGCTCAGGTGGCCAGAGCCTGCTCTGTCCCTGCTGCCTTGAGAGAGGGAGTTTCACCGCCGGGCTGGGGATGCCGAGATCCGTGTACATCCCTTGGTAAAGGATGCGCAGAGACAGGGTCTGGCTGTGTCTGCTCTGACCCCGGCACTTGCTGTGCCACCACCGGCTGGGCAGCGTCCTGCGTCCCCACCGTGAGACTGGCTCTGCGGTGCGCCATGCCTGGTGCATCCCCAAGGAGGCTGGCTCTGCCAGTCCCTCTCCTGGCTGGATTATTCCCACACTTTTACCCTCTTTTTCCTCTCTCTTTCCTCCTGGTCTTCTCCACGCACACTCCTCCAGCACCTCTCCCGGACCACACAGCCCCGTGCGTTAAAGACCTTTCAGACCCAGCGACTATTTCAAAGGCAGCCAAGAGGCCCCCAGGGCTCCAACCCACCAAATCAAACTCAAATTTGCAGCTTATATGCAAACATAATGTATCTGGGCGCGGGGGCTCTGCTGGCACACAGAGCAAATAAACAGAAACACATGTCTGAGCCTGGAAGAGCAATAACCTCAGCTGCAGCTGAGAGCTGGGCTTTGTGGAATCTCTTAACCAGCAGCACCCAAAGTGAATTAATTACACCTGATGGCAGCTCCAATGGGCACTGCCGGGCCATGAGGTCCTGCGCCCGTGTCAGCAGCAGGGCTGCACTTCAGGGCTCAGGGGGAGAAAGGGGGAGAAACGGATGTTTCTACTCTGTAGCTGAACTGAAAACCACAAGGACAAAGTCACACAGGCTGAGACCCAAAGACAGAGTCTCTGCCATGTTTCCTTTTCTGGTTCATTCTGCAAATGTGGTGGTCTGCATAAAATTAAAACCTTTCTTTCTTTCTTGGGGGGCGTTTAATATCCTTTAAAAGCCTTTTCTCTTTCTTTTTAGGCTGGGACCGGTTTCTCAGGGAAAATGCTGCTTCCCAAAAGCACATTTCATATCTGAAAATGATGAAACAAAACATTTAGTAGCTCCAGAATTCACCTTTTTATTGGCAAGCCCTGGTGCAAAATGTTTCAATTTTTTTATTGCATCTATTCTCCTTTCCCTTTGTCTGTCAATCTGCTGCCTCAATTTGACCCACATAAGCAGCCAGCTTCACCCATTTTCAAACTTTTAATCTCTTATTCATAAAACCAAGGCAACCTCTGCTCTTAAACCATTCAGCTCCTGCTAGCGTAGCTCTCCCACTCCACCTTCCTGTCGCCTGGAGATGCTGCTCCTCCTTGCTTTATACATTTTCTCCTCTCAAGTTTCCCGAAATGTGTTTCTGAGGTTTTATGTGTTTCTGCTGGACCCCCAGCACCCTCCCTGCTGCCTTTTGCCACCCAGATGCCGGGGAGCATGGCTCCGAGGTGGGGAGCTGGCTACGCAGGGGTGGCAGGGGCCGAGCGGCTCGGAACATCCCCCGGAGAGCCCTATCCTGCCTGCGCTCTCCAGAGGGGCAATGGGAGACACTGATTTCTCTGCACAAAAGCACACCCTGGTTCCACTCTTGCCCCTCCAAATCAGGCAGGACGAAGGAGGGAAAACCTCTTCCCAGCAGCTCTCTCCTTTCCTCCCTGCCGCCTCTCCCTCTCCCTCCGGAGTGTGGTGGCACGTGAAGGGCAGCTCCCAGCCCTCGCGCTCCCTCACTCCGCCGTTTTCCTGCTCGAAAGTGCCAGTGTCCCTTCGGTGGATGGCATCGCGAGTTGAGATGGGTGCTTTTCCATCAGGGAGATCTTGGATGCTAACAGCCCTAACGAGTGTGCGAACAGCCACGGTGGGGTGTGCTTTTCCTTCCTACGCGAGCCGGGAGAGAGCAGTACAGGCAGACACCGGCAGCTTGTGCGGGCGAGTCCCCTGCGCCCGAGGAACTGCACGTGTGTCTCTCTCTCCCCTTCACGACTCTTGGTCTTGCTTCCTCCTCCTCCTCGCATCATGGTCTATATTTAGCCCCAGACGCTGCAAACCCTTTTGCGTGGCTCCCGCTGAGCGCCTGGCAGGATCAGGGCTGGGATTACTTATGGTAATTCTTTGGGCTGGGAACACCCCGTCCCATATTAATAGCAAATAATGAGAGCAGTTCCTGGAGCACAAGATAATTATCCCTACCACGCTGGGAGCTTCGTTAAAGGTCTGCCTCCACATGAACGAGCAGGCTTTAGCCAGCGCAGCCGATGAGAATGATCCAAGGAAAACCTCCCACGGCCACCGGAGGAGGGCAGAAGGAGGCAGGGGGATCGGGGCCCCACCAAGTCGCTTGGCGTCTCCTCTGATCAGCCTGTGTGTCCCGGCTTTGTGACTGAGCTCCTGCACAGCCCTGGGGAGGTGGCTGGCCTGGCGTGACAGGCGGGTGGCTCTCAGATGTCACGTAGTGCGTCCCCACGCACGGCTTGCAGAGGGCTTCACCGCCCCCTCGTCCCCTGGCTCTTGGGGTACCCAGCCCTCTGCCCAGCCCTTCCTTTCCAGGGATGCCTTTTGGAAAGTGTGGTTTCCCACACCCCTCACTCATGCCAGGGACAGAGGAGAAGGGAGATAAGGGGTTGTACGGGACGGCTCCCTTTCCCCTCCACATCAAAGCCCTGGTTTTATCACCAGGTCCTGGCTGGGTGCGGGGCTGCTCTCCGGCTCCTTTTCGACAGGCTGGGAGGGGAAGGGGTCAGGGTCTGTCTCGCTCGGTCACTTGGCCGAGGTCTGTGGTTTAACCACTGAGCAGCACTGCCTGCAGCCCTGCCATGACCTCTCTGCCCCCCCGGTCCCCTTGAGTGACCGAGCCTCGCCGGGCGGACGGCCAGGGACCTGCTGCTGGGGTCCCCGTTGCCCTGCGGTGACAGGCCAGGGTGAGGAGGGAACCATTGGTCCGGGCAAGGTTGTGGTTGTAAGCAAAGCTCTCCTCCTCGTTGTGACACGGGCTCGTGGGAGGACCTGGGGGCCCCCAGCTCCAGCGGCCCCTCAAGCAGCAGGGCGATGGATGGGTTCAGTGCCGAGAAGGGGCAGCTGGGGAGAGTTCAGCACATTTAGGAGGAGGATGAAGCACAGCAGGGGGTTAAAAGTCAACCTTTTTCCCCCTCCCAGGTCCTCCGGGTCAGAGGGAGCTTTCTGAGGTTATCAACTGGGGTCAGCCGCTGGGAGGGAGGAGATGAGAGGCTGGGGGCCCTGGGGCGCCGGGATGGCCTCGCTGCCGGGCACAGTGGGAGCCACCCCTCCAGCTTGGCTGCTGCCTGCAATGGTGCACGTCGAGACAACGGCGTGACCTTGGGGAACCGTTACCATGATAGACATCCTTACGCTGCTCCCCGACAGCCGCCAGGGAAAGGGCACACGCAAATTCATGGGTATAGAAATACTGGGGTGGGACCAAGCCTCCCAGGTGGAAGAAGCAGGACAGCAAAGCAAACGCAGGGCTCTGGGCAGTCCATGTTGCCAGTGAGTTCCCAGTATTGCTGGTGGGAACCTGGCCCTGTTGTCCATGGTGCCGTACAAATGCCATCGAGGCACAACTCACGCCTTGAGTCCTTTGCATCCCGCCCAAGCTGCTGCACCGCAGCGGATCAGCCCAGCTCCGCGGGAAGCTCTCCGGAGCCCTCTTGGCTCGGTGGGTGCGGGATGAGGCCCAGACTCTGCTGCAGTTGCCCTGTTTTGATGTTGTTAATGGGACAAGTTGAATTAATTAAGTGCATTTGGAGAAGGCTCTGGCATTCCTCCCGTTTCGATAGTTTTTACTCCAAAGGAAGGCAAACGAGAGCATCTCCCTCCCTGAAGTGCCTCAGCGTGTCGTGTCCAGGCAGCCCATCTCAGCTGACCCCAGGCCCGGGACATGTCCTCTCCTCCCGTGGCCAGAGATGAACAGCCACAGCGGAGCCGCGAGCCCTCCCGTGGGCGTGCAGGGGGCTGGCTCGGGCCCCGGGCAGCTCACAGCCCAGGGAAGGTGCTCCAGATTCTTCAGGAGCATCAAAATGGTTTCTATGCAGGTGGCTACCAAATCTGAGGTCTAGCCCACAACAGCCACATGGGAAACATGCCTGGAGCTTCTCTGCTTCCCGTGTGGGTGCTGCCCATCGCCCACTGGACCTGCTGTCCCCCCAGCTCTGCCCCAACGCAGCCAGCAAAACGCAGCCCCATGGCAGAGAGCGGCTTCTGACTCACTTTCTCCGAAGAGCTCGACCCGCTGGCTGGGACATGCGAGTCTGGAAACTTCAGGAGAACAAACTGGCTTTTTTTAAAGCCCCCAAGAGGCTGAGGAGATGTTTCACGCTCCTGCTGGGTTTGTCCTCACAATGTTTTGGAGTGTTTGGTAGCAAAATAAGGCTGTTAAAGGGCTCCCTTTGCATCTGTTTCCTTTGCCTGTACATCTTTCAGAGTCTTTTGCCCCAGCTTGCTGGTTTTGTGACAATGGCCTTCAAAGCCCCTCCGGGGAGGACAGCAGCTGCGAGAGGAGCACTCACCTGCATTGACAAAGAGCAAAAGGGTTTCAGAGCTGGGAGAAGCGCTACCCTTTATATCAAAATAGCACTTGGGAGCATTGCTCCATGGCCATGGAGACAGCCCTGCCCCAAGGAGCCTCCAGTCTCTCTGGGCAAAGGCAGATGGTGGCTCACCCAGAGAGGCAGAGGCGCGCGGCAGGGATGAGTGCTCTTGGTGCCCCCTCAAGCAGCCTCCTGCACATGGGGGACGAAGTGTTACCCACTCATGGCCCTCCTTGCTGCCCCAGGATGGACAAGAAGTGGCTTATCTGTGACGTGCAACGGCAGCCGGTTGACGTGCGTTGGCAGGTCACTTCAAACTGCACAGAGGCAGAGATAGTTATCGGTGGAGGCAGCATCCCTTCTCCAGGGTCTGCACGCTGGCAGCATTGTGTAGGAGATTTGATATTAAAGGTGCAGAAAAGTAAAAGGCAAATGGAGGAACAGGGAGTGAAATCTCTCCCCTCCCTTCCCCAGGGAGTTCACTCCTTATCTAGCCCCACTCCCGTTTCCTTCTAGGATAAACCAGGAATGGGTGGATTTGGTTTCCTTCACTTTGCAATTGATGTGGCCAACCCAGACCTCCCCGCAGTGCTGCTGCCGTGGGCAGATGGGGAAGAGCCTCCAAATCTTCTGTGCGGGGGTGGATTGAGAATCAGCTGTGCTCTGGGGCCACGGCTACCACGCCGGCACGGGAACCCTCTGGAAAATTCACTTACCAGGGTCTCTTCATCTAAAGAAAAGTGGAGGCACCGGGGGTCCAATTACAATGTATTTAACATTTCTGAGCTCAGCGGGGCCTCGCTGTCTCACAACTGGGTCATGCAATCAGCCCGAAGCTGCAATGTCAAACTGGCTCAAGGATTAAGTGTGTTGTAACTGGAGCTGTGAGCCCGGCGCGCTGGGAGGGGGAGACTTTTATCCGGCTGCGATTGCAAAGCGGGAGCAGGGGTGATCTCCGCCCAGCCATGTGTGGTCGGAAGGCGTCTGGGAGAGCTGGCCGGAGCATTTGTGCGGCAGCGTGTCCTCACGTGTACGTTGTGGGAGCTGAGCCCTTTTGCAGAGCTTTTGGTGCTGTCTCTGAAGGACGGGCCGGTGCTGCCGGGCGGTCTGCCCGAGCGCCGGCGGGTTAAGGGGAGATGGGCGCTTGCAAAGCCGCCCTTCAGCCCCAAAATAAATGGTTGTCATAGTCCCCCTTTGCAAGAACGGGCACAAGCGCTGGGTCTGCTCAGTACTGGCTGAAGACTGGTACCCACTGGCTTCCTACATCCCCCTGCCCAGAGTCCTGCTCACATTTCTGGCTCTTTGGCCTCTCCTCATTGCAGCAATGAGCGTGGGGGGAGTTTCCTGTTCTGAAGCTGGCTGGGGGTGAGTTGTCTGAACTGTCTGCGGAGGGATTTCTGACTCCTGACACTCCTGTAGTAGATGGAAAATGAAACAAAACCAGCACTGAAATGTCATGTCAACCCAAGAAAAAGAGAGTGAAAAAAACCATCCCTTTGAGATGATCAACATTTACTTTACACTTTCTTACAACGGCATCATTTCCTAGCGGGGACAGGAGGTGGTGCCTCTCCGAAGGAGGTGAAAGGCAGCGACTTGCCCTGGCTGAGATGTTTCCTTAAACACGTGTGTCCGTGAAGTTCTGCACGGCCCAGGGCAGGGACTGGGGAGAGCTGCTTTCCTCTGCTGCCACAGAAACCCCACCTTCCTCTGCTCCATGTTTTGGGATGCCAGGTCTTCTTGCCTGCGCACTGGGGGATTATGTGCTAGAAAGGGAATGCGGAGAAAGCCCGTCCACGTGTGCAGGGAGAGCAACAAGCCCTGAGCTTTGGTTGAGCTGGCTCTGTCTGCTAGATCCAAGCGGGAGATCTAGCTGCAATCCTGGGGATGTTGTAAGTGAGAAGACAACACACCTTGTCTTGCTTGGAGGGGGGAAAAAAAGCGTTTGAATCAAAGGCTCAGCTTTGCTTTTCCGTGCTGGCCTTTGCTTTGTTCTGGGGCTCTGCTTTTCTCCCTCGGCTATCAGATCCCCTCCCCAGAGGAAGCTGGCAGCCGTGCCTGCTCTGGAGGCATCGTGCGGCTATTGTGTCTGCACAGATGGACAAATAAACAGCCCACGGGCTCGGGGCGCGCGGGGCAGCCCCCAGCCCAGCCCTGCACGCCTCGGGCTGGGGGGACCATTTGCTGCATCCTTTCTAGCACCGGTCCCGGGGGTCAAGGACTGCGGGGAAGCGTGATCCGTTGTAGCAGGAAAACAGGAAACGGCACTGGTGGCAGGAATTTGTTTCATTTAGTGTTTCACGTCCCGGGGAGGCGTGGGGCTGAGGCTCCTTGCATCACGCTGCTGGAGGCCGGGTCTCGAGCAGCCACGCGCCGGGCAGCCCTTGTCCTCCTTCATTAGCTGAGGTGTCTTTGCTGGGCGTCCTCACACCCCGCACGGGACTGGGTGCCACGGGGTCTGCCAGCACCCCAACATGCCTCCCTCCAGCTCTGGTGGGGCTGGGGCGCTGCGGGTGCTACCGGGGAATGGCTTAAGGTGTGTCCAAGTGGGGAGCAATTCCCGTTGCACGTACTGCTCCTACAGCTGCCAAATAAATGCGTCCCGCTGATGCTGGTACCCCGGGGTGGGTGCATGATGCAGGCCGTTGCCCCATGCTGTGCCACCCATCTGCCTGGGGGGCACCACAGGGATGGGGGGCTGCAAACCAGACCTTTGCTGGCCTGACCACCCCTTGCAGTGCAGAGCGGCTGTCTGCAGCACGTGCTGGAGGAGAAAGGGCCAGGGATCATTCCGTGGCCACAAGTGCCGCGATGGGGAGCAGCACATCCACGGGTCCAGTGGGACGCCCCGCGTTATCTGTGCTCAAACATCTGTGCCGTGCCGTTACACCAGTGTTTACTCTGTAAAGACAAGCCGCGGCAGCCGCAGGGTTTGCTCCAGGATGCCTTCCTGCACGGCGGGCGCGTGAAATCCCCGCTGCTGCCGGGCTGCTGTGGTGGGAAACGCCAGGGCTGGATTTCTGGTACCCGGCTCTGAATTGCCACCTGCAGAGGCGTCAGCCTGTCCCGTGGCTGCTTGAGTCCCAGCAAGCTGCATCTGGGGGACCTGTGTTTGCTCGGAGAACTGCATGGCCCCTCGGACCCGAGCACTGGCCCCGCTGCTCACACAGAGCGGCCGTGGCCTCACCGGGGCTAGTGGGCAGCCACCGCCCCGAGGCCCGGAAAGCCCTGCCTTTGCCCGCTGATAATCTGCCAAACTGCCAAGTGGCCCTTGTATAAACCGTATTTATCTTCCCTGGGGAGACAATGCTGCTCGCATTGTTTAGGGCTGGAATAGTGTCCTGAAGAGCCTCGGAGCCCTTGGAAAACTCTGGCTTTCTATAAATATGGAAAGGCAGCTTGGAAGGGGGAGTGGAACTTGGTAGAAGGATGATTTCTGTCCATCCCCAGGTTGTGTTACATGTGCTTGAGGTCCTGGGCCATCTGGACCGCGGCAGCCACGCTCAAGCTGCCGCCTTAGCACCCTTTGCACGCAGCCAGCCCCGGGTGAGCCGAGAAAGGTGCCTGGGAGGACCTTTGTGGGGCTCCTGGTTGTGACCTGCTCACCTCCCCGTGCGCACACAACCACGGGCACACGCACATGCGCCCCGCTCCCGGCCCCGCTCACACCGGCTCCCGTTTCCTCTCCGAGGTGGCCGCAGCAGGCGGGATTAGTGATTTATTAATGAAGCGGAGTGACTGTGCCGCTGGGGCGTGCCAGGCGGAAATGTCTGCTCGGAGAGATTGGATAACCCTCTGGCCTGTTTCCCTTCGCAGCCTTCAAACGGCCGCAGCTCCCAGAAGCACCATATCCTTTTCCTCTTGCTGTCGGCTCCCTCCCTCCCTGGGGCAGATGGGGGGATGCAGGGACATCCTCGCTCAACCAAGAGGGGCAAAACCCCGTGGTGGGAGCTGCTCAGGGAAAGGCCAGGTCCATGAGCTGATTTTGGAAGTGATGTGTAGGGTGAAGTGAGCCCTCCCTCCTGCACCCATGGGGTATGGGGGTCCCACCACCTCTGCCAGCCTTTATCTGGGTCGCCTGTCTGCACCCGGGTCATCTGGACTGGGGTTGCTTTAGACTTTGTGGAGAAAAGCTTTGCTCTTGGGCTGGGCGGCAGCTAATTCAGGCTGACAGGTAGAGTTTCAAAAGGAAAGATGCAAACTGCCGTACTTTTGGTAGAGTTTCTTAGGGGAATAATTTAATTTAGTGTGTCCTGTGCAGTGTGCATCTGCTTTGGGGTCATAAGCCTTTGCACAAACAGTCAAAGCCAAACTGTACAGATGTTTGCAGCCTTCTGACCTGGGAGACCTGAGCTTTGCTTTGCACCCACAAGCCTCAAAGCCCAGACTCTGCATGAGGTATTCAGAACGCAGCTAAACGCTCCCTGAAGCCCTTGTCCAAGCATATGGCCTCGGCCCATACCTCTTGAGTTCAGTGTCTGATCAGTGGCACCAGTTACAGGATGATTTTTTTTGTTATTTGGTTGCCACAAGATCCATAATTGGATTATTTTAATAATTGGTGTTAGTAGATATTGCCATTCCGGTTGCTGTAGGAATAAAGCTGTGTTTAACTCTGGGGAACTCTAAAAGTAAACAACCAGGGAAGAAGTAGCTCAGTGAGCAATCGCTCTCGGGCTGAAATCTTGCCTGGGAAAACTGCAGCCTGGAGCAAATATTTACGGCTTAACTGTAAACGCCTGCGAGGAAGGGTTTTATAGCGGGAGCCACTGGCTGTCCGTGCCGTGCCAGCGCGCGCTGTGCTCTGATGCTGGGTGGGCTCTGGGTTATGTACCCCAGGACCTGTCTGCAAGGTGCTTGGGCCTCCACTTTATGATAAACATTAAAAAAAGTCCTGTTCCGATAAAGATCTGTCACCTGGGGTTTCCAGGCGTGGAGAACTGGTGGCCAGCAGCAATGCAGCGTGTCCCCAGCGTGGCTGGCACTCCGGGCCACGGAGGCTGGGAGGAATGTGTGTGCACCCGCACAGCCGCCCACGGCCCGTGCATCCCGCAGCAGCTACGCTGCGGCCCATGGCCGGCTCCTGCCCATCTCTGTCAGCACAAACTGCTTCCAGGAAACGAGCTGGGAGAGGAAACGAGCACTAATGAAGAATCCCTTGGTGAAAGATGTGTTTCTACAACCATTAGATTATTTTGTCCTTGAGAGGTGGGGGAGGGAGATAATAAAACAGCCTCGTGGCATACCAGCCTTGGCTTTGGGGACACTGACGCTGTGCTACCCAAGGGCCTTGTCTGGGGCTGCCCCATCACCCCCTTATTTCTATCGAGCCCCCCCCTTGCCCCACGCTGCTGTAGGAGCAAAAGCATCTGCTGCAGGGCTGCTCCTCTGCAATTGCGTGCGGCTCCCGCATGCCCTGCCTGCTCCTGGCTTTGGGAACCGGGGCTTCCACCTCATCCCCGGTGCGGTCATCCCACCCCGGTCCTTGGCTCATGGCAAACCCAGCACTGGCTCCACGAGCCTCAGCGGCCCCGGTGGGACCAGCGGGCAGAGCTGAGGGACCAGGTGGTGGCTGTTCTCCTGCAGCGGAGAACATGGGCACCAAGTTATGGTAGAGGTGGCAGTAGCGTGAGCTGCGTGCGAAGAGACAAACCCAGAGTCCTCTTGGGAGAAGGAGCCTGGGGAAAAATATAGCCTAATTTAAAGGGGTGGAAGTGTTCCCCCCTTCCAGATCAGAAGGGTCCCTCTGAGGTTTGTACGGGGGATGCATGTTCCCTGCTGGGGTATTTGCTGAGGCTGGCAGGGAGCAGTACTGTCCTGGGAGCTGAGGGCACGTGTAGGACAGGAGACAGTGCTGGTGCTGCTCGCTGGGGCTCTGGGGCTGCCCCGGGTTCCTGAGTGGTGTTTTCTCCATGAGCCCCGGCCTGCCTTTTGTCTCCTGCACTCAGGAGTGACTCAGACCAGGAAACTGGGGGATGTGGCGGCCCATTTCCACCATGTCGGGATGCCTCGCACGTCCTCCTCAAGCTCCTGCGTCAGCTCCCAGCCCGGGGCTGCCGGCTGTTCCGCACACCGGGGTGCCTGGGGTACCCGTGCCCCAGCTGAGCCGGCAGCACTCCGTGGGCAGCGCGTCCGCTTGGTGCTTCGTGGGCGGACGGCAGCAACGACATTCCTTCGGAGATGGGACGTTTCTGCTCAGGAAGGCCTGAAAAAAGCCAGGGACAAAGGGGGGAAGTGATGGCGGCTGTGTCTGGAGTTATCTTGCCGCTGCACTTGCGGGGGCCGCTGAGTGACAGCGCTTTTCTGTTTCACTCCTGAGAGTCAGGAAACACTCATCTCCGCCGGCTCCCTTCCTGCCCTGCCTCTCCCCGTGCTGTGGTTCGGTGGGCCCCGGGCAGGGGGATGGAGCCCGGCCGCCTCTCCCGGCGGTGCCCGGTGTTGGTGGGCACTGCTGAGGGAGCCCTGTGGCTCCCTGTGCCAGCGCATCCTAAATCTCCCAAGCTACAGCATCCGGAAGCTGGGTGGGCTTCTTGTGCACCGAGCAGCTCATCAGCCAGAGCAGCAATGGAGCATAAACGCCTTTTACCCAAAGCAGCTTGCTCCAGCGGGTGGGAAATCGGTCAAAAAGCTCCAGTCGGCTTGAAGAGCCCCAAACCAGCTGCTTTCCACCGTTTCCTCACTGTTAGTTTGTTTAAATCAGATCATTTCTCTGACTTGGCTTCTCAGCAGAGCCCTCAGTAAGGAAAGCTGGGAGCGGCACTGCTGGCGGCTCGCTGGCTCCCGGCCCCGATCCGGCCCCCACTGTGCCACAGGGTGGTAGGGAGGGTAGGAAAGGGCAGGCCCCCCCCGGGACAGGGGACGAGCCAGCCTGGTCATGCCACCGAGCTGGAGGAAGCTGGCACATCGTAGGGCTGCGGCTCCCATAGCCAAAGTGGCCCCGGGGGTAGCTGGGGACGGCTGCGCAGGGAGGGGATCCCCCCAGCCCAGTGTTAGCGCAGGGTGCAGGACCATTGTATCATCTTCCCTGAAATGGGAAGTGAAAGAGCAGCAGTAAAAGGATGTTTAGCTTAACCCTGTCTGCTTTGGAGTATCCTGTGCTGAAATGTTGCTTTACAGCTTCTTCCAGAGCCCGCTCCGCTCTAGATGCCAGTGATGCACCTGGGACTTCAACAGAAACAAAGGAATCTGTTTTCTCTGCCTTTAGGAGTGGAAGAATCGCAATAATATTTTCAGTTGGAAAGACTGTTTTTTCCACCATGAAAAAATGGTTTTATTTTTGCTTATAATACCTAGCATTTCTCGAGCCAAAACCAGCCCCAGAGCTGTTGGCTGGACTGAGCTATGGCTTCTGTCTCCTGCTGCCTGGTTCAGCGAGGCGCAATCCGCCTGGCCTGGTGTTGTGGGACCCTTGGTGCCAGCGGTGGGACGGGAATGAGGATCTCTCCTGCCCGTGTGCTCAGAGCCAGCGCACGAACCCCAGGTCCTGCTGTGGAGACCTCAAGGAAGGAGTTTACACAGTATAGCAAAACACGATGGGAATCAGGTTTATCATTAGAGCGGGTTTCAACACTTGCCCAGGCTGTCTTGGTGTTTAAGGTGTATTTCAATATCAGTCAAATATTAGGAAAAACTTCTTTACCGAAAGGGTTCTCAAGCATTGGAACAGGCTGCCCAGGGAGGGGGTGGAATCGCTGTCCCTGGAGGTATTTCAAAGCCGGGCAGACGTGGTGCTGAGGGACATGGCTTAGGGGTGGTTTTGGCATAGGTTTATGTTTGGACTCGATGATCTCGAAGGTCTCTTCCAACCCAAGTGATTCTGTGATTCTGTGAAACTTGATTTTTTTTATAGCTCACTTGTCACTTTCCAGCGCTGCCCCAGCCTGGAGCTCCCGCGCAGCCCCGGTGTGCATTCAGCCCCTTTTTGATTACTTTTACAACCCCGTTTGGTCTAATTTGCTTTGTTGTTGCAAACAGCAGGTTTGACAAAGCACCATTTGCAGCAGCTTCTCGGACTCGGGGATGGATAAGGAGCAGCGGCGACAGGCTCAGCCCTGCGAGAGCTGAGCTGCCAGCCCTGAGCGAAGGGGAAGGGCGGCAATTAAGAAGCCAGCGGGAAGGCAAGTGATTTCTGTCACTGTGCTCCGTGTCTTGGCTCAGCGTGAAATTACAGCGGCCACAGAGGTCAGAGAGCCCCGGGAAGCTGCGGCAGCGTGTCCCCAGGCTGGGGAGGGCAGGGTGTGCTGCACCACGAGGATCTGCTCTTCCCGGAGTGATTTTTAGGGGTCTCCACTTCTGGGGCAAGTTCAACCAGGGGGGGTGTAGCCAGGCCCTAATTTCAGGTTGTGAAAATACCATTGCAGGAGAATCTGGTTTCCTTTTCAGGCTTTTTTTAAATTATTTGAACACAGAAGTTTCCACAATGACTTACGGATTCGGAAACATGGGCGTTGTGTTGTCAGTGACATTGTGGCCTTCAGGGGGTTGCCATGTTTCAGTTCCAAAGCGGCGACTGGGGTACACAGGGCACCGCTAACCCCACCGTGTCTGGAGACGGCGTCCTGGCTGGGGCCACCTTACTCCGAGCTGGCCTCGGCTCCCTGGGATGGAAATGTCACAGCGACTGGCTGCAAACCTGCCACAGTCTCTGGGCTGAGCAGTTCTATGCTAATAAGAGATTTTTCTAGGGCCAAGTTCCTAAAGTCTCGCAAAAAACAGGGCTTTGTCATGGAAATGCTGAGACGACATTAATGGCAGTGTCCCGAACGCAACTCTAATTAAAGAGAGGAAGGAGAACTGAAGCAGGATGTCCTGTTTGGCTGCCCAGGATGGAAAGCTTGTCACAAATAAAGTGCATTCTCGTACTTTGTCTCCGTCCCTCTGCACAAGTCTTTCCCAGATTCTGCAAACATTCATTTTCTTATCTCTCCTGGATTCTTGTTTCTTTTCTTTTGGAATAGCTCCTCGCAAGAATGTTTTTTTCTCTGCTGTATTCCCCACCGAGCTCTCAAACGCACCAATCAAACAAATGTCATCTCCTTGAACACAAAGTGAATGCGCTTTTTATTCCTTGAACAAAATCACTTGGGTACAATAGGTGGTTGGCTCTGTGTAAAGAAACTTTCCTATTAATGTCTCAGAATAAGCTCTGGCAAGCAAGCAGGGACAGGCAAATCAAAGCTGGGAGCAAGACGGCAAATGTTTCCTTTTGAAAACAGGTTTTCCAATGAATTAGCCCAGGGTATGTCACAACCAATCTTGGCGCTGCTTCCTATGATAGCAGAAAAATCAAAACGAAGCAAAAAAAAATTTAAAAAGGAAAAAAAAAGAAAAAAGAGTTTAGAAGTAACAGACAAGTATTTGTCTCACTGCGTGCCACAGGAATACTGATCCAACTGATTTTTATGCTCATATAGAACCTACTGAGTGTTGGTGGCTTTGTACCTGGGAGCGGTGTCAGTAAAGCTCAGATTTAAGGCTGATACTTCAGCTCAAAGCACTGCGCCAGCAGTGCTCTCCTGCAAATCCGGGATGCAAAATCTGGTATGTTTATGGAAAATAAGATGCGTGATCCCAACTGAAGTGTTCATTTGTGCAGCAGGAGGAACGGGGCACGTGACGACGTCCTGCTCCAATGACTTGATTCCTCTGCTACCAACTGCCTGATCTCGATGTTATCGCTGCCGCTGTGACATCGGCTGCGGTGCCTTCGCTGACCTGCTCGTGTGCTCGGAGCGCAGACCCTCTCTGGGCTGGCGCCAGGGAGGCAGCAGCTCCAGGGCTGGTGTGCAGGGTGGATTTCTATGACTAAAGCAGCTGGAGGCTCCCAGCAGCATGCCGGGCTGGCACGGCCCCCAGCAGCCTCACTGAGCCCCGGATCCTCCCGGAGCAGAGGGAAAGTGCCCTGTCGCTGCTCAGTGAAAGTTGGGTCATTCCCAGCATTTCTGCTAGATGAGTTGTCTCCTCTCCATTGGGGCACTTGGGTGACACTCGTGTGCCTGGGGTGGGGTAGAAATCCTGTTTGGGACTGCCTTCTGCTGGGAAAAGCAAGGAGTGGGGGGGGGAATGAGCTTACTCCAACCCCACAGGGGACCTGGCAGCCCTGTGAGTGATGTGGAGCTCAGGGCTCCTCTCATTACACCTCCAGCTCTGCCACCATCCCTGGCCTTGCACAAGCAGTCACGACTCTATTGCGACCTGCCCTGCCTCAGCGTCCCCGGGGGGCACAGCCAGACTGGTCCCACCGCAGTAGTGCTTGTGCTCCTGGTCTGGTCTGGAGTCCCAGACCCACTGCTGTGACTTTGCTAAACCCATCTTTCCTGTGAAAGAAAGAAAATACCTCCTGGTACCCAGCCTGACCCATCCAACTCCGCCGACACCAGCTCCCCGCTCTTCAAATGACCCGCAGCTGGCTTTTACGCTGCAGACCAGCGGCACCTCGGGGGCATCAGCCTGACCGTTACGCAGCACTTTCTCTTGGCCGATGGGGATTGCCCCACCAGGGAAAAGCCAGCAGGTACAAGCGAGGTGAACTGGGATTTGTGTTGACCTTTCCCTCACCGTGTCCCGGCGGTGCCCTCTGGGCTCTCCTGGACTTTGCGCCTTTCCCTTGTCCCTCCGCAGCCCTCCCTCTGCCCCGAGTCCCTGCTCGGAGGGCGCATTCCTGCGGAGCTATGTACACATTCCCCACGTCGCTGGCACCGCTCCGGGAGCCTGTCCCCGACACACCGGCATGACTGTGAGCTGTCGCAGTGACTAGGGGAAAGTTTAGGTCTCCTCGTTCTTGCAGGTTAATGAATTACCTTTATGCACCAAGGTGCTGGCTGGGAGTTCAAGGGGAACAGAAATAAGAACAGAAAACCATGGGGCTGATGAACTCCTGTCCTCATGTTGCACTGTAACCCTTGTCCGCTCCGTACACTCACACCGCTCTTCCGCGGACATCTTGGGCTGGATGTAGGGATGGGCTCGTCCCGCTCGGCTCCCTTGATGCCAAGAGATCCGTGTGCAGAACCTGAGTTATGCTCAGGCTTCAGCTGGGGGGAGGTTGGTCTGAAACTTTTGATAGTAAAAGGTAAAAAAGCGAGTTGGAGCTGGCAGCGGAGGCGAGGCAGCAGACCTGCTGCAGAGAGCTGGTGGGTGACACCATTTCCTCACGCAGTGAGTCATAGCAGCCACGGCATTTCCAGATGCACCTTTGCCTAGCGCCAGCATCTGCAGACGTATGACCTTAGCAGGGAAGATGTCCCCTCTGGCTCTCTGTCGGCTCCGGTTTTGTCCCTCTGAGTGCTGGCGGGGGCATCCCTCCAGCTGCACGCATTGAGGCCGGACAGCTTCGGAGAAGAAAAGTGGAAGCCTGCCAAGATATATTTGGAGAACCACAGCTTTAGTACCGAGAGGTGATTTCATCCCAGCTCAGCTGCGAGGTGTCCGTGATGTGCTGTCAGGGGGCTCCGCGCCCGGGTGGCTTTGCCCCAGGGTAAGTCACTGGAGCCAGGTGAGAAACTGGGCAGGCAGGCTGGCTCCGGCCAAAATCAGTGAGGCTGCCTGCCTGGATAAAAACCAGGATGGAGGCAACAAGAGACACAAAATAATCTATTTAACCATTAGGCCGCATTCATCCTTCCTGCAAGGATCGCAGAGGAGCTCCCCCCGGGAGAAATTTGGCCCATTTTGTCTAATTAGTTTCTCTCCTGCTGACACTTGCTGACATTTGCTGCTGACATTGCCCAGCCACAGCTTCACGTTCTGAGCAAATATTTTACTTGGATGGAAGAAAATCGGCTCCGAGGAGCTTGAGTGTGTATGTGGGAACCCAAACTGGAGCTGGATCCCCTGTTTATTACCTGCACCCCTGGAGGAAAGCAAGCCTGGGAAAGCGATGCTCTCGCTGCAGCGTGCATGATGGGGGCTGTTAGCCTGAGCTCTGGTTTTGGGGCAGAAACCGCTCCGCTGGCTCGCGCAGGGCTGTGCCGGGGGATCGGCCCAGCTCTGTCTGATGCTGCAAAAGGCGGTGAGGAGGAGGGAAGGGCGATGAGTCCCTTCAGCTGCAGCAGAGCTAACGCTCCTTGCCCGGGATTGCTCTGGCAGGGCACTGGGTACCACCAGGGGGTCCCAGACTGCGACACTCGCCTTGACCGACTCCGGGGCTGATTGCTTCAAACATCCTGCAGTGCTTCGTGCCCTTGGAGATAGGATGCTTAAGCATCTTTTAATTTTTCAAATCCGGTATTCTCTGGAGATTCCTTGGGAATCTGGCTTCCATGGCCAGGAGAAAGAAATACAGAGAAAAATGCGGATAATCAAGGCCCACTAAAATGGAGACTAGTGGTGAGGACTAAAATGGTTAGGGCTCATAGACAGACCACACAGATAATGTTTGGACACTTAGTCAAGCCCCTGAGGCCTCAGTTCACATCCTTTCCCCAGGGAAGCCAGGAGAAAGTTTTGCGGTTGACTGAAAAGGGACGAAAAATGGTGGGGCCAGCATGAGGTCTTGACCACGTATCAGGTTGAGTTGGTGCCCTGCCTGCTTGTACAGACAGCTATAAATAGGACTTTTGGGGAGAAAGGCAAGGAGACCCACTAAATCCCATCCGCCAAATTTCAGCCGACCTGCTAGACTGGCAGCGTTGGGGAGGGGCAAAGAGAGAAATGGTAAATATTTTGCAAAAAAAGCCCAGGGACTGTCCCTCCTAGCCAGGAACTGTTGACAGGTCTCGGTGCCGCCCTTCACCTAGGATAACTGAGAGGGGACACGCGGTGCCGCGCTTGCAGTCGGGCCCCACTGCTAGAGGACAGCGCGAGCGGCCGCGCGAGCCCTTTGTCAGGAAAAAGCCTTTATGACTATATTTGTGCAGGCAGCTCTAAACGCTCAGACCTTTATTCTTTCAGGCTTTTAAACTAAAGGTCATTTTCTCTTCCCTTCCAGAAAAAAAAAAAAAAAGAAAAAAAAAAAAGTGAATTCCTCTTGACGCAGATCCCCTTCCCCTCTGGATGGGAGTTCAATTGTTCTTGCAAGCAAACTCCAAATCTGCCCCTCGCATTCACTTCCTTTTTCCTGCCCGAAAGGAAACAGAGATTTCTGACTGTGTGAACTAGTCCTTTATTTAAGGATACAAGAAAATAGCTAAATGCTAATTCAGTGTAGCGCTCTGCGCTTTAGCATGCTGCATGGCAAAACAAAAGAAAGAGAAACATATCCCCGCCCTTCCCAGTTGAATTGTAAACTGCACACTGATTTGAGTATAATGGGTATTTATGAAAGTTATACTAAAACATTTACTGAAGTCCAATGCAAACCAAAACCCTTCAGTCAGGAAGTTTTTAGGTACCAAAAATAATCACCAGGACCCGGCTAATATTTTTAACGATCATGCATTCTTGGGAATTTCCTCTTCCCTCCGTGGAGATAAGTGATTAAACAAAATAAAGGCAGTGGCCATTTTGATACACCGCGATGTGTCAGAGAAGAGACATATCAACAGTTCTTTTTTTGTATCTTTTTCCTAAGTCTTGACTTCTGCAATCACTGTCTGACTTTCAGGCTGAACTCCACTTCTCTATTATGTTGCTGAAATCCAGTGAAGTCAGCAGAAAAACCACGAGTTTCCTGGGTAGGACTTTGAAGCCAAGGTATTAGATCCAGTAATGGGGAGACAGTTATCTATCACACACCTTATTAATTTTATAAAAAAGACATTGAGCCCTATTAAGCTGCATGTTATTGGGCTTAATAATTTCTGCAGAATACCATTATTGTAACATCCTGTCCATTCTTCAGGTCTTCTCCGGACTTAGAGACACACAATGAGATCAGAACCGGTCCTTTGAGTGCGTTTTTCAATACATCAAGTATGTTTGACGTAGAAAACCTTTACTCAGTTGCAAGTGTTTTGTTCTGCAACCGGGCAGTTTTAAAATTCCAGTTCTGGTTGTTTGTAACGACCGGTCAGAGTTTCTGGGAAAGGGAGTGTCTGCCGCAGGCAGGGAGGAGGAGGGCTCCCAGCCCTCAGGACTTTGGTGGAAGATGGAGCAGCCCAGAAGTGGCGTCCCCAAGATCTAACACCATTTTGTGCTGTGCGAATAGCTTTGTTGTGGCAAGAGGGAAATGTTTCCCCTTCGGTGCCTTCCCCCAGAAGCCAGCGGTGTCTGAGCCAGCACGAAGGTGCTGCTCCAGCCTCCGGCTTCGGGGACCGGGAGGTTGGTGCCTCTGCACCATCCGAATCACACAACGGCTGTGGTGTGGTGCACGGCTCCTGTGTCAGACCCTGCAAAGGGATGGCTTTTATTCCTTATCCTCTGTTTTTATGATACACCTTTTCCTCCCAGTCCATCCTCATGGTGCTGCATAAGGATTTCATAGAAATAAATGATCGCTGAAGGTCTTCCAAACCGGATCCCTTGTATGGGAGTGCAGGGCACAAAGAGAAGAGCTGAACTCCCAGATGGTGAAAAATCATCCTGGAGAAATCCAGCTCATCGTTTGCAAATACGCACTTATGGCAGGGACATTAAAGCACGTGGCTTGTTGCAATCAGATCCAGTTCTTACTGACTCATTAAAATAAACGTTAATCTTGATTAGCTCTCAAGATGTTCGTGTATCACCAAAGCAACCCATTAAGCTTTGAAGCAGGGAGAGGACATTTTCTTTTTGCATCCTCCGAATGAAGGCAGGTCTGGGGTGGTCCTTACTCGCTTGATCGTTTGGTGTTAATTTGCGGAGCAAATTGAAAATGCGTATTTTGGATCTTTGCTGAATGAAAAGTTCTGCATTTAGGATTTGAACTCTTTTGTCAAAGGGTAGTAAAAATAAAAGAATGGTTGTAAATGTATCCATCTCTATAGATGCTCCTGGTGCACGAAAGGGGCAGCTGGATTAACTGACTAAAATTTTGGCAGTGGGAAATGTTTTCCCATCTTTTGGTGCTGGTGAGAGCTGCCTCCAAGGCACCAGGGGCTTGCAGGGACTGCATCTCCTCGTACCTCGGGGAATAGGGGGAAAACACGGAGGTTTCCCAGCGCAGTAAGGAGCCCAGGCACTCGGGGCCGTATTCGGTCTGCGATAATCCTTCTCCACGGGGACTTGCGATGAGAGAGGCCCTTGCAGCCCAGTCCTAAAAGCTGAGGAAACGTGCTTTGTCCGTGCACGGACAAGGAGACACTGAAACCCCCGCAGTGTAGATCTAATCCACCCTGTGTGTCTTTCCATTGCACATGGGTTTCAAAAAGATACGGTCTTGCTCAAATATTTTCTGAATGCCTGATACCTTTCTGCAGCAAGGGGAGGTATCTGGGAGCGATACAAAGCTGCTGCGGCAGGACAACACTGAAACCTTATCTCACACCAAAGGGCAGATAAAGGAGCCTTTTACCAAGCTGGCTTAGCAAAAGAGAGGGTCTGGGCTTTTTCCCATCTCTGTCCTCGATGCTGTCACAACAACAGCAGCAAGGCATGGCCACGTCCCCCACCTTGGGTCCACCAGGGTCCCAGTGGTACCCCAGACTGCACCGCTGCAGAGCAGGGGAGTTTGTCCCCCAGCCTGGGGTTTGCTGCCTGTGTGCAAGACACCAGCTTGCGCAGCATTTAGTCTCTGCTCCCTGTCTCGCTCACTTTCTCCCCCTCTCTTATCAGTCTTTCTTTGAACTCTCTGTCGAGAGCAAGAGTGAGAGGGCAGGCTGAGCCCGCAGGGTTGCTCCGACGAAGCACACCACAGGCTGGCGTGCCGCTCAGCCCGCCTGCGCAGGAGCTGCCACCGCCGCTCTTACCGGAACGGATTTTTCACGGGAAATCACACACAAGCCCTCTTGCTAACCGGTACACAGTCCTTGGCAGCTCCCTGCATGGGAGAGCTTCAGTAGTGTCTTGGGGCAGCTCGAGTCAGGAAAGCACAGATGTATGAGGTGCTTTACGGTAAGGTCTGGCTGATCTTTTGGTGCCAGTCTAAATTTTGCTGGAGAAGATTTATGGGCCTTGGACAAGCTGACCTTGACGACACAAGCTCGCTGGCGCTGAGGTTCCCCTGTGCCTCGGACACAGCGCAGGAGCACATGCAGGGCTTTAAGCATGCACTCAGGCGTTGCCCACAATAGAAGCACTTCTCTGGCCAGGGGCTGTGTCCCGAGCCCCGGGCCGCTTGCTCACGCACGTAGCCTTTGCTTTGGCTTATTTCCATGTCCAAGACGTCCTGGAAGAACCCACCATTCTTCTGCAGGAAGCGCTACTTAAAGTCAGCGTTATAGAAGTCAACCTCCAGCTTTCTGTCATCGTAACCCCAGCCCCCTGTGCAACGTGATGTTGAGGATCTCATTAACAAATTGGTAGCAATTAGCCTTTGGTGTTAATGAGCAGCTATTACCGCCAATGTGAGGGAGAGGAGGCATTATGAATGTCAGGACACCTTGAAAAATGTCTTCATTGCATAAGCGGAGACTTTCATGAGGAACGAGAGGAGGTGTTTGCCCAACACGGGCCCAAGCTGACTCCTCCTGGGGAGGAGACCCAGCCGCTCTCCGGTGGTGTTGGCAGCCTCTTGTCCCGGCAGCGTTGGTGGCAGATCCAGCCATCCCTGGATGATGTTGCGAAGTGCTGAAAATCAGGAGTCTTTCTGAGTGTTACTGTCAGTGATAAAATAAACCTTTACCTTGAGATAAAAAATACAGAGATGCAAAAAGCCTTGGGCAAGCTGAAACAACAGAAAGACCTTGGAAGGGGCAGCTATCCCAAAGCATCTTCTCTTTACCTGGCACTCCCCAAACAGCTCTGCCAAAAGAACCTCCCCCAGTATTGTTTCTCTGTGCCTGGCAGGAGTGTCCCGCTGGACACGGGGCTGCACAGCGACCCAAAACCCCCTCTGCAACCAGAAACCTGTCGGCCATCTCAGCTTGTCACCCCACAGCACGCTGCATGGCCCCATCCCAAACCAGCCATCCCATGCCCCGGCTCATGGCCTCCCCAGATACTTCACTGGCGAGGTCTTGTTTTAACAATAATGCTTTTTTTAACCCTTAGGGAAATTTGAGTGCAAAAAATACAATTTCAGCTAATGGTTCAAACTTTGAGGCTCTAAAGTCCAAAACTCAATTTTTGAACTTGGAGTCTTTGATCGTTTCAGAGGAACTTTTTTCTTGAATTCCGATTTCTCTGAAATCTGCAATATTCTCTGCAAAACACGGATAAAATTCCTTTTCATAGAAGATTTTCACCAGGAGATGACAGATCTATTTCCCAGCCAGGCTGCGGTTGCCTGCCGAACTCTGAGGCTCTCCCTGTGCCACGAGAAGCGCTAATGAAGAATACAAACTTGATTAATTACATCTGCACTGCGCAGGTATTCCCACGGCACTCTCAGAACTCCTTGGTCCTGCCCCAGCGAGTAGAGGCACACCGTAATCTCTGGGCTCACCTCTTCCCAGCATTGTCGCCTGTTGTTTTCACCAGCATCTTCGCCCCAAGGACGGGCTGGAGGGTGGCCAAGTAGGGTTTAGAGGTGCCACTCCTCCCCGGGAGCTCATGACGTCTGGGCATGCAAGACCTGGGGCCTCATAAGAAATACCGGGGAGGGAAGAGTTGGCTGGGGTGCAGCTGGTCCAGCGGATGGTGGGATGCACAGGGCACGTAAGAAAAGCCCCCAGTGCTGAAACCTGGCTGCTGGGGATCTTGCCTTGATACTGGTGGCTCTGAGCACCCTGGCAACGACATGGGCACGCTGCAGAGCAGCGCTGAGACCTGGCTCCACGTCCCCACAGGTGCATCCCATGTGCAGCATCTTCAGCAGCTGGAGAAATCCAGAGGTTGTTAAAGCAGGAGGACGGCGAGCTGGGTTCAGCGGAGGATGAGCAGCAAAAGGTTTTGCTTTTTCTCCCCGGCACCCCAAAGAGGTTCAGGTTTGAAATACCATTTCCTCTTACACTTTGAGGCTCAAACAAGCATCTGCTTCTTCTGCTGAGAAGAGAATTAAACCCTGTGAAAAGTTCACAACACCTAAGATTAGGAGTTAAATTTGTATAGTGGGTTTTGTGCAGGAACCTAGAAGCAGTTCATGGATGATAGTTGAGCAAGCAGCACAACATCCCCATGATGGGACTGGCGTTTTTATTATCCGCCGATGAGAAAGCAGGCGAGGGATGGCAAAATAGTTTTTCCATGGAAAATAGTGGAAGTGGGTGGAAACAGGACCCAGGCAGCCTGGATCCCATGCCCCCACCCGGCGGCCGGGGACGATTCCCAGATGCAGTGTGCTCCCCAAGAAGCAGTCATCGCTCAAGGATTTGGCGTGGCCCAAGCCTGGAAACATTTGACACAGTGCTCCTAAATCCAACAAAGGTCCGGGCCAGCTCCGTGGGGGTGCAGCGGCGCTGAACGCTGGCTGAGGCTCCGACCCCATCCCTCTGCGAGCAGCCTGCATCCCTGGCCAGGCACAGCTGGGCTGCCCTCGGCTCACTGTGCTGGCAAAAGCTGCACAACCCAAATGTGGAGTTTGTACCATCTGATTTTGATTGCCGCTTGGTAATTGACTTTATTATTTAAAGTCTCAAATGTTGCTGCGGGACAGCATTTTCCCTGGTTCTTGCTTGTACGCTGATTAAATCCTGACTGAGTGCAGCCTCGCAGCAAGCAGCAGCATGCTAGCAGAGAGCAACCCAAAAGGGCCAATAAAACAAACCAGGCAGCACTTGGTTTCTCAGGAGCAGCTGAGACTCGAAGGGAAAAGAGAAAAGTTCCTGCAGCAAAACCGTGGAGGAAAACTGGTCATAAAACAAACGTGGCCTCAAACTTAAAGGCATCAGCGTGGGCAGGGGGTATTCAACGGCAGCCACACCAGCTGACAGGAGAGCAGCATGCCACACTAATTGGCTAGTGCTAATGAGGAGCTAAAGCCCCCTCCATCCCGCTATTCGATTCACGCCTGACAGGCCCTGAATGGGGCTGAGCCGGGGCAGAGTGGCGGAGCGGGCGGCATGGCCTTTGGAAAAGCACGTGTCCCGGCTCAGGGCTGCCTGCCCATCTGCGTGCTCTGCTTTTGATGGGTCCCACTGCCACCTGCCACCGTGGGCCACCGAAAAGGTCACCTTGTGACGGGCTGGGGAGGCTGCCAGGGAGCCTGCGCCTGGAGGGGATACCAGCGGGAGGTTTGGGGACGATGGGGAGGTGCAGGCGGAGGCAGGGCTGCGAGCACGGCCACGCGTGGACGGGTGTGCGGCACCAGCACCCTGCGGCTCCCTCCCTCTCACACACCATCTCTGAGCCTTGGCTGACGCCCAGGTTTTCCCCAACACCGACTTCCACGGGAGGGTAGCGGCGGCTCTGCAAGATGAAGCGTCATGATTTCAAATTTAAAAATACCCTTTCGTATGGCCCCTGCTGACCGCCTCCCGCTCCAGCAGCTACTACTAAAGATCCTAGAGACTGGGTAAACAGGAAGTGTTTTCTACACATCCCGTTTCACTCCTGCGGCTCCGCTGCCGAGGCCACAGCAGTCCTGCTCTGTGCTCAGCTCTGCGGGCGTGTGGAGGTGTGGGTGGCCGATGTCCCAGCCGTGCGCCGTGACCTGCCTCCATCCTGGGGCAGAGGACACGGGGCAGGTGGCACAGAGCCAAGCGGTGGTTGCTGCAACTGATAAGATTTGGGTCTGGGCTTTTCCCCAAAGCTCACAAGCTTCAATTTTGGAGTAGGTGGGGAGAAGTGTGAGGATGTTGGGAGCCTTTGTGAAGGCTCTGCACGTTGCAGGGTTGAGCCTGTGTGTCTGCTGATGGAGAAAGTTGTCAGCTGTGGACCGGAGCTTCCAGCGATTCCCGATCTGAAAGGAACATCCGATGCTGCCTCTTCCCGCAGGCAGCGGGTGTTGTTCGTGCAAGCCCTGTAACTTTCCATAGGGAGCTGCTGCTTAAAACTCAGCCCTGAGCACAAAACCAGGCGCAGACAGACCCTGCCTGCGGGTTAATGTCGCGTGCACGCACACACGCAGCGTTTCACGTGCAGCTGAGCACACGCCGTGCCTGTGCCTAGCAGTGACTCCCTGGACAGATGCGCTCCCGGGGAGTCCGTCAGCCGGCAGCGCCCGCGGCGAGCAGCGCCCCGTTTGGAATCGCCCATGGCTGGAGAGAATGATGGGCGGCAGAAAACAGCCTTCAAAAACCTGTCTGCCAAGGAAAACAAGCGGGGTCTTTCTTTAGCCGTGCATTTGTATAAATAAACACAGGAATATTTTGCAACTCCCTGGGGACTTGCCCAGAGGAATATTTTGCTGAATAAGGGTGGGAGCGATCCTCTGCTCACCGTAAGCCTGCGCACAACCGCTCCGCGCTGCCCAGACCGGCAGGACCCAGGCGTGTGCGGCACGAGCTGGGGATGTGGGTGACATCCATGTCCTGGGGAGGTGGGCTCCAGGGGAGCCTCCGACAACGCGCGTTCCCAGACCTGCGCCATGCGCTCTGCCGGGACAGGAGGACGGCATACGGGCTGCCCCGGGGCTCTGGCCCTGCAGCCATGGAGCCGCTCGCTTGGTAGCTTGATTGTGTCCTCTGGCAGAATCAAGAAAGAATTGCCACCTCCACAGCCCTCGTGTTCCAAAATGTCTCCTTTTAGCCTGAAGCCTGGATCAATTTTTCAGATTCCAACTAAAAAATGTACTATCCCTCCTTTGGCTACCCAGAACCAAGGTCATATATACACACGCATTAAATTTGAAATCACGGTCAGCTTTGCGCCAGAATGGCCTTGAAAATGAGGAGCTGGGGTAGGTGTTTCCGTGCCTCTCTCTGCCACCCAGCGCTGAAGACGCCATCTTTGCTGGGTGATGTCCTGCAGGTGTAGTGGCCCAAACTGCCCGTACCCCACTCTTTCCCAACACAGGGACAGCGTGACGAGGGTGACAATGCATCTGACAAATTGACTGACCACCGCCTTGTAACCCAGATTTCAGGGAGGTTGCAAATACCCCAAGGACATGCTCCACTGGCGCCTAACGCCAACATGGCCCCCTCTTGAGGAGATGGCTGCCAGCCCCGCCGTGCTTGGCACGGGTTGTGAGGGAAGCACTGGTGTTGCGGGGTCCCTGCTGGCCCCCCACTTCTCCCCTCTGAGGAGGAACAAGGGGTGGCTGTGGTGGGGGCTGACAAAACGTGGCCCATGCCCGTGAGGTGGGAGAGCGCGGGGCAGCGGCCATCTTAGGCCTGGTGTGAGGTGCAGGCGGGGAGCCCAGCCGGGCGGCCCTCTCCCTCCCCGTGTCCCTGGGGACACACGGCTGCCTCCTCTCCACATCGTCGGCACCCTGTGGCGGTCCCCGGTGGGCACGGCGTGGGGGGTGCGGCCCCTCTCCCCCTCCGGGCGCGGGGCGGCCGTGTTTGTTCTCCTCGTGGCGCCCGTTATCAGCGCACAACACACACAGGAAGTCCTGTCTGGGATTGTCCATCCCCGGCCTGATTTATACAGGAAGAAAAGCATAAAAAGCCGCCCTTCCACCTCGGCAGCCACCTTCAGCCTGTGCGCGGCCGGCGGCCGGCCATGCCGGGGATGCGAGCCGGGTGTCCAGGCCCTCCAGACCCGGGGCAGCGAGGCAGGGATGGCCGCCAGGAGCCATCGGGGAGCACGGCGGCGGCAGGGCTGCTGCCGGCGCGGCGGGGGACGGCGGGACGCCGCAGGTACCGTACGAGCCCGCAGCCGTCGCCGTGGCGGGGATGAGGTGGACGGGACAGGACGGGACGGGGAGCTGGCGCTGGGGGCAGCGGGAGCGTGTCCTCGCCAGGCCAGACCCCAGGGGCTCTGGGTGGGATTTTGCCCCAGCTCAGGCGGAGGCGATGGCAGGGGCTGGTTGAACACACAGCGCTGGCAAAGGGCCGCCCGAGCAAACGGGTTTTTAGAGCATCCTTCGGCTGCTCCCAGCGAGGCTGGCTCTGCTGTCGGCCACGCACGTGCTGAGCCGAGGAACGTCTCCAGCACTGGTTTTCTCGGAGCGCAGCCCAACCTGCGGCACTATTATTTTTCATTCACCCCACTGGCACTCAGGCTGTTTTCCAAGCATGGAGAACAGGGAGGGTAAATTTTACCCCCTGTGCATGTGGAGGAAGGCTGCAAACACTTGCACAAATACCTGCGGGGCAGCTGGAAATTCTTAGCAAACGTCTTTTCTTTCCATAACTCGTTTCTCCTTTCCCACCTGCCTGCTCTCTGAACACCTCTGACACGGTGCCACGCTGCTCACCCTTCCACCCGTGCTCCCCCCGCTCCGCTTGCTCTCCCCTCTGTGGCACCGCTGCGATTCCGGGTGAATCTGATTTCAGATTGCACCGCGGCAGAGCTCGGCCCCCGGACACCGGCAGGACACGGGGCTGGACGGGGCTGCAGGACGGGACCGTCCCTGCTCTCCCGCGGACCTGAGGCTGGCCCTGGCTGACGGCCGAGCCTGGAGCTCGCCGGTGTTTGCATGCCAGGAGCTCAGCAAAGCCTCTCAAATTTATAACCGTGGAGCTGGCTGATTTGCATGGTATCTGTTTTTGGCTACCTGCAGACCTGTGCGTCCTGCTGTCCTAATCTGTGGCATTACACAGTGCGGGCAGGAGGCTTTCAGCGAGGCACCCGGGGTATTTTGGGATAAAAGGCTGGCTGCGGGTAGGAGAAGCTGGGATACGCAGGCACTGGCTGGCTGTGCGGGAACATGGAGCAGGACTACCCCAGTGAATGGCTCTCAGTTGAAATAACCCAGCGTACTCTTTCCCAAGGTCTAACATTCACGGAGGCAATTCACTGGGCAGAAACTCAAACATAAAAAGAAATAACAAGGCTTTGTCACTGATAAAATTAATTCAAAAGCAGATTGGGATGCTCGGCCACTCCTTGGGAAGCTGTGCAAGACAGAAGCCCAGATGTGGTGGCTGGACCCTGAGCCTCCTCAAAAATCCGCCTCGGGTAGCAGCAGAAAACACCGAGTCTGCTCTGGCAGATTCTGAATGTTATTCCCTGTGACCCAGCATTCATTCTGCTGATTGAGTTAGTCCCCCCCTCTATGCTGTTAAACTACCAGCTCTGCACAAGTTTCCCTAGAGGTAAGGAAGAGAAATTGAATCTGGGCTGCGGGCTCATTTGAGCCATTTCCCAGACTCTACTGCTGCAGATGGGGCTGGCTCTGAGGAGACAGATTTACAAACTGCAACAAATTAGAGTAAACGAACCTGACTCACAGTCACAGCAGCAGCAGGAGGGTATGGTGAAACACAGGGGAAGGTTTAACTTGAGGTTTCAGATGAGGCAGAGAAAGAAAAGGAGAGGATTTCTGCAGATAGAAGAGGATGATCAGAAATGCTACTTCACTCTCCGTCCTCTCTCCCGAAGTGAACGCTTGGATTCCCATCCTGCGCGTAGCCCGTGACTGTGGAGAGGAGCTTCACTTAGTGCAGGTTTCTGGAGCTGGAGACTTTCTCCTGGTAGAGGATGATAATCAGAGCAAAAGAGTGTCTTGTGTGAAATGCTCTCTCCTGAGCTGCTCACTGGGACGGTGGTGACGAAGGGACCAAGCTGTACATGCAACTCACAGCTATTCCCACTGTGCTTCCCGTGCACTCCTCAGGGAGTGATTCACTGGGAAAACGCAGAGGGGAACGGCAGGGTGGGGGACCATTCCCCGCTGACTAATGCCACTTTTTGCCAGGGAAATTTCACAGAAAGCCGTGAAACCCAGTTTATTCCTGGGTGAGATGAATCATTCCCCAGCTTTTACGCAGCAGCCATTACTGCCTCCTCTAAATGTAAATAAGAACTCATCTGTGTGCACACAAGAGAAAATAAACCTGGCTACAGGATGTTGCCCTGTTCATGCGCTTGTTTTTGCCCAGCTACAGCTAGGCTGCTGGATGTCTCTGTGGTCGCCGTAAGCTATAACATACCAGTCCTGAGACACTTAATGCTTGTGAAGCCCTTACTCAGGCAAAAAAAATTATCACTTTGTGGGAATCAGATCTCGGTCATAATATGCCTAGCACTGGGCAA
The DNA here is from genome assembly GCA_013398295.1 of Chionis minor. NCBI lineage: Eukaryota > Metazoa > Chordata > Aves > Charadriiformes > Chionidae > Chionis > Chionis minor. Next base: position 76,252 of record VZSF01000367.1, read on the forward strand.
CTGGTGACGACAGACCAAGATCTATGGGCCGAGTACTTTTCTTGGTTTGACCTGCTTTGATCCCACTGACATCAATGGACTCCTCTAGATTTCCGCTGAGATAACTGGTCTGCAGCTGACGCAACCGAGAACAATATGGGACATAATAGAATAGTGGGAGGTCGTTTTCCTTACAGAGCTCTGCAGGAGAGGGACTGCTCCAAAGCCTAAACTTAAGTGTAAAGTTTACAAACAGCCTTATGAAAAGCTTGAGCAGACGAGTTTGTCCTAAAACAGGAAAAGCCCTTCCCCCTTTTTTCAGAAGCACCAAAAATTCCTATTTCTTTAGCAAGTGCTTTCAGTTCTGTACAAGACCCCCGCGGAGGCCAGCGAGAGCCCATTGTGCACAGCAGATACAGGGGCAGCCATGGCTTGTAGTAGCTGAAAAGTTTTGCATCTGTATGTGTGTCACTCTTCTGTCTGTCTCCCCATCCATCCATCTGTCTCCATCTGCCACTTCAGCACCTCTGGCCCCAGTTTGGGGAAGCGCTCCGCTCCGTCTGCCAGGGCATGTCCCATTTTCTGTGATGGGCTGTAAGCATTCCTCTTCTACAAGAGGGTTCCTGATGTGGGACCTTAGTGCTCATCTCCTATTAATTCTCTGTTAATCATTCCTTTTTCGTGCCTGCAGAGCCATAGCAAAGTTGAGTCCCCCCACCTCGGCCCCTCTCACACCCTCCGAGCTCACCCACTGCACCGGGGGCCGGCTGGACGGCCAGCCCACGCCTCCAGCCCTCAATCCACCACGGATGCTCTCAGGGTGATGTTGGCTCCGGTGCTGCTGCCCGGGCGAGTGCGGTGCGCTTGGCGGGTCTGCGGGATGGGCTGTAGGAAATGGGGAGGTGGGGGAAAATCTCACCTGCGCAGCCAGCCCCGTGCTCAGCCTGAGCCCTGCTCTGGGCCAGCAATCAGTGTGCCTCGTGTCTCACGCTGGTGGTGAAACCAGTGGGAGAGAAGATTTCGACATTGTTAAGTCTAAGAGGGAGGGTGGGCAGAAACATTTCTTTCTTGGCCTGGAGACAAGCATTAATATTAGATGTCGTGGGAGTACACGTCTAGCGTGCAAGGGAGAAAGCTTTGGAGGAAACATGTAAAACACCGGTCAAGGGAGGGCTTCAAATTCAGAGAGGCTTGCAGTCAGGAGCCAAAATCACTCACTGCCTTTGTCAGAAGCTCATCGCACCAATGTTAACAGAGCCAACAGATCTGATCTTCCCTCGCTCTGAACTGGCATCGGTCCTCTGCTTTCAAGGGAACTTTGCCAGGCAGTGTCCTGGGGGATTTCCTCCCAGAAAAATTAATATTAGCATATAAGACACTGAACCCTCCCTAAGAGTGGAGGATTAAATGCTCTTTTAATGGGTTATATGCAGTTCTTAAGCAGCTGACATGGGTACTTGCTTGAGCAAAGATTTGACCCAGTAAATGGAACTGAAAAGCAAACATTTTGCAATTAAAATACTTGCATAATTTTAAAATGCTGCAGAGCACTTAGGGAATAATTGTCTAATAGCTGAGAAGTCTCTAAAGGAGACCCTAAATGGCGGCATGCTCAGTCCTGCAGTGGGTGTCATTGTCCCGCAAGGAGCTAAGTGCCATGTGGGACGCTGGGTGTCAACCAGTCCATCGCCTTTCTCACCATCGGATTTACACGTCGGATCTCAGGGACTCGTGCAGAGGTTGCCTGGGCAGTTAGGGGTCTTTGCCCTAAAATGAGCATGGTAAAATACAGTGTTGGGGTACAGCAGATGTGATCACACATCAGTGTAAGGGAACTTGGATACACCCAGGAGAGCATCAGCAGGAATGGGGCATCCCGTTCTCTTGGGTTCTTGGAAAATCCCAGCCTTGGGCCCTGGGGAGGCTGCTGGAGGGGACAGCCCGGTGTTCAGTGAAGGTGGAACCAGGGCTTCTGCTCTGCTCCGCCCTTGCTCATACCTCTGCCTCCTCAACCCCAAAGGGTGGAAAGGCCCTGTGGGTCTGCCTGGCCTTTCCCACCAGGGTCACAGCAAGGTGACCTACACTGGAAGCTTGTGTGAACGAGGGGAGGACCAGGATCCATAGGATGCTCCTAAAACACCCACTGTGCAGCCTGCACTGCACAGGAGGGAAGGGACGGGGCTCCGCGTGCCCTGCCACTGGTGTCACGGTGTCCCGTGAGCCTTTGCGGTGTGAGCTCAGTGCCAATGCCAGACACAGGCACTCTTGGGCCATGATCCTGCGTTCATCCTCCACCCCACTCCGCAAGGACCTTTGGGAGCATCCAGGGAACCCCACACCAGGTCCATCATGGGCAAGGGCTGCTGCATCACTGATGCCTGCGTGACAAGGGGAGTGTAACAGTGGGCTTTTTCTGTTCTGACAGTAAGAAACCAAGATGCTCCATAAGGAAAGGATCCCTACCCAGGACAAATGACAGAGCACCACAGATAAGGTGAGTGTTGTGGCCGCGAAATTAGATCTTGTGCTTTCAGTGTGTTCAGATGGAGAAGCTTTCCATTGGCTTCCAATTGCATTTTGCAATTATTAGAGAAGTTGAGTATCAGGCTCTGTTCATCTCCCCCATATACCAGAAAAAAACAATAACACTCTCTACATAATAAGATAATTACTGTCCCTTCAAGGCTCTTGGGAAAAGTTGCCTGTGCTTCATGCTTATGAGATTAACTGAGCTGAAATCATTCCCAGAGGTAGGCTGGATCCAGGCAGAGCGAGGAAACCTGTTTGTGCCATGTGAGATGCTGTGTAACGTGGAGCTGTGCTTCCGCCAGCCTTTCCCTTGCTGCTGGGAAGGATCCCGTCTCCTGCGTGCTCTGTCCTCCCCGGCAGTGGAGTTCCATCTTCACCAGCGTGTCCCAGAGCTGATTCCTCTCTGCTCTGCTCCCTTCCCCAGGGAGGATCTCACCAAAGCAGTTTATGCTCCTTTTACCCACCCGAGAGCCCCACGCCAGCTGATCTAGCACCCACCAGCTTCCCGGAGGGCCCAGCACGACCCGAGACAGCTCCGGTTCAATCAGCAGCCTCAGCGTATCCATGAGGAAATACAGGGGACGGGCCAGTGATCTCAGTTGCTTTTTTGGAGCCATTGTTGTTTAACTGGTAAATATTTCCTTTAAATGCCTACATGCCTTCCAAAAAAATTGCAAAGCTTAATGGGAACAAATATTCCCAGGGGGCTGTATCCTGCCTTTCATTTGCACATCAGACCCCTGCTATCTTTAAGGCTGGTTCTGTGCATGGGCAGGCGCCTAAGTCATTTGAAAAACAATAAGCCTCTGTGCTCTAATTTCCCAGAGAAAAATGTAGACAAAACAAGTGGCAGTTTGGCACAAACCGAACTGCAGAATTTTCTTTGATAAATAACCGGACATTTAACGCGAGGAGCCTGCAGGCCTGCCTCATCTGTCCCGGGGCAGGTGTTGGCAAACTGGCGGAGCTGTGCCCTGCGTGGGTCTGCGTGTGGAATTTGGGCATCTCTCCGGGTCAGTCCTCACGCCGCTCCATGGCTGGGGGGTTGTCCAAGGAGTCCCTTAAGCATCGTTTAGGGCTTGCTGGAAACCAGCCTCCGTGTCCTGGCGGTTCATTGCCTGCTGCTGGAGGACTTTGCTGTTTTAATGAGCTCAGGGGCATTAATGGGACAGTGGGAGGCTCTGGACCTGTGTTGAGGTCTCTAACCCAGGGACAGATGATGTCTCCTTTTATCATTATATGTCCTCTTGGGGAATGCAGAACCAGCTACAGTTTTTTTTGGCAAAGAGAAATAAATTTGCCCTGGCCAGTGCGCTGGTGACGGGTCATTTCACCTGCGGGTCTGAAGGCCCCTGGGCACGGGGCTGGGGGCTATGCTGGCATCTCCCTCTTCTGCCACTAATCCCCCGGTCTGGGGGGGGGACAGGGACCTTGTGCCGCGGTGTGGGGCACGAGGGGATGGGCTCAGCCTGCCGCAGGAGTCTGCAGGTGAGGCTCCAGATCAATGCCAGGGCAGGGATCCCCTGCAGACCCGTCTCCTTCAGGGTCAATGCAGCAGCAACAACACGTGGACGTGCAATGCCTTCATGTCCCCCCCTCTGGACTGGGCTTCTCCGGGGGTGTCCTGCCCTGTCCCTGCATGTCCCGCCTGGACTGGGCTTCTCTGGGGGGTCCTGCCCTGTCCCTGCGTGTCCCCCCCATATATCAGGCTTCTGCTAGGGTCCTGCCCTGTTCCTGCATGTCCCCCCAGAACCAGGCTTCTGTGGGGGGGTCCTGCCCTGTCCCAGCATGTCATGTCCCACCTGGGCTCAGCTTCTCCGGGGGGTCCTGCCCTGTCCCTGCATGTCCCCCCCTAGGACCAGGCTTCTCCGGGGGTCCTGCCCTGTCCCGGCATGTCCCCCCCCCAGGACCAGGCTTCTCCGGGGGTCCTGCCCTGTCCCTGCATGTCCCGCCTGGACTGGGCTTCTCTGGGGGGTCCTGCCCTGTCCCTGCGTGTCCCCCCCATATATCAGGCTTCTGCTAGGGTCCTGCCCTGTCCCAGCAGGTCCCACCTGGGCTGGGTTCTCTGGGGGGGGTCCTGCCCTGTCCCTGCATGTCCCCCCAGGACCAGGCTTCTCCGGGGGTCCTGCCCTGTCCCTGCATGTCCCACCTGGGCTGGGCTTCTCTGGGGGGTTCCTGCCCTGTCCCTGCATGTCCCCCTCTATGACCAGGCTTCTCTGGGGGTCCTGCCCTGTCCCTGCATGTCCCCCCAGCACCAGGCTTCTCCGGGGGGGTCCTGCCCTGTCCCTGCATGTCCCCCCAGCACCAGGCTTCTCCGGGTGTCCTGCCGTGTCCCCGCACGTCCCCGGGGGAGCCAGGGCACCT
>VZSF01000367.1:81274-104385 GCA_013398295.1 Chionis minor
GGGCTGGTGTGGGGGGGCGGCCCGGGAGGGGCCCTCGAGGCTTCTCCGCCTGCCCCGGGGGGGGTGCAGCGCCGGGGGGAGCGGGGTCGGCCTGCTGCGGGCCGGGGTGAGCATCCCTGCGCAGGGCGCCGCGGTCCCCGCGTCCCCGCAGCCTGCTCCGGGATACCCCTGTCCCCGCATCCTCCTCTGGGATACCCCTGTCCCTGCATCCCGCTCCGGGATACCCCTGTCCCCGCAGCCTGCTCTGGGATACCCCTGTCCCTGCAGCCCACTCCGGGATACCCCTGTCCCCGCAGCCTGCTCTGGGATACCCCTGTCCCTGCATCCCGCTCCGGGATACCCCTGTCCCCGCAGCCTGCTCTGGGATACCCCTGTGCCTGCATCCTCCGGGATACCCCTGTCCCTGCATCCTCCTCTGGGATACCCCTGTCCCTGCAGCCCGTTCTGGGATACCCCTGTCCCTGCATCCTCCTCTGGGATACCCCTGTCCCCACATCCTGCTCCAGGATACCCCTGTCCCCACATCCTGCCCCGGGATACCCGTGTCCCCGCAGCCTGCTCCAGGATACTTGCGTCCCTGCAGCCCGCTCCGGGATACCCGCATCCCTGCAGCCCTGCTGCGCTGTGCCGTACCCCTGCAGCCGGCTCTGCGGTCCCTGCATCCCTGCAGCCCACTCCGCGGTGTCCCTGTCCCCGTGCCCAGCTCCGCCCGTGTCCCCATGCCCTGCTCCATCGCGCCCGCATCCCTGTGCCCGCGCTCCGCCGTGCCTGCATGCCAGCCAGCTCAGAGAACAGCTGGAGGGGTTTGTAAGGGAAAATCCTTCTCCCTTGCTGCTGCTGCAGACCCTCTCCGGGAGGGTTTGGCTCTAAGGGCACAGGCCAGGTCCAGCGCGCAGTTGGGAGCAGTGGCTTCTCCTGCAGAACCAGTGCAGTGGTTGCGTTCTCCTGAGGGCAGTCGCATCCTCTGAGGGGCTGGATTCTCTTGCACCGCTTGGCAGACAGATCCCAACTCCTGCTGCTGCCATCAGCTGGAGTTGGAGCCTTGGGTCCGTGAGCAGAGCTGGCCAAAGCACTGGCTCACTCGCACGGTGGGCTGTATTTTCCTGTTGGTCCCTGTGGTGGATTAGGCAAGAAGAGACTTAGGAGAGTTACAGGAATGCTTCTGGCTGGCGGGAGAGGGATCCCCAGAGTCAGCGGAGCACATGGCCAGCCGAGGAGACTTGGCTGCTCCCTGAAACAGCAGAAGCTTGACGTACCCGCATAGTTTCACTTGCCAGACCATGGGGCTTCACCTCTTCATTTGAGAGACTAGAAAGGCAGTGACAGGAAAAATTGGGGTTTTTTTCTTAATCATGAAAAGATTTTCCGTAAGTTATGTGCTTTAAAAGAGGAGTATTAGAGACTAGGTAGTGGCAACAGGTTGGAGGATCTTCAGTGGCTTTAAAGAGGCTGATTTTCATAAACTCATTAAAAAGATGAGTATAGACTATTATATTTTCCACTTTTGAAACTTTTTGTGCTCTGAAGCAGCCATAATTTTATGACCCTCTGAGATACTCTGACCACTTAATGCTGCTCCATTTCAAAGTGAAAAAACAAACTGTCTATATTTTAGGCTTGTGCCCTGCGTTTCTTGCCTTCCCCACAGGGAAAGCTCCCACGGCAGTCACGGGAATCCTGTGGGAGGATGGAGATGGTTGGCAGAGTTTAACTTAGAGACTTCTGGAGAAGCACCACTGGTCTGAAGATCTGTGATTGTAAGGAAAATATGTGTCCCAGTATAGCCCTGGGAAAAGCCAGCTGGCTGAGCAGTGGGGAGTTAGGACGTCTCTGGGACCCTGGGATGTCTCCAGGAGGACTGGGGAGAAAGAAGGTTTCTTCAGTATTTTTTAAAAATTTTCCTGCCTGTCAACCACAATTTGATTTCCTGATGGTGGGGATACCGTGTATTAATCATTAGAAGATGAAATTTATTGCTATGTTTGGAGGAGAATGGAGCACTACGGGCTTTACATCACCAAAATCCTCCTTACATCCTCCAAGCTGGCCTTATAGAGAGGTTAAGATGTGCCTGGGCACCTGCCGTTCCCTGCTGGGCTGTGGCTCCACAGGAATAGCTCCTATGGCTATAGGAGCAGGGTGGGCACATACCATCCCTCCCTGCTCTGGAGCTAGACCCTCAGCTTCGGCAGTACCGTGGAATTCGGGGACTGAGTGAGGTCCCGGTGGCGTTTTATAGCGATAGGGTCGATGTGCTGTGACACAAAACCTCGCCGTTGCTCAGCTGGGCAGGGACTGAGCTGAGCCCCTGGCGGGGTGAGGAGGGGAAGGGGCAGCTCAGCCAGCCATCCGCCTCGCTCAGCGCCCTCGCTGTCTGGAAACATGCACAGGCGTTTGATATTTAGGGGCAGGAAGGCACCAGGCTGGTTGTCCCTCAAACCAGGACGCTGGTTTGTCTCCAGACATGGCTCTGCAATCTCTCCGTGCCTCAGTTTTTTCACCTGCACAAAGGAGAAGGTGAATCTGAGTGCCTTGGAGAAGGGCTTTGAGACCTGCAGGGTCTATAGATTTGGGACGGTTATGCCAGTTATCCCAACAACTTGTTTTTGGAGTTAGGAAATGTCCCGAAGCAGTTTGTGGGTGAAGTGCAATCCCCAATCCCACATCACCTGGGGATTTTAGATGGTATATTTGTAGCTCACCATACTTGCAGTTCCAGAAGAAGGTTTCATTTTGTTTTGCCTCCCCATAAAACCACTCCTTTCTCAAGGTTTAATCAGAAAGATTGATTCTTGCTTTAATTGGCATATATTTAAGGTGGGTTTCTTTATTTCTTCCTCCTTTAACTGCTGCCATCCGGAGGCCAACTGTTTTGTTTAAATTAGATGTTGTTATTGACCTCCTTCAGCCTTGTTTCATATTTGTCCTCTGCTAGAAAATCAAAGCCTCTTTATTCACGGCTTGGTTAGTACTGACTCCGCAGATGGTACATATGGCCCTTACAGCACTTTTCTCTGGCAAGAACTTGTATTTTAAAGAGAAGATCAGATTTCAGTGTGTTATGTGGTGGGAAAATGCAGCTTTACAATGCTGTATGCATTAAGAAATTACAGGCCATTGTTTTGCCCTCGCTCTCTGGAACTGGCAGTGTATTTCATGTGACACAAGTCCCTTCCCTGACACTCGACAAGCGACCGTGCAGCCCCTGGTGCCGCGAGAGCATCTCCTGCGTGCCAGGCCAGGCATCCCCTCGGTGTAAATCACTGCCACACCAGTGAATTTAGTGGGTCAGAGTGGGTTTGCACCTGGAGGAGCTCTCCCCTTGCAAGGGGTTCTCAGATCCCTTGTGTCCCCTCTTCCCCTGTGCTTTGCCTTGTCACACTGCTCTGTTGCCAGCACACGTGCTCCTGCCCCAGCCCCTTGCGCTGCCCTCGGAGGGTCTGTGCACACCCAGTGCCACCCCCTTGGCACTGGGAACAGCGGCTGGCCCGGTCCCCACAACTCCGTCAGATGTCACCAGCTGGGGATGGATGCCACATGTTCACACCGCTCTTCTCTTGGTTGCAGGATTCCCCGCTGAAGGGTGAGACATGCGGTAAGAGCCAGCGCTTCCCACCGAAGGGCGAGACTCCGTCGTGCCGCGTAGCCCAGGGCACCGCAGGAGAGACAGGACATGCGCCGCATTGGCTGCCTCCTCTGGGGACTCCTCTTCATCCTCGGCGTGACCAGCACAGACGGCTTTGCCCGGGCAGGGTAAGCTCCCTTTTTGTCTGCATCTCCCGGGTGTGCCTGCCTGCACCTCATGGCGGGGCTCCATCCGCTCGGGGTGACAAAGAGGTGACGAAGAGCCCTGTTCAGCCCACCGGCTCCACGGGCGTGGGCAGCTCGCCGCACTGGTGAGGAGGTGGGAAAAGGCTTAGCCGAGTCCTCCTGGGGCAGCCGGGGCTCAGTAGCCCTTGGCTGGTGTTTGCTTTGTCACTGAAGCGAAAAACCCTCTCAGAGAAAATGCCCTGGCTCCATTTAGCTCCTTGCAGGGGGCACAAAGACACTCGGGGCTTTTTGTCTGGGAGAGTCAAAAGCTAAACAGGCCCTGAGCTCTTTGTGAATTGTTATGGCCTCTTTCAAACACATCCTTGCACAAAAATATACCTGCAATCTTGCTATCACGCCAATCAAGCCGTGCAAATGAGCCATCATAGGAGGCTGCAGCCTCCCAGCCCTGAGAGGATGCACCGTTCGGGGGACACAGGCATGGAAAGACCCAGCGGGTTGTTGCCTGCTGTGCCCTGTGCTCCCTTGCGGTCGTGGTCCAGCAAACCCAGGAGTGGCAGGTCCGGCAATTCTCCTTCTCTTTCCATGAAATGGGACCCACACTGTGCCCTGGATCCCAGCACAGCCTGGGCAGGCACAGCTCAGCTCCCGCTGGGTCAGGGGCAGCCCAGAGCTCGGTGCCCCAGTTTCTTCCCCAGCCAAAAGGAGCTCAAGCTCTAGGCTCACCCCGCAGATACAGCTCACATTTTCTACAAAGTTTGTTTTTGCATTGAAATACCCTTCTCTAGTGTTAAACCTTTCGCATTCTGGTCGTGACTAAAACCACAGGCTGAATTCCTCGCTTGCACGCACAGGCTGCAGCTATAGCTTCATTCTAAATTTTGCAAAGCAAACAATTGCCATTTAAAAAATGTATCTTCTATAGCATTAATCAGTGAGGCTGAGAGGAGTTTTCTGGAGTTAATGGAAGCCGTCTGATGTCCATGCTAATTCCCAGGCTTTTTATTCTAGTTTCTAATTGGGCTGGGAGGCTGAGACGAGTAGGCGAGTTCCTCAGTGGGACTGACCTGCTTGGGCTGGAAAATGTTGAAAAAAAAAGAAGAATCTTTAACCCAGACCACTTTGGCTGTTAACCTTGGGAAATTTTTTGACTGGCTCACAGTTGTCTTGGGAAGACTGGAGGGCGGCTTTCTTCTGGCCTCTACCTTTTTGTGGTGAGCCTGACCCTTCCTGTGAAGTCATCAATTTCTTGGTGACCACAGGGGCGTCCATTTCAGGAGCGCGAAAGTCCCAGAAAGGAAAAATCCATCCAGAAAGTGAGTGATTTTAAAGGAAGGGAGGCAATGAATGGAAGGAGAACTGCTTTGAGTAAATCCCTCCTAAATCTGGGCCCCGACTGCTCTCCCAGGGTGGAGCGACTGTGCCGGGGTGAGTGTACGAGGAGGCGTCAGTGCCTTCGCGCAGGGGCTGGGGAGGAAGAGCCCGTGCAGCACGCGGTGATCAAGCTTTGTGTCGCTGCCCCGAAACAGCTTGAAGTAGCCTCCCAGGTCACTCGGGCAATTAGCCGCTGCCATTTAAATAGCCCTCTGTAGAGAGGGACTGTCAGGCCATGGCCTGAGCCGGTGTAAATCAGTGGAGCCCCTTTGCCCCGGAGGGAGAAGCAGCATGTTGGTTTTCAGCTGGTGTCTGACCCGCTCCCCTCTTCACAGCCGCAGAGTCTGCGCCGCGGCACCGGAGAGCCGGGTGGCCGCCTACACCGAGTCCCACGTCCAGCCTGTCTACCAGCCCTACCTCACCACCTGCCAGGGCCACCGCCTCTGCAGCACCTACAGGTGAGGGCAGCCCCATGGACCTGGGACCTCAGAGGGAGCCGGATCCATCCCAGCCAGGCAGCGAGCCGTGGGGGCTACAAAACGGGGGGGAGTCCTGCCTCGATCCGCGGGGAAGGGGCTCCCAGGTCTGAGCCACTGGCGTGGGAGCGGGATGCGGGGCTTGAGGTGGATTCTCAGCCCCGTCTTTGTGTTGCAGGACCATCTATAGGGTTGCCTACCGGCAGGCATACAGGCACCTGCCCCAGCCCGCGGCCCCGTGCTGTCCCGGCTGGAGCAGAGCTCACGGCCACGCTCTCAGCTGCAACAGAGGTAAGAGGCTGCCCTGCCACCCCGGCGCCAGCGCTCGCCCTTCCGCCAGACCCCATGGGCCGGGTAGCTCAGGTCCCTGGATGAGGCCCCAGCAGCCAGCTGGCTCATTTACCGGCACTCTGTCAGGCGGATTCTCCCTGTAGGAAAGCATTTAAATTTTCAGCGTTGCAACCAAATGCGGTTCAATTTCTGATTAATTCCCAGCCTTTCTCTGCTGCCTCGCAGGCCTTTTTCCTTTGGGATCACTTATTAACTTTATAGTTACCAGAAGATAAATAAAACAAGTAAGTTCTTTCCATATAAATCAGCAGTAATGGAAGAGAAATGCTTTCAGGAGGCAATCGTGATGTACAGCACAAAACAAATGCAAAACATCAGCAGCTAGTCCGGCCCCACGTGAGCTCAGAGCGCAGCACCAGGGGCTTCCCAGGGCCTTGCGCTGCCCGTCGGCCCTCCTCCCTGCCCGCTGTGCTGGCTGCAGGCGCCTCCGCCTCTTTCCAAGCTGCAAAACCAAGTTCCAGTTCATCCCACCTGTCCTGAGCCCTCTGCACCCCGGTCAGTTCAACCCTGCTGCTCTGGGGCTGGGGCAGAACATCCCAGCCCCAGGCTGGTGCTGGGGTGTGTTTTGTTTGGTGTGTGTGCACTGTGTGTGTGTACATGCAGCCACGGTGGTGGCGTGGGGGTGGGGGGAGCTCGGGGCCCCCCAGAGTTGCCTGGTGATGCTGTGCTTGTGTTTGGTCCCACAGCTCTCTGCTGGGTGCCGTGCCAGAACGGTGGGAGCTGCGCCTTCCCCGGCAGATGCGCCTGCCCGCCCGGCTGGACAGGGCAATCCTGCCAGACAGGTACTGGCTACACTGCTCCCCTCTGGGCTCCCTGAGCTTCCCTGGGGAGCAGCGGGGCTGCCATGGGGCTCTGGGGGTCCTTTGCCCACAGACCAACCCTTTGGTGGGGGGACAGGGACCAGCACCGTGGCTGCTCACCAAACCTTGTCACATGCCATGCTCAGACCACAGAAGGGAACCCACCCCTCCCCAGGCTCACCCACACGTGTGGCTCCAGGGCGGTGGCGATGCCCGATGGTCTGGCCAGGAAAGGACGGGAAGCTCATCTCCCAGGGGAGCTCTGACCTCCCTTTGGCTGCCTCCGTGCTCCCAGCCCTCATGTGCAGCGCTGGCATCCACTTTTTCTCTGTGCTGCTGCCCCATGCCGGGTCAGCGTGAGCAGAGGCTGTTCTCTGCCGTGTCTGTGCAGCCAGCAAAAGGTTTTCTGCGGAGCAGCCATTACACTCATGGGGTCAGCCGGAGATTGTGTGTCTCCAAACTTTTGTAAACTCTTGCTGTAAACTAAGACACCCATTTACTGCAGAGATTCAATCTGTAAACCGAAAATATCCGGGGGTGGAGGAAAACCTTGCCAATCTCCAGCTCCTCTCCGCCATGAGAGCAGCCTGATGCTTCTTGCCAGAGTGCAGGGAAATCGGGCAGTGTGGGGAGCAGCAGTGCTCTGCAGACGCCAGCGCACCAGCGTGGTGCAAACGCCTGCCACCGCGTTCCCCGGCTTTCCAACCTCCCGTAAGGCAGAGGAGGAGCATGTGGCATTGACCCATGCTGGGCCAGGCAGGGCTGAGCACGTCGCTGACAGCTCCGGCTCCAGCGCAGGGGGAGAAAGGATTTTCCCACTGCCTAAAAGAGATTCGCCCGGGCGTGGGAAGCGGTTCAGCTCATTTTGCTTTGTGGGAACAGCTTTAATAACTCCCCCGTGTGAGGAGAGGTTACTGGGTTTTATACACACTTGAAAGGCTGATAGCTCCTCGCCACGGCTGGCTGGAACCAAAACCCCGGCTGTAAATCCAGGATGAGAGCTGAGCGCTGCCTGCGCCCGCCTGGCCAGAGCTGGGACATTTCTGACCACAGCTTTTGTTTCTGGCTGTTTTGTGGGGGGACGGGTGGAGGGAAGGAGGCCAAATCCCCCTCGGGGTTAGCCCAGGTTTACTCCAGCCGGCTGCAAGAGGAAAGGCCATGCCAGGTGCTGGCGTGTCTTGTGCTCCCAGAGCTGTGCCCGGCATCTGGGGTCCCATCACATCCCCTCCTGTGTGATCCCGCATGACTCCCGGGGGGAGCAGGACCCCGGCTTGCAGGGCTGAATGGTCTATGCCCCTCGCCCTCGGTAAGCGCCTCCTCACCGCCCCTGTCCCTGTCCTCACCGAGCTGTACCTGTGGTTTCAGACGTGGATGAGTGCGCCAGCCAGAGCCACGGCTGCGACCAACTCTGCCTCAACACGGCCGGCAGCTACCGCTGCGCCTGCCGGGATGGCTTCAGCCTCGCTGCCGACGACAAGGCATGCCAGCCCCTGGTGCCAGCCCCTGAGCCAGATCCCTTCAGCCAAGCAGGTAACCTGTCCCCTGTTGCAGGACAACCCGGCTGCTCGCGGCCTTCGAGAAAGCTGGGGTTAACACTCAGCATGACAGGGTGGCTGGAGCAGGAGTGGCAAGAGACAGGAGAGGGGACGACAGCCAGAACCCCTCACCTTTATTCCCAGTGACCCGGGAGTCCCTCTACCACCCAAACAACCTCCCTGTGCACAAATCCAGCCACTTTTCCATCTGCAAGAGTGACAGAGCCCATCCGTGGTGTGCAGTAGCCGGGATGCAGCTGTTCTCTCTGTCATCGTCCTTCCCGCAGGGCAAGTCCGGAGCCAAGAGGAGCGGTGGGCGCCGCTGGTGACGGCCCATTATTACTTTTGGTACGCGCTGTGACACTTCAAACTCGTACCGTGAGTAATAATGCGCTGTGGCCAGCACAGGCATCACGCGGGAAACGCCTGGAAGAGCCTTTACCCCTGTCCAGGGCCCTCAGCAGGGACGAGCCTTTGTGCCCACCATGGGACAGGGCAGACCCCAGTGCTAATTAATGTGGCAACACGGGCACGAAAGGCCAGGCTTCACCAGACGTCTTATCCTTTAAGCATCACCCCACTGCCTGGAAAATTCCCCACTTTGTTGCAGGTATTCCAGCAGCAAGGAGAGACTCACGCGTGCGTTAGCAGCAGGATTAGATGCCAGTGCTTGCAGCAGGCGTTGGATCCAGTTGACGCTCCGGGGGCTGGTCCCAGCAGGGCAGACCCTGGGGGCTCACTAGGAGGGGAGCGGAAAGCAGCAGAGCTTGGTCTGAGCCCTGCAGCAATGTCTCTCCCCACGTTGGGCAACGGGCTTTTACTAACTGCCCTTTTCTTGGTCACTTTTGCAGGTCCTCCCAGTGAAATGAAGGAAGAAATGAAAGACCTGAAGAGCAGAGTGGAAGCGCTGGAGCAGGTGAGCTTTCGGCACACACCTCTGCCCTGCCCTGTCCTGTCGCAGCTCGAGGCCACGCTCAGCCAGCTCCCACCCCGGGCTCTTCGCAGCCAGGGTTTCCCTCTGCCCCGGCTCTATTTTTAACATCTTTCTGGCCTCACGCCGCAGCAATCCCAGCTGTGCTCCATGCTGCCGGCAGCACCCACACAGCCGCTCTTCCAGCCTGGCGGCCCTTTGAACACAACCAAAGCCCCGCGAGCCGGCCAGCGTGCCGCCCCGGTGGGTGCACCCCGGCAGGCAGCATGCTACGTCCCGCCAGGTGGTCCTTGTGGTGGGGAAGCACACGCTCATGGCTCCCCTTCTCCCTGCAGAAACTCCAGTTGGTGCTGGCCCCCTTCCACAACCTCATGCCATCTGCACCGGAGGATGTCGGCACGGACCCCATCAGCCGGCTGTCCCACTCCCTCCAGCAACTGGACAGAATTGACTCCCTGAGCGAGCAAATCTCCTTCCTCGAGGAGCGGCTGGAGACATGTAAGTGCCTGGAAAAAGCAGGGTTGAAGTCCTTCACTCCGTTCACACTGGCCGTGGGGAGCAGATGTGGGCCAGCGAGATCAGTAACACATATGCCACTATTAATCTATATCTCCCTCAAGCTCAGCAGCCTGTAATTAATAAAGGATGAACACAAACAGCCCATTAGCTTCATTTCAAAGCTGTTTCTATGGCTGCACCATCTGACTGTCCTTGTAGCAGCCAAAAATCGTAAGATTGGCACATGGAAACGTGGCTCTGGGGCAGAAGCAGAGAAGCAGTGGGTCGTGTCTCACCATCGGCACCCTCACCAGCTGTGTTCCCTTCCTGCACCTTGTAACTTAGAAATGAAACCTCAACTCTTAGGAAATTAACAGTCCAAAGAGTCAATCAGGAAAGTTTAGGGAGCGTGTAGAAGTTGTCAGATTTACGAGCCTGGGAAGTTTTTAGGCGTTTCTTTTTGAAGTCTACAGACGGGTCCTTTGCCAGGCAGTGGACCAGAGAGGGTCTCTTAAGTAGCAAACTCCGACGAAGAGACACCGGTGAGAGCTGTCACGTGTGAAATGGCCGTAGGCTGGGGGTCCTGCCTGGCACGCATCCCCTCAGGTCCCTGCGCTGTGTGCAAGGCTCTCCCTGGAGCACTGCGGCCTGACTCGGGGTAGAGCACAAACCCTACCAACACTTATTTTGATAGGCAGCTCTTCGCAGCTCGTTTTCCCATTAAATAATTCCAGTCAAGCACACCCAGAAAGAGGCAAGGCTGGTCCTGCTCGGGAGCCGGTGTGCAGCAGCAGCCTGGGGCTCACGTCACGGCAGAGAGGCGAGGGTGCTTGGAAAGACTTCAGGGGAAACTGTGTTTCGGGGCATATCCAGTCCCAGTTCACTGCTTGCAGTAATGGCTTAGATATAAGAGACTTCAAAGAACTTGTTTGAAGACTAAGCAGCTGCAAATAGACACTTAAAGCACATCTCAGAAAGGCGTAATCATCAGAACCACCGAGTGTTCCAGCAGACAGCGTTTCCTAGTATTGCCCTGCACATATTTCTGGTGACAGCACTGAGGAATGTGCGCGGTATCACAAGGTAACATGGATTTATTCCAAGGGATGACTCCGAAGTCCTGAAATTAACTTCTGCCAAGCCTGTTCTGGCAAGCAAAACTGGTTTTTGCCCCTCTCATGGGCTTGAAAGTCCCTGGAGGACAGCAGACTGTCCTTTCGTACCCCGCGAGCACTGGGGCTTGCAGGGCATGCCATGGAGAGCTCAGTAGCCATCCACCTTCTGTGCCTTGCAAAGCGTTCCACAGCTGAATGCGAAGACACAACTGCACCTTCCACTTAGCTGCCCTGTGGGGATGCGTGTAAGGACTAAAAATCATTTTGTTTTCCTGAAGCCACCAGTGAAGGCCCAAGATCAGATCTCTGTAAGCCATAACCATTTTAGCCCCTCTAACTCTGAGCTACCCCCAGCTCAGCACAGGCTGTGTCGATGCTTGGCTGTGACACTCACAGCCAGTTGGCGGCACAACAGACTCACAACAGCACGTAGCTGTACCACAGCCGCCCCGCGCAGTCCCTTCCTCAGCCCACAGGCACTGGGGACTTCGGTGACCAGCAGCACCTGCTTTCAATTACTGTCACACAGAGCCACCGGCTGTGTGTCCCAGCCTCCCGTCCTGGAGCAGCCAGTGCTATTGTCACTGGCTTTCCCGCCTCCTCGGGACACTTTGCCCAGGACTTCCCGGGCCCAGCTGCGGCTGTCAAGGACTGCGGCGTGCCGGGGAGGAGAGAGTGACACTCCCAAATGTGGCAGGACAGAGCCAGCCTGGGGGTGTTTGGCAAACGGAAAGCAGCAAGTGTGGGTGACACTCACAGATGTTGAAGTCAACCTCATCCTTCTTGGGGGAAAGAGACAAACCAAACCCGGGCTAACAACATTGCTGGATTGGTTTTTTTCTTTTTTTTTTTTTCCCCTATCTTCTCAGGTTCCTGCAAGAATGAACTCTAGCCGCGCACCCAAGGAACTGGAGCAAGCCGAGTGCACCTGTAGCTCTTATCTCACTCTCCAGCCTCAGGGTGAGGGTAAAGCCGCATCACCTCCAGGAAGGCACAGGGTAGCAGGAGGCTGGTTTCCCATCAGCGTCTCCATTTTCTCTTCCAACTCACCTTATCAAAGGTCACGCAGTTACCACTGAACTGGACTCCAAGCGCTCAACATCTCACCCCCTTCCTTCTGGAGCGGCAGAGAATAAATGCCTTACCTCGTGCCGTTAGTGCCTGTCTGGCTGTGCCAGAGAGACTGGCTGTACGTGAAGCTGTGTGGTGCCTGGTTTTTCTTGGCATTACCCTGGGAGATCATCTCCCGGAGGAGCACAGATCTGGCCCAGGCAGGACAGCTGCCCCCATGCTCCCCCTACCTGCTCCCACACAAAGATGGTGCGGGCAAGTCCTGCGTTTGGAGGACTATGGCCAAAAAGGACGTGTGGCAGCGGGGGCAGCCCCAAGCCAGGCGTCACAGCAGGGGATGGGTGCCACTGGTCCCTGCGAAGGTACGGGGCTGCACGGGGCCCCTGCCTGCAGCTTCTGTTCTGCTCTCTGGGACCAGCCTCCCTCCACGAGCACGGGAGATGGGCTGGTGCCTCACCCCTTCTTGGCGCAGCAACTGCAGCAGCTTGCTCTGACCTTACCAGCCCCTGATCACAGTCCCCTGCCCCATCCCCGGGCCTTTCAGGGCAATTACAAGAATGACGTTTTTCCACGAGCCTGAAGGTGCAGAGTCCGTTTTTACTTGCTTTATCTATTGTTATCTACTGCTAACCTTTCCCTGCGACACTCCCATTAACAGCACGGAGCAGACAGGGACAGACCTGTGCCACTCAGCTGTGCCAACAGCTTTGACCTTAGTCAAAGAGGGAGGGACAGTCCTGTGCGTGCCTGGATTGGGGACTGAGGCCTGGCACACCCACACGTTGACAGCAGCGGGAGCACCAGCCAGTCCCTCCCGGAGCCGGCGGCTGCTGCACTGCCAGCCTGGGGCACACGCACCTGCCTCCCCCCGGCACTGTTTGCTCAAGGCCAAGGGCGCTGGTACAGCACAGCAGCTGTGAGCGACCTGGTACAACGCTTTCCTACTTGCCTGGAGCGGAGCTGCAGCTTGCCATGTGGGCAACAGGGTGCTGCAGGGGTTGTACCGAAAATAAAGCCTCCTGCTGCATACACGGAGGCTGCAGGATTGTTACTGGCTGGGAAGGTGCTTGCTCCAGGACCCTGCTTCGACACGGGCTCCCAGCCACACAGGCACCACCCTCCTCTTTCCCCATCGCAGGTCCCTGCAGGCATTTGTCCTAGTGCAGGCCAGGCCGTGGCTCGGCGTGAGGCTGGGGTGCAGAAGCACAGCCCTTCCGCCTGTGGGACACAGGGTGGGGACAAGGACCTGCCATTCCCCCTCTGGCACCAAACCCACCCCTTGCAAGAGCTGAAGGGTCAGCACCCTTCTTCCCGCAGCAGCCCTTCTCCCCCAGCGCCCACACAAGACCAGGAGTCTCCTTTATTTAAATAACCAAAGGTATACTTTTTCTTTTTTAAAGCACATAACATTATTCTCGATCCAATTAAAAGTGAACAGCAGACAACTGCGCATAGAGGCACCGCTCCCTCCTCCTAGGGAGGGATGTTGCAAGAGTCACTCCGTGGATGTGGTTATCCCGCAGCAGGAGCCCTCTCGGGACCCTCCTGGGCTTAACCCCCATGACAGCCCCCTCCCTGCCACTCTTATAAAGTGCTGGTTCAGTCCCCGTCCTCCCACCCGGACCCATCCCGCGGCGGGTCGGACCCCTGAGTCTGTACTGTAAGGCCGCTCCGATAAAGCCCCCGGCCACCGCCGCCACCAGCTCAGCCCGAGGGCTCCCTCCCTTGGGAACCGCTGGCTCTGCAGGACCCCCTGCCTTTCACCCCAAAATGCTGTATGACAGCAGTTCTCCAAGGCAGCTCCAGACAGGCTGCAAAAGCTGTGGCAGCTACCGCAGCAGCCCCAGGTGCTTTATCGCCAGGTTACACACCCCGCGCGATGACCAGGAGAGCTAACGCCTCCCGGAACCCGAGCCAGAGGTGAAGGTTACCCCCAGAACCACGGGCCTGACCCAGCTTTGCACGTCACAGGGGTTATCAACAATCCTGCAGCTGCCAGCAAGGGATCCAGGACCCCATCACACCAAAGCACAAGGGAAACCCCTTTATCTGAAGGAGGGAAGGAGCCCATTTCCCCCAAAGTGAGAGCCAAAGCCTTCAGAGCCCCATTAGAGCTGCAGCTCACCCACCCCGCAGCAGCTCCACCGAGATCTGCACAAAGACACATGGGACAGGCACCATCTTTCGGCCACTGCTGACCATGACAAGTGGCAAAACAAGCATGACAGAGCCCCTTGCATCTGCAACAAGTCCCGCGGGCACCACTGCGGCACGGCCGAACCGTGGCAGGGAGCTGGCAGCAGAGTTTCCCCAACAGCAAGGAAGCGCTGAACAAACCCAGGCGCACGTCACACGCCGTGCCCAGAGGTGCGCCACACACAAGTCACCTGCGAGGACGGGTTTGCCCAGGACTCCGACAGATCTCCGCAGTTTTTAAAAAAATCAAGCTGGTGGCTCCGAATGGTAGAAACAAGTGCGGGGTTTCATTCAGAAGATGACTGAACTGGCACGGCTGGACAGCTTTCAGCTAAACTCTGCCCGGAGCTGGCTTGGTCAGACTGCAGCTTCCCTCCCGCTGCTGCACCTCAATAACGAGCAAGGGCACTTACTCAGACAGGGCAATCAAGGCCGGAGAGACACTATAAGGCCCCACACATTCCCCCTCACAGCCCAGCTGGGGTTGTTGGCCCTAGGTGCTTTCTTTGGAGGTGAAAGACCTGGCTCAGGAGTGCCTGGGCAGCACAAAGCTCCGGCACAAGATGCTGCTGTGACCCAAGGGTGTCCCTCAAGGAGACAGGCCCTGCCCGTGAGCTCCACAGTGCCGCGCGGCAGTGGTCCAGGCTGCCCAGGGAGGACACCGCACTCCCCGTGCTGCTGAAGAGCTGAGCCTGGATTTTCACCCGATTCTCAGCCCTGTTTGAGCAGCATCAAGGTTGTGCAGGTACAAGCTGCTGCCCGGTGGTTTCCATCTGGGACAGCACAAGGCCAGGCCAGCACTAGCTGAGCCTGCAGGAATACGGGTGCAGGGACCCTCGCGTGAGGCTGAGCCCTGCCTCCAGCCAGGATTTTACCATCGCCCCATGTCATCTTCCTGAGCTGGGGGAACTCACCTCTCTGGTCATTGAGCCCTTTGGTAGCACAAGTTTGATGCCTGAGAAATTCAGAAAAAGGAGAAGTTTCATTGCGAGATAATGAACCCATAAGAGAAATCCACTCAACAGGGAACCTCAGTGTTGGCTTGACACCCTGTGTGCGCCAGTCTGTGGTGTTGCCAGAGTTAGAAGTCACTGTGGAGGAAGAGTAGTTCCTTCAGTATTTGGCAACAGACAGGTCCCTTCAGCCACCACCACATGGTGACGCCACTGGAGAAGCACCTAGGACGATTTCTTTGCTTCACTTGGACGGCCTGACAGCCTGAAGAGGGTCTCCCTCATGGTGTGGAAGCATCTGTCAGTGAGGTCAGAGACATCGTCTGATGTCAGGCCTTTGGTCTCTATTGGAGGCAGAACCTCAACCTTAATTTTCCCTGGAAACAAGAGAAGAGCCTGTGAGAAACCCACACACCACAGGAGCACCGTTCTCTGCCCTCCCAGCACTCCTGCTCCACCTGGATGGCCCCAGCACAGCCCTCGTCCCCTCACAGGGCTTCGGGTGTCCATCCCTGGAGGGCACGCGGAGGTTGCTCCGGTCTCAGGAGTAAGAGATTGCTGTGGGGATTAGACCCTGCCCTTGAACAGCTGTGCCAAGCAGCAGAATATTTCCTTTGTGCCCCAAACTGACACCCCAGCCACAGTTTGCCCCTTTCCAAGGCTGGTGTCGCTGCTCTGCCCTCATCTGCCAGCCAAAAGAGCAGGGGGAGCCCGGGGCTGCAGAGCCACTCGGCTCCAGCACCGCCTGCCCCAGGTGCTCACTCCATCTGCTCCTACCCAACCTTGCTACCTTCGCCTGGCTCCAGCCATCCAGGCAGGGAGCACAGCAGGCACGGCTGCCTCCCAAAAATGAGCTACTGCTCCAAGTTGACTGAAAGCCAACTTTCTGCCCAGCACTTGTGCTGCCAGGCTTCTGAGCTTTGATACAACCAGCTTCCTTGGTTCGCTGGCGGAGGGATCGCTGCTTTGAAAGGTCAGGAGGCAGCGCACGCTGGCTTCTTTCCCCAAACCCTCACCAAGTGACGGGCTGTGCCAGTTATGAGAGGGAGAGATGGCCTCCACTTTTAATGAAAGCATCCCTAACTATTTAATTAGATCCTTTCCCGAGTTAGCCCAGCCCAGGCGCTGGTGCCAAGTGCTTTGAACTTACTCCACACAGCTCCCAGAGGGACTCCTGCTCACCCCAGCTCCGCTTCCCTCCCACACCCCTGAGAGCCAGATCTCCACTCGCGTGTGGCATCAACCCTGTCTTCCAAGCGACTGTAAAGACCCTCTGGATCTTTGGTACCTGATGTGAATAGCTTTGTCTTTGGGTTATAGAAGGTGGTGAAGGAGGAGTACACCACAGGGATCACTGGGACCTTTGGGAAAAAGAGGAAAAAGAGGAGTTACTTGCACTGTAGCAATTCAGGGCAGGCGAGAGATAAGCGGCAAGTCCCACGCAGCAGAGCCGCCCTGGCTCTCACACACACAGGGCACACACGGCCGCACAAGCAAGACTCCCTTCCAAAGGCTCCCACAGTCAGGAGTTTTGTTATCAAAACCACTCCCAGCAGCTCAAGGCACAGGGACATTCAAGGCAGCAGGGCCAAGTTACCCTTCAGCCTCTGGCCAGCACTGGCTCTTGGGGCTCCTCGTCCCACGCCAGGCTTCAAAACCCAGGGATTTTCTGACCTGCAAACACTGGTGGACGCCTGTTTCGCCAGGCCCTGTCATGCTGCACAAGCACACGTTTGGGGCAGGCTGGCTGGGGTGCCTTCAGCTTCTAAGGGAAGGAGTTACCAGTTGCAACCAACTGATCACAGGGAAGCTTCAAGCAGGCAGAGACACAGCCAGGAGGGCAGGAACAGGCATTATTTCAGCGCTGAGAACACAGACATAATCTCCAGCTGATGACTCAGGGGGCGTGTTAGCAGAGATGGGTCCCGTTTCCACTGTCCTCTTTTCCTCCCAGCAGCCACCAGCCCCTGCCTTGTTTGCCTCACCCCAGCAGGAATGGGGATGGTACAAGGCAGGCTACACCCTGGGCTTGGCCAGTCAAACCCAGCAAGAGATCTGGCACCTGCTCCCCTCTCCGGGATCCCGGCTATAACACCGCTTTTAGGGAAAAAAGTTTCCCCCCAGGCCTTGAGTCACCCCAGTCCTAAGAAGTGTGGCAGCGCATGCACAGGAAGGGAAGGCGCCCATCAGCTCCCACCCACCTCTCCGGCACCTAGTCACCACCCTGGGGCTGCGCAGGGTGGCCCAGCTTCCAGCAGCCACCTGGGCCCCAGCAGCACAGCCAGATGTTCAGTGTCCCCAGGACGGTGCCCCAGAGGTCTGCCCAGGCAAGCACCACCGCTCCGCCGGGAGCGCTGACAGCTCTGGCTGGCTGAAGCCAAGGAGCTGTTTGTCTCTTCTCCCACTAACTGCTGGTGGATCTTGTCATTTTGGAGAGAGAAGGCATTTAAGACATACCAAGAAGCACCATATGGCTGCCTGGGAGGGAGCAGCTATTTCCACACGGAGCAAGCCCAGATGTTGCTCTGAAGCACCAGCATTAACAATCCTAAATCAACTCTATGCTGTCACAACCGGGGGGGGGGGTTGAGAAACGCACCAACAGCTTTGGGATTCCCCAGGCAAGCTCACAAAGCACAGCACCCCCAGGGGCTCCCGGCCAGAAGCAAGCTCAGCGCTGCAGCCCCGCTCCCCGCAGCAGGGCACGGACACTGCGCCGCCGCGCTGCCAGGCCTGCAAAGCCTAGGGCTAAGGGGTCAAGTGTGCTGGTCCCCTACGTGCTGCCCTCCGGATGGGACACCGGGAATGCAGCGCTGGGGCAGTCAGGAGAGAGGACAAGGCAGCTTCTCCGCTGTCTGCAGCCGCCCCCTCCATCCACAGGGGTCAACTCGCTCCTGCAGGGGTGGACAAGGCGCTCAGCTCCTGCCGGGCAGCACTCATGACACCCAACGGTGGTTTCGCAGAGGAGCTCGGCTGTGACCTGGGAGCACAGCTCACCTGAGAGCAACGGAACCAGCCACTGCGTGACCAGCCCGCAACGCCACTGCAAAAGCACTCAGGGCTCCCGCGCAGGAGCAAAGCGCCGTTACCTGTGCCTGGACAGCAAGGTGAAATGCTCCTTTCTTGAATGGCAGCAAATCCCCCGTGCAGTTCCTCGTGCCCTCTGGGTACACCCACACCTTGACCTGTACACGGGGAGATAAGGCTGTGCTCCAGCAATCTGCTTCGAGTGCTCCTTTCCTGCTGGCCGAGCCACCAGCCAGCCTTGCCCAGAGCTGCAGGTGGCTGTAACTTCAGGCGAGCCAGCGTCAGGAGTGCCACATTCCCCCGCGCCGCCCCAGGATACCCAGACACATGCCACGGTCACACTCACGTTTTCAGTTGCCATACTCTTGCCCACTTCTGCCATCACCATCTTGGCACTAGTGGTGCTCTTCCTGTTGATGAAGATGACACCGCCAAGGTAGATGATGAGCCCCACAGTGCCGGCATACATCAGCTCCTTCTTGGCCACCTGGACACAGTCGTCAGGCAGGATCTCCATCAGCCCTAATGTGACAGTGGAGGGTGAGACCTAGCAGCCCCCATCCTGCACTCAGATGGGACACGAGACACAATCTGAGGCAGGGAGTCCCAGGGACGACCAGTGCCTCACTTCTCTGCTGGCCTCTGCTGCCATCAACAGAGCAGAAAGACTCAGCGCAGAGCGGAATTACAGGGTCGGGGTGGCTGCAGGTCACAGCAAGACCCCTCAGGAGGGGGCTCACTCCCAGGTTGCCCCGTGGGACCCCCCCTCAGGCCTGGCTGCCTGGCACACTGACACGGGTGCGGAGCCAGCCAGGCTGTCAGCGAGGCAGGGATGTAAGAGCTGAGAAGCACCTGAAGCTGAGCAGTACCTGGGGTGCTGCGCGCGGTGCAGTTGCGCAGAGTGAGGGGAGACTCTTCCCACAACCAGCACTGCTAGAGAAAGCTGGGCCAGACCAGCCAGGGCAGGGGGCTGCTCGACCAGGAGACACGAGCAACGTTTCTGTGATGGTGAGCAAGAGAACTGCTCCCTCCCTCCCTCCCTCCCTCCCACCAGCTCCTCACCCATCATGTCGAGGATGCTCTGGTGGTTGGACACAATGATAGCAGGGCCCTCCACCTTGAAGTTCTCCAGTCCCTTCACCTCAAACCTCACGCCGAAGAAATACTTGAAGGTCTTGACCACAGATCTGATGATTCTGCAGAAGAGAAGAGCAGTCAGCAGCAGGGCAAGGAGGCGACAGGGTCTGCTATACCCAACACGCATGGAAGGAGACAAGAAGAGCTCTGTGACAGAGAGCCGCCAGTCTCATTTGCCCTGGGGTCCACCCAGGCATCTGTCCTGCATGGTCTCATGTGTTCCAGGTGCTTCAGTTGCAGGCTAAGCCCTGTCCACTCCCAGTGTAGGAATTTTACTGGAAGCCTGGGGGGAAGCCGATTGTGACTTTGAGGCCGGTACAGCTAGACTCGATGGTCCATGCTTCCTTCAAGCTGACAGCATCATCTCACAACCAGGCTTACTACAAACGCTTTGGAAGAGGCAAGTCCAGGCTAGTGCAGCCGGAAGAGCCCTGCAAACAGGGCAAACTAGAATCCCTCTAAAGTCCCAGAAGGACAGACACTGGTTTCAACGCCAAATCAAGGACCAGCCCTCCTGCTGCCAGCCCAATCCACTTAGTGCTGTTGTTTCCCCCTGTGCCGCGGCTGTAGTCTGCTCTGATGCTTCCAACGTTTTGCAATCAGAAGAGCCCCACAAGTTGTTCAAACAGCTCTCCTGGGAGCTGCCACTCCCCAGCACATGGGTATTAGCCTGCTGTGACCCAAGGTCCTGCCAATTCTGCTCCTTGCAGTGCTGGAAGATGCTGCCTAACGATACAAACAAAAGTGGGGTGACATTACCC
This sequence comes from Chionis minor, assembly GCA_013398295.1. Lineage (NCBI taxonomy): Eukaryota > Metazoa > Chordata > Aves > Charadriiformes > Chionidae > Chionis > Chionis minor. The sequence continues at coordinate 101,271 of VZSF01000367.1, forward strand.
AAGGGGAGTCCAAGAAAGGAGGAGAATGAAGGCTAGAAACACTTCCCTGTAAAACACAAAGATGCAAGCAGCAAAACGGGTGGTCCCCACGCAGCTTGGCAGAATCTAGGTGCCCCTGGCAAACCCATCTTCAAGCAAATACCTTTTGCCTGTCAGTTCACTCCCCCAGCGGATCTACAGGTCTGTCCACAAAGCTCCCAGCTTTCCTCCCCTGTGCCCGAGGGCTTGGAGCCCACCTGGCAGGAGCCACCAGCAGCTCCACTCAGCTGTGCCAGCCCACCGAGCAGGCTGCCATGCCCCTGTGGAGCGCACCCAGCCCCGGCTCGCCAGCCGAGACCCTGCCAGCCCATGGGAGCGGGGCCCATCGATGCCACCCCCAGACAGGTGGGAGCTGGGGACCCTCCAAGTGGGCCAAAGGACACGGCCAGAAGCTGGCAGCACACAGGGGCTATTTTGAGCAGGGGCACAGCCATTCGCCAGGAAAGGAGGCAGAGAAGCTTGCACATGAACGAAGCCACCAGCTCTGCTCTGCTCTCCCCTGGAGCAGATTCAGGAGCTAACCTGCCCTCCAACAAGCACCTGGATGGCCTGCCTCAGGGCCCACCATCGCCCTGGCAGACAGAGGACGGATCTCTCCTCCCGGCAGGAGGAGACAGAGGGACAGCATCAGCTTCTCCTCCCCAGCAGTGTCCAGCTGGAGGGCTGCGCAGTGCCATCAGCCTGGGAAGCATCCCCGTCACCTGGGGTGGAAGGTGAGCACCCGGCTGGCATCTTATCCTGGGTTTGGCAGCAGCTCCCAGCATCTGTTCCCCAGAAGGCTCCCCAGCCCTGCCATCAACTCTTCCACCACATGCCTCTGCCAAGGCAACCTTCCCCCCCCCTTGCTCCTACCCACCGTGGGGCTCATGTCTCCGGGGGGTGTCCCACCACGCAGACTGCCCAGGCTCTGGCTTTGACACCAGAACTAGGGCCAGGCCAACGCCCACGGGTGACACAGCCGAGTGACACCGCAGCTGTCAGTCCCGGGTCATTCAAACTCTCTGCAAAGGTTAGAGCTGCACCCAGGGGAAGGACAGAGGCTGCAGAGCGCCCCAGCACCGTGGGTCTGTCCCGAGGTTACCGGAGGGCAGCCCAGGTGAAGAGACAAGGGGGCAGGTGAGTAGAGGCAGGGTGACACAAACCAGTGAGGTCACGGCAGATGCCATGCCACCAGACTGACCTAAATCCCATTTCTCCTCCCTTTCGACTGCCAACCAAAAAAGAGGTCACCGCTCTGGAAGTCACACTGCTCAGTAGCTGCCGGGAGAGGCTGGTTACACATTACTCAAGAGCAACCATCCAACTTCCTCCTGCCAGTAAGGAGCCAGCGTTTCCTTGCACAAGATGTGGCCTGAGCCGCTGAAAGAGGCGAAGGGGCAGAGCTCAGAGCAAGTGAAGAACCACCAGGTGACCAGCAGCCCTGCTGAGCTGGCCACGTCACGCATGGGGTGAAGCAGATGGGTCCTACTCCCCTTCAACCCTGCAAGCAGCTTCTCTGCTGGTGTGAATGATCCAGTCCCAGAGGCAGAGAGCTGTAGATGTGATGCACTTGTTGCCAGACGCAAGGAGAGAGTAGAAAAGTGAGAGGCAATGTGCTTTTTCCATAACAGCGTGAGTCTGAAATCTGGCAGCCCCAGCTCCACACGCTCTGCTCCGCCGCCTGTGACAGAGGTCTTTTTAGGATCCTCTGATTTTCAAGGATTAATGAAGTGTCCTTACCAGATTGGAAGCTCTTGCAAGAGGTTTCGCCACTAGATAAACAGCTCTATCTCTATCAGACAGAGGGCAACCTCTTCCAAGTCACATCAACTTGGCACTGGAGCCAGGAGCACAGCAAGGACGGGGTGTTCTGCGCTGGGCGGCGATGTTGTTACCGCTGTCTGTCCACCAGCATGTGCTCTGCTCCAACCCCCTTCTCCAAGCCAGAATAAGGAGACTGGGATGATGCAGAAATAAGGAGCTCACTGGATCACCTCAGCAACAGGCCTCCCAGGGGCTGGGATACATGACCAGGACCATCAGCCAGTGCCAGCACATGGAAAAGATGGGCTTAAGTTACAGGAAAAGGGCGGTTCTGGCCAAAACTCAGCTCCGAGTTTCAGCACGAGTTGTCCAGTGCAAGGAGCCCTTGTTCCCAAGGAACTCCTTTAAGTTTACAGGAGATTTACAAAGTTTTAAGGGCGGGGAAGAAAAAGAGAGTGTCTCCATAACGAACATCATAAATCCTTCGAGCTGCAATGCTGGTTGCGCACTGGAAAGCTGCTCCTGAGCCAGCCGAGGCACCTGAAGCTGGAGACAGAGCCAGGCTGGAGACCCCAGCGCAGACTGCTGTTCCCAGTGCCCGGGGCGCCGGAGCCGATGGCAGAACGTGGCTCGGGAGGGCAGAGGCAACAGGGCAGCGCGGCGGTGCCCTGCGCCACCCTGAGCCCTGCCTGCACGAGCTGCCCTGCAAAGCAAAGTCCAGCTCCGCCAGCGGAGACGCTGCCTCACCTTGAGTCCAGAAGGATGTGTCAAGGCAACAGGGCTCCCCTTTGCCCTGCACTCCTGTAACCCGGACACGGACGGTTAGAGCAGGCAAAAAGCTGCCTGCGGGACAGCAAAGCAAGGAAAGCAAGTTCTCCTGTGCCGGGGGGAGAAGTGCCAGCTCTGCCCGTAAAACGTGCCCTCGCGTGTAGAGGAGCTGCTCTTCTCCAGCGGCTCCTCCGTCACGGCCCCAGGTGCCCAGGCCTGACAGCAACCAGCGCATCCCAGGCAGAAACCCCCTGGGACACGGAGCGAAACACCCTGACAGAGGTGTGCAATCCTCTGGTTTGTCCATCCGGATGAAAGGAGAGAAGGAAGACAGAGCTCAGCCTGCTCCTTCCCCCCCAGCAATGCCCAGCTCGCTCCCCACGGTCCCTGTGCCCAGGAGAAGGCAGGAGCAGAGCCAGAAGAACACTTCCACTCTCCCCAAAGCCGGCAACCCTCCTGGCACAGCCTCCGCTTCTGGCGGGGGGGAAACCCCCAAACAAGTGCTGCTGTCACCTAGCTGTCCCTAAAACCCACGTGGCTGCCAGACCACAGCCGCTGGCCACCA
>VZSF01000368.1:0-121905 GCA_013398295.1 Chionis minor
TTGTCAACCTCAGATGCGATTAGAGAAAAAATCAAAATAAAACCCTAATTTTTTTTATATACATGTGTATATATATATCTCCATACCTGTACATCCTGAGCAGTTTTTGAGTGGGAAGGATGGCATTCAGAGGGAAAATTCCCAGCTCCTTCTCTCAGCACCCCACAGTGAAAATTGTTGGCTTACAGGTTTCCTACCGCTGGGACATTTCTAAGAGGGGCTTTTGCTTGGGGGGGAAAAAAAAAAATAAAATAATCAGTGGTCTCAGGCTTTTCTCCCAGGAGTGAGGAGCCCGGCTCTTCGGAATGGTGTTTGACCTTTAAGCATTTATTGGCTACTGAGGTTAAAATAAGCTCGCGATAGAAGTAAAAATAGCTTGCAGAAAGGTTAAATCAAAGGTTAAATTTGTTTTTCCTAGGAAAATTGAGGCTGATGTCCAAAAATGAAGGCTTGGAGCAAAGGATGGGAGGGTACGCGCGTGGTCTGCGGGCAGGGAGATGCAGCTCATGTGAAGTATTGGTGGCTGCTGGTCGTGTTTGCCACCAAGTTCGGAAAGTTGGTGGATGGGTGGTCCTCAAAGTAAGGGATTTTAAATCAGGGCTGGTCCTTGCCTTTCTCTGGGTGTTGGGGACAAAGTTTGGGGTGTCCGTAGCTCCTGTTGAATGTCCTCTTGAGTCGCGGATGCTCAGGGACCTGCAGGATGGGGCAGCCGGCTGCGGGCGAGGAGCCGTGCCCTGTGTCCCATGCCCTTGCCCTGTGTCCCTGCCTGCTGCCTCCTGCCCGAAGGCAGGGGTGGCCCTGAGTGCCCGCAGTAACCTTCCCGATTACCTGTGCTGTGTCTGGGCTTGCTGAAGGAAAAAAAAAAGGATAATTAGAGGGTAGCAAGTCAGAAGAGGCAAGCAAAGTTATAAATGTGAGTAGCGAAGACCAAAAAGAAAAAAAAAAAAAAAAAATCCCCTTGTCGATGTGGAAAAAGGCGAAGCACAGGAAGTAAACGAGGGCTTGTTTTGTTTTAAATTTAAATGAGATTAAATTTTGCCCCAGGGAGCCCGAGGCAGCAAGCAGGGTTGCTGTGGAGGAGAGGAGGAATGGCTCTTTATTCACCTGGGCAGCTGGGCTGTTGCTGGAGATGTTGGAGCTGACAGCAGGCTGGGGAGGAGGCGGAGGGGCAGGCGAGCCCCGGCTGGCAGGGACAGGCTCCCGCTGCCCAGAAAATTGAGTATTCCTGGGTACCGGGCTTGTGCCTTTCTGGATTTACCCTTTGCAGGGTTCCCAGGGAGGTTCAGGCAAGAGCCGCGCGGGTCGCCCTGAGGTGTGGGGGCAGCGCACCAAGGTTTGGCGATGCTCTCTTGGCGCAGCCAACTTCGCTCAAAAAGTTTGTTTTTCTGTTCTTCTTGGGAAATTGGGGCTGTGGCCGCGTCGGGGGGATGCTGCTGCTCTCTCAGAGCCTCCTAGTGCAGTGCTTGGCTCCAGAATTGTTAAGGAGAAAAGCCAGTCCGATGAGGACAACCCTCCTACGGGATCAAGGCTGGGACCTTACAGCCCTCCACCCTTCTTGTTACACTTTCTAACAACCTGCTGGTATTCCTAGACAGAGCGAAGAAATAGTTAAGCCAGAGGGGAAGGATGGATGGATGAGCTGCCCCTGGACTCCGCATCACCCGCCCAGGCACAGGCAGTGGGACAGGGGGTCCCTGGGAGCGATGGGACAGGGATCCCTGGGAGCAGGGGTCCCTGGGAGCGGGGGTCCGGGCTGGCCGGAGCGGTGTGCATGCCGCTGGGGGCACTATGTTCTGTTTGTGTTCCTATTTCTGTGCTGGAAGAACAAACAGGGAAGTGGTTTTCTGCAGTCTCATTGCAGCTCGCAAACAGAGCACATAATTCAGCCCGTGTTGCTCAACTGTCACAGCGTCAGAGGTGACGGCGCGGGGGGACCGAGCGCGGCGCATCCCTTAACGTGCAGATGAGCGCTGGGAAGAGGTGATGAGCAAATACCGTTGTGGTTTTTTTTTTTAATTTTTTTTTTTAACTGCAACTTCTGCAGGTTTCCCTGCCTGTGCACTGGCATGTATGAATTTCTCTAGTTTGCTTGCTACAATCCAGAATGTTTCACGCTCGCGGACGGTGCTGTTGGTACCACCAGGAGCTCCAAATCGCACATGGACTTGATGCTTGCGGGGTGCTGAGGAACATCAGTGGATTCCCCAGGGCAGAATGATCCTGGAGAGGGGTTTGCAGAGGGAGAGGAGTTGGGCAGAAGCAGTTGGTTGTTGGCAGAAAGGCTGGATGAAGCATTTTGGTTCAGTGGGCACAGGAGCAGGCGTGCACGGAGGAGTGCCCAGGTGGGACGGGAGCTGGGGATGTGGAGTGCCCAGGTGGGACGGGAGCTGGGGATGTGGAGTGCCCAGGTGGGACAGGACTTCGGGATGTGGAGCGCCCAGGTGGGATGTGAGCTGGGGATGTGGAGCGCCCGTGGAGTGCCCAGGTGGGACAGGAGCTGGGGATGTGGAGTGCCCAGGTGGGATGCGAGCTGGGGATGTGGAGTGCCCAGGTGGGACAGGACTTCGGGATGTAGAGCACTCAGGTGGGACGGGAGCTGGGGATGTGGAGTGCCCAGGTGGGACGGGAGCTGGGGAAATGGGCACACACATCTCTGTGTGCTGGAGAGTGCTGCTGCCTCCACTTCTGCCCGCTTACACGGGCTGGGCAAAATTGCATCTCCAAAAGCCCTTGTTCAGCGCTCCCCTGCTGCGAGGAAGGACCAGGCAGCCCGAGGCCATCAGCTCAATGCTACCGCCAATCCTGGGGCTAATTTGTCCGAGGCCCTGGTGATTTACATTTGTTTGGGCTGATGGAGGGCCATCATCCTCCTTGGTTTAGCATTTATCTGCCTTTCTCAGGCGAACAAAGGCGATGCTGAACATGTGTTAGTTTGCAAGCGATTCCGTTTGCGGGTTTCCAGGCATTAGCGCGGGGCTCTGCCTGTGGATTTGAGTTGCAGACACTTCAGGGGGATGTTCATTTGTTTATAAAAGAAACCCACATCTGTTTCTGTTTGAATGTTTTAAGCAAGCATACATAGAAACCTTTCTCTTGGTTGCTGGCTTCGTAAAAAGCTAGATTTTGGGCCAAGTTTGACCTAAGAGTGACCTTTTCAAAGTATTACAAATTTTTTTGGTATTTGTTTATGACTGTAATAATGATGCCATGCGGGGAATGGGTCAGTTAAAGGTGAAATTAGCTTCTAATGTAAACAAAGGATTAATTTTGGAGCAGAGACCGGATTTTGTGGAGACTTGAAATGGCTTGGTAGCGCACCAACCGAATTGCTCCTGAGCACTTGCTCCATGCGAGGCTTGGGAGGGATGTGGGCAGTGGGTGCCCCTGTGCTGGAGGGGATGGGGGAGTGGGTGCCCCTGTGCTGGAGGGGATGGGGGAGTGGGTGCCCCTGTGCTGGAGGGGATGGGGGAGTGGGTGCCCCTGTGCTGGAGGGGATGGGGGAGTGGGTGCCCCTGTGCTGGATGGGATGCTGGAGGGGGTGCTCCGTCCCTGGGAGGGATGTGGGCAGTGGGTGCCCCTGTGCTGGGTGCCAGAGGGATGTGGGAGCCCATGGCTCCCCCCCGCCCCCCACCACCATCAGACTTTATAACCCTGTCCTCCAGATGGGGAAATGGCCCAATTACCCTTCTTCTACAGTAAATTCCTCTGTTAAGTGCCATGCGGTTTACTACTGTTTGGCTGCTCAAGTCCCTCAGAAAACAGCATCTTCTTAGCACTGCCTGGCAGTTAACCATTTTATGAAAAGATCTGGTTGAACGCAGTGGTTTTGGCCCCAAATTTCACTCCCTTCAGGCACGCAGTACCCTGTGGGCCGTTGGGTGCCATCCCCTACCCAGGCGGTGGTTGCCTCTCAGCGCCGCCGCGTTCAGGGATGTCCGTGCTTTGCTCGAGCCAGAATTTTCACTCAGAGGAATGTCGTGCAGTTTGGTTCAGAGGGTGCCGTCTTGGATCCTGCCAAACAGTGGCAAAATGATGTAGGGCCACTGTTTTACCTGCGACGTGAGCCGCTTCTGTATGTGAATATACTGTTGGATGGTGAGCGTGTGGAGGTGTGTTGTGCAGGCAGGTGCGGGACAGGAGCGGGATACAGGGGCCAAGTTCACTCAGAGGGATGATCAGTGCATCACCTCACACGGATACCGGAGCTCGCGTCCTGACACCTGTGCAGTGCGTGAATCTATACCTTCCCCCCCCGCCCTCGGAAGGAGAGTGGTGTCAATGACACTATCTTGCTGTAAAGGCAAAGATGGGAAATGCTGGAAATTCCACTGGGTATCAGTAGCATTCCTTTGCTTCGGCTCAGGTTTTTCTTTTCCCTGTTGGCTTCGGCTTATTCAGTCACTGTCACTAGGAACTCCAGAATCGATAAAAGCAGAGCTCCAGCCTTGTGCTCCAAAAGCCTGTTGGCCGCTTCAAACCAGTAGGAACCAGTGTAAAACGCTCAGGTAGAATTTCCACTAAAAGTAAGTAAAGTGCAGTTAGAGCTGCCTTCAATATCGTTTTCCCCAAGCAAAAATCTAATGGCTGCTGGGAACAAGGCTGGTTTAATAACTTCTGTTTATCCTTGAATCACAGAGGGAAAGTATTGATATTGCCATATTCTCAAGGAACGTTTTAAATCATGTTTTGACAGGGCAATGCCTTACCACAACACTGATAGTTAAATGTTTATGGTACTTTGTAGTATTATCCCTTCTAATGGTGTGATAAAACATAGCACATATATTGTAAAATACAGACATTGCAAGGGTTTTATATGCTTCTGCGGAACTTTTCTTGTTGTTTGGGTGGAAATGGCGTGCTCTAACCTGCTGTCTGGGCTGTGCGCTGCTTGTGCCTGCTGCGACTGGACCACGCAAACCCAGGGTTTTGTTATCATTCCCGCTTACCGTTTCTGGAAGCGGTAGTGTCTGTGCCATGTTAACACCCTTAGATTCTTACAAAATATCTCAGAAAGTACTAGGAGGATTTCCACAAGATTAACATTGTTTCCTGCAGGCGTATTTTAGCTCGCAGCCTGTTGGATAGTTGTCCGGTCCACGGGTCGCGCTTTCTATCCAGAGCTCCCAAAGCCCTGTACTGGGGGTACATTGATCAGCCACCAGCCTAGACTGGGGTCTTCAACAGTCAAAACCTTTTTTTTCTTTCCTTCTTTCTTTTTCTGTCGTCTTTTCCCTTTCTTTTTCTGTCGTCTTTTCCCTTTCTTTTTCTGTCGTCTTTTCCCTTTCTTTTCCCTTTCCTTGAAATGTCTATTGGTACGGGTACTTGACTTTCTGCTCCCGAGTGTTGGGTTCCTGAGGGGTGAGTTCAGAAGCACCTGCTGATTTCAAGCAGTTCCGTGGCTTCTTCAAAGTCACAAAGCAAATCAGCAGCCGAGCTTGAAACGGGCTCTCCTGTCCTCCTAATCGCTGCGGTGGCACCCGCTGCCGTGGTTTTGGCTCCGAGAGGATGGAGAAGCTGTGCAGAAGCCGCTTGCTCACCCCGCTGGGAGCTGTGGCACGGCTGTGCCGGAGCAGGCAGAGCAGCTCGGGGTGATGGGAAGCGTGCTGCAGGCTTGGCGAGCACGCTGGCTGTGCGACGGATACACCAGAACTCTTAGAGAAGTAGATGCTGCCTGAGTGGGAAGATGAGTCAGAGGGTAAAACCCCGGTCTCGTTGTACACCGGGGTCCTCTTCAGTGCCGGGATGCTCGGACTTCCCCCTGCAGACATACCGAGAGGGCGCAGAGTTTCCATTCTTCTGTCTCTGTGCTTCTCAAATTTGCAACCCAGACGGGTTTTTGCCTTTTGTCTCATCCAACAGACCCGTGGTCGGTGGCGGGGCGTCCTGGTCGGTGGCAGGGCATCCTGGTTTGTGGTGGGGCATCCTCCTCCGGTGGGGATGCTCGTGCAGAGGGAAGACTATTTGGTTGCGAGACCCGCGCAGGCGAATTGCCAGGCAGAGCTGAGTGATCAAAGTCTACTGGCTGTACCTCCTGGGAGCGGGGAAAGCCAGTAGAGAAACACTGACACCCTTAAAGTTTTTCAAAAAGCCCTGTGAGGGTTGTTCTCTTCCTTTTTTTTTTTTAAGCCCCTGGGTAGTCGTCTGCCGCGAGGGTGCTGGTGCTGGGATAAGGTGGTGTGGGGATGCTTGGAGATAACAGTGATTTGGTGCTGAGATGAGTTTCCTGGGCATTAAGTGTAATGTTCAATTTCTTTTGTTACAGATGGAAGAAAAACGACGCAAGTACTCGATCAGCAGTGATAACTCAGACACCACTGACAGTAAGACCTTTAATTCAAGGCTTTGAACGAGATAACTAAGCGATTCACCTCCAGCAGGGAAAACGCTTGAATAATTACTTTGCAAAGAGTGGAGGAAGCTGCATTTACTGGGAAGTCTTCGCACAATGAATTGTGTGCCGGGCTGGGTTTGTCAGAAATGCAGCAACAAGCTGATATCAATTTTAAACGCCCGGCTGTGGCTCCTCTTAACTGATGAGAGTGTCTCCCTCGTGTGAGGAGTCTGGGCCAGGGAGAGCTGCTGATTGCAAATCTGCTAACGAAGCAAACACCCTTTGTAGACGAGTTGTCCTTTCCCCTGAGCTGCAGCCCTAGACCGGTTCGCTCTCGACTGAGTTGTACGGGGGGGGAAAGGGAAGTTTTTACTGGAGTCAGGGTAGAACCGGAGCCGCCTTGTTTCCTTCTTGTGAGTTGAAGAGTGATGTGGGAAAAGGGATAAGGCTCAAGCCAGCAGAGCTTGCAAGCCCACGCTTGCTTTTCAGCATCTACCTCACTTCATCCTCATTCAGGGAAGCACAGAAGCATGTGCTCAACAATAAACATGTGCAAATGTGCTGAATTTTGGCTATAAATAGAGCGCTCTCCTCTCCCACTTATTCCAGGGTTTCACCCACTGCAGACATACCGCAGTGCCTTAGTGCTCAGTCCCCCGGAGGCACTGGTTTAATCCCTTGTCTGGGCTCTGGAGTTCCCTATGAATTTCGGTAATTCAGCTCTTGGTTTCTTACGAATGTCACAGTAATTTCATCTGGGCCGTGCTGGGAATTTTCTCTCCACACTTTACGGGATCTGGCTGCTGGATATCCGAGAACGAAAGGGACTTCGCTAAAGACACTAAACTTCTGGGCCTTTTCCTAACAGGATGATGGGGAGATTACAGGGGGTTATGGAAAGGCTGATCTTGCTGGGTTTGGCTGCCGTTCCCACAGCTTTAGCCAAAAAAATTGTCAGCGTGAGCGGAGTTTGCACTGCTCCTGCCGACGGGAACCTGCTGTTCGGCTGCCGGAGGGGACCCCCGTCCTGCTGGAGCCCTGGTGGGGGGGGTCTGGGGGCTGAGCCCTGCCTACAGAAAACGTTTCAGGCTCTGTCAACACCGCTCGCTTCTCGGAAAATAAAACGTCTCTATCTGAGAACGGGGTTTGTTTTGGAAGCCATGCTCCAAACTTCCCGTCTCCTAATCCCCAGATGCTCAAAGGCTTACCAAGCCCAGCCGCGCTAGCTGGCTTCCCTGCCTTTCGGGGGTAAGGCATCTTTAATCACGGTATTAAACAACACGGCCTTATCTCTGTTGGGCTTGGATATTTATGCTGCAGGTGATATCTAAGCTGTTGACAAATGCTCTCCTGCAGGATAATTGTAAACCAAGTGATGACCTTCTTTTTTCATGCCTCCGCCGGGAAGGGCTGGCAGTGGCACGCTGTCTGAGGGTGCGTAGTTGGGGCACCGCGTTGTAGGTTGAGAAGAGGGGGCGAGGTGGGAGCGAGCAGCGTAAACCATGGAGCTGGTGCCGCAATGCTCCGAGCAGTGCTCCAAGCCAGGACGTGTGTTCCTGGCGGCTGCGGCAGAGGGACCGTGGCGGGGGGGGGCTGTGGCACCTCAGTCCTCTTACGAACACCGTGCGTTGACGTGTAGCCTGCTTCAGTGACATCAAGCCTGGCACTGCAGTCAGGAAAAACAGTTGTCCTTTGGGAACTGATGGCATCTAGTCTGGTCTTCGTTTTATGAAATCCAGGAAGGTGGGTTTAGCGAGTAAACGGTGCGAGGTGAACTCACGCCTCTTCCCCTGCGAGCAAAAACAGGCGTGGGGAGATTTATCCGGGCTCATGAGGGACTCGACTGCCTGAGCTGGTGGAGAGAGGGATGTTTCCCACCGCACTGGGGACAGCCCCGGTCTCTTGTGCAACCTCAGAGACCTTCTGAAGTCCTGGCATGCACGGATCTGGTGTGCTTGGCGTTTGCTAATGTGCAAAGTGTTGTTTCTTCCTATTTGGCCATCCGAGGATAAAATCAGTGTTAAACAGGCCTATTGATAGTTAATTTGTTGCACCCCCAGCAAAACATTTTTATATAGCGGAATCTGAAGTGATCCTGCTGTACAGGAGACCCAACTATTATCATGATTATAAAAAGATTCCAGTAATTAGTTTATTATTACCAGATACATGCAGCTTTTCTTGTATTTTTTTTTTTCACTGGTGGTAGTAGTAGTGATAGTAGCAGCTATAGGTGGGAAATAAAAGATTAATAACATAATGATCCCAGCACGTTTCAGGCTCCAGCTGCCCTTGCCTTGTGGAGGTGGTAGCAGTGATGATGATACTGCTCCAGTCAGGATGGTGAGAGTCCATTCGTAATGCTCCCAGAGTCAAGTAATCCCAAATCAAATACTCTCTTACTACCAAAACCTGTAAAGTGCATTCACTTGGTGTGTCCTGTTGGGTGGTTCGCACTGGATGCTGAACTGCACACGGGTGTGGAAGTTACTAGTCCTGGCATGGGCAGAGGAGTTTTACCCCGTTTGGTCAATATTTTTGACCATGGGGTCTGAAGTCCTCAAGCAGAGGAAGTCAGAGTTCAGGTGCTTGTCTTGAAGCATCCTTGTTAGAAAATCTTTAGTCTTACCTTCTTAATTCCTGATTCCAGGAGTGCTAGCCCTGGCTCATTCCCTTTTAGAAGCTGTTCTTACTCTTACTTGCTTTGTGTTTGCAATTCTGATGTCTGCATTTGACAACGGGTTTTTTTAAATTTCAGAGGTCTCTGTTTCCTCATCTGCAGCAGCAGGAAAATGATGTTAATCTGTTTTGGTGAAGTACCCTGAGATGTGTGCAAAAATAATGCCACCTCAAGGTACTGTCACCTCTTAACGTTGACCTGCAGTGTTAGTTGAGGCTGTAGTAGTGGTGGTGGGGCTGGTGACAAAGGTATGGACAAAAATTTGTCTCTTTCCTAGTTAACCTGTCTCTGTTGCCTCATTGCAGGTCACACCACGTCTGCCTCCAGATGCTCCAAAATTCCAAATACCAAATCCACCTGGTCACGGCAGAAGGAGAAGAAGCCCTCTGAGGTACGTGAGCTTTTAGGCTTTTGCCAAAGGAGAGCTTTGCCCCGGGGGTCGTACTTGCCCAGATGTGGTGGCAGCTGGCGTGCCACTGGCTGGCTGTGGGTGACGAGTCCCAGGACAGGGCGTCCTCCAAGAAGCCAGAGCCTGGGCTGCAGAGCCACAGCTCCGGCCAGTGATGCCAGCCTCAGCCTTGTGCTCCATCTGCTGGGATGGAGCAGGCAGAGGTGCCTGGTGGGCATCGTGGTTGATGGGTGGGGAGGTCCTTGTGCCCTCTCCATTGGGATCCTTATGCTCAGTTCGTTGGTGTCCTTGTGCCCACTCCATCCCTGTTGATGCAAGGGGGAAGAGGTTGAGTTTGGTGGGATTAGGAGGTCCTGCAGTGTCAAGGTGGCTACGTGCTGAGGTTCCCCCGTATGGGTGCCCACCCTGTTGCCCTCTCATTAATGGTGCTGGTGCCAGGGGAGGGTGGCTCGGTGGCATGGAGGCTCGTCCTGGTGAATAAGTGGGAGGTACAGAGAGCCGTGAAATGAGAGACGGCACAGCTGAGTTGGAGATTATGTTGTGTTGGTTTCCTCCTGTCACGGGGCTCAAGGGCATTGAGGCGAGGCTGTCGGTGTCTGACCTTGTTGCTGGGTTTTCCCTCGCTCCCGGCTGGTGCGGGCAGCGCTGCCCACCCGGGGGGCAATGCCCAGGTGGCCCCTGCCAGCTCTGCGGCGCGGGGTCTGGGCCAGGGTCGGGAGGAGCGGCGCTGGCCGAGGACCGTGCTGGAAGGGACGATGCTGTGCCCTGTTTTCCCTTGCGTGCCTTGGATGCATTTCCACTAGACATGGAAACTATACTAGGCATGAGCTGCTGTTGTAGCAACTGCAGTGTTTAGTGGTGGTCATCTTCCTTTCAAGAGCAGCGTGAGCAAAGCCAGAGGGACATTGTTCTCGCATTCCCTTTCCTCTGGACCAGGGTCCAGAGTCAAACAGAGCTAAGTTTAGAAGCAGGGGAAGCTGGCATGGCTAATGCCGTCTCGCAGGCTGTAAACTCCTTTCCGAGCCCCTACGTTACTCTTCTCCTGAGGCCCGGTAAGCACAGACCTCTCTGACATCCTCCCTTTGCATCAAGCTGAGCAGAGATTTTGAGGTTTTCCTGTGGTCACTGCCTGAATTACAGCTGCACTTAGTTCTTATTGCTGTGACAGATTTGCGTTGATGTATCTAATGTGTTGGCAGTGGACAGAGACTTAAAAAGTCCGAGTTGCTTGTGCCTTAGGTAAAGAGAGGGGCTGGAAAGCTGTTTTTACCAGCTGAGGTAATTGGAAACACTCCAGAGAGCAAAGAACCAGGGGTACAGATGTCACTGGCTGCTGACAAGGCTGTCGGAAAGATGTGCATTAGGGCTGGTAATGTCACTTTTTGATTATAGCTGTGTCTCTCGATACGGGTGAGGGGTTTGTGAGCTGAATCCCCCGTTGAGCGAGTGAAGCGTTTAGGGCATCTCCTCCTCCTGGGCCACCCTTACCCCCTCCCTCTCTGACATAACTGCCCGTCCCTGTGCCTGATGCGTCTGCAAAGGCTTCAGATGGGCCGTGTAGGTGCCTTCAGGAGTCTGGTGGAGATGCCCGGCGTCACACCTGGTTAGAGGTGCGAGGACGTGACCTGTGCGTCACCAGCAGTACCACATGTGCCACCCAGCTGCTGCCCAGTAAAATCCTTCTCTGGAAGCGCCTGCATTGGGACATCTTTTTCTGCGTCATTAGTACAGACATGCTGTGGTCTTTAATACGAATCGACTTTATCAGCCAGCCAGGAGTTTACCTGGCTGCTAGTGAAGTTACTGGATATAAGACTGAGCCAAGACTCGAAGTGAAAATGCTTTTGCACTTTGTGAAGGACGCGCAGCCCCAAGACGCAAGTTTTGCTCCTCTACAACAGCTGGAGTGAAAGCTGAATCTTAGTCCGTGGCACCCGGGGAGGCGTCAGATGTGGGACCGCAGAGGCCAGGCTCATCCCTCTGCTTCACGCTCCGTTATGCCCAGAGGATGGTTCTCAGTGAAATGTAGCTCTGGAACAAATAAAGTGGAGCAAAAGCTTAACAGTGCCCAGCTTAGCAACAGTTGGGACAGAAAGTGAACCCCGGTGGCATATCTGAAATGAAACTCCAGGGGAATTCGGGGAGGCCGTGTGTAATTACTGAAATTGGAGTTTGGCCAGGATGCTCGAGCTGACAAACCATCTTTTACAACAGCGTGGTGGGAACCGGAGCAGATGGGAACGGTCCAGATCTCAGCTTTACTCCCCTTGCCCTGGATCTCCCCTGTGGCTGCTGGCATCTGGGTCTGCTTGACTCCAGCTCTAGGTGAAACCCAGGGGTCAGGAGAGCGTGGAGTGTCCCTGGGGTGGGACATAGGATTGCCCCGTGCGGCAGGTCTGAGGCCTGTGGTGGTGCACAGTAATGGTTTGGAGCTCACTCTGGTGAGTGCTGGTTTATGGATTTCCTCTACAGCAGCATCTTCCACACTTTTCCACGAGTAACCCAACTTCTGCTCTTGCTGTGAGCACCTGTGAACCCATCTGATCCATGCTCTGGATCCACTGACCATCATCTGTGAAATGCTGCAGGGCTCGGCGTGTCCCAGGGGATTTCTTGCAGGAGCCCTGGAGGATTTTGGGCATGGACCAGGATGGACATGGTGTCCTGCTGGAGCAGGACATAAACCACACCGCTGTGAAACCTGCTTCACATGAAATATTGACATACCTGTCTCTTTGCGGTCCCTTTTCCACTTCATTGAGGATGGAAACCATGGGAGGGTGACACGGAGACCGCGATGAATCCCATCCCTGGAGGTTCAAGGCCAGGTTGGACGGGGCTTGGAGCAACCTGGTCTAGTGGGAGGTGTCCCTACCCAGGGCAGGGGGTTGGGACTAGATGGTCGTTAAGGTCCCTTCCAACCCAAACTGTTCTGTCATTCTATGAATGTTTTATCAGATGTTGAACCCCCGTTCAGTCTGCCCCAGACATTTTGGGGCTGGACAAGCCTTTTCAAACAGTAACTCAGACTCCAGGCTCACACGTGGCTCGTAGCTTTGTCGGGAGCTGAGCCTCCGTCCAGGTGGAGAGGGTCCGGGCACATCCCGAGGGGCGGCGATGCCGGAGGCTGGGCAGGGGGAGCGGGGGGGTTGTGTGCTTGGGAACACCGAGCCCTCCTACCCCTCTTGAAGCCGTGTCCACCTTCCTCTGGGAGCTGCTGCCTGCATTCCCCCTGACAGCCCGAGCAGGAGATAAAAAAATCAAAAGCATTAGTGTTACATAGTTGTTAGCCGGGTCAGGGGGTGATGTTTATTATGAAAGACTCTGTGAGAAGGGATTAACTATACACGTTAAAAACCACCCGATACAAGGCATCTGGAAAAACAAGCTTCTTAACATGGAAAAGTACTGAGCTGTTTGTAAACATCCGCGAAGGGGGCCATTGCCAGGGAGGGTGATTATATTTATCTGTGTCTGTCACAGGGCTCTGCCCGGGCTCTCTCCTGACGTGTCCCAAGCACCAGGCCTCCGTCTCGGCTGTGTCCCTTGCAGAGGTGACAGTTGTCCTCCCCTGCCCCACACCTGGGCAGCAGAGACCTCGGGGCAGAGCCCCGGTGCGATGCCCTGGGCACGGGCATGGCTCTCCTGCCCTGCCTTTGCCCCTGGGCAGAGGAGGGATGTGGGCAGCTGCCAGCAGCTTCTTGCATCTGCAGCGATAGCGGTCTACCAGTCTGGTCATTTGAATTAATCTCGTTAGAGCTCGTTTGCCTCTGAACCTGGCCTCGAGCGGGGCGGGATGGCCGGTACCCATCCCCGGGCGCTGCCGGCTGAGGAGCCCTGCGAGGAGATGCTGGTGGTGCTCCCTGCCCCGGGAGCTGGAGGGAGGGGGATGCTCGCTTGGGTCCTCCCCGTCTCGGATGCTGAATCCACGGCGGGGAGGGAGATGTGCCTGAAGTACGGATTTCTGCTTCTTTCGGTGGCGCCGTAGCGCAATCCCGCCCCCGGCTGTAGGATATCTGCTGGGGATACGCGCTCAAGCCTCGCTGGTTAGACTGCAGTCATCAAGCCCTCTCTCCTGCTCCTGACAGGGAACAGTTGTCAGTGTCTGAGGAGAGAGTCTAAGAACGAGGCGAGTGTGTAATGATAGTCGCCGGTTCTATCTGCCAGCTCCCAGCCATCAGCGGCCCGGGGACTCCCTCGGCTGCTGCCTCTGAGTCACCGCCGTAGCCGCTCTCTTAGTCATTAGCTCCTGAACTATTTGGGATCCAAAACCCAGCGCGATGAGTTGCACTGCTAGAATACACTGGCCGGGGCGGGGGAAACCTCTGGGGGTTTTTTTTTGTGCAAACCACCTGCCTGACGGCCCCACAGCCGTCCCCGTTCTAAGCCGGAGAGCCCTGCGCCGTCTTGGCTCTGCTCTGCGGGCACTGCTCGCCTCCCCGGCCATCCTCATCCTCCTTCTCCTTCATCCCGGACCTTCTGGAGGCGAGGGGAGCGCAGCTGCAGGCAGGGCTCAAGATGAAGGGGAAACCACAAATTTATACAATTTACATTATTTTCTGCTTGCCTTGTTTAGATACTACTTCCGTGCTTTGAAAGATGTCTTTTTATATCTCTGTACAAGGATTTAACCCTTTTAACAAACATCATTGTTTCCCTTCTGAAGAGTAATTCTTAGCGTGTTAGATCTTGGGTTTTTTTCCCTGCGATAGGTATATAAAGGCCCAGTGCGATATGAATTTAGTCCCTGGATTTTCCGTGCTTGAAGAAGGGCTTTTATGAGTATGGCCAAGCAAGACTGGACATGCTTTTACTGGGCTGGATGAGGAGAAAATCCATCTCTGTTGAAAGGTTTGACTGCAGTGGCTTTGTCACTTTTCCCAAGCCGGCGTGGGGATAACAGATTAATACCATTGTCTTCCGAATGCTGAGAAGGGCCAGACAAAAATGCTTCTTGTTCCTATTTTAAATTCTGTTGTTCATTGAATCTTTAACATTCAGCATTTCGAGAGGAAGCAAGACTAGATGAAGAGATAGCAGGCTGGCTCCCAAATGAACATGAGAGTAAGTACTTTTTTCCCCACAGGCAGATAATATCGCTGCTTACAAACGCGCACCAGGCATTGCCACGTTTTGGAGCCCTGCTACCGAATATCGCTGCTTGTCTCGTTTTGGAAAAGGCTGGAAAAATGTGATGCAGCGGCAGGGAAATAGGGCTGGGGGGCGGGAGGGGAGCAGGGCTGGGCAGCCGAGGGCTGCGCCCGCCAAGGTGCCGGCTCAAGCTGATACGAAGACAGTTTGTACAACCAAAAACTATTCCCAGGGCTCCCATTGTTCCTGTTGTTTTCTCTTTCTCTAAAAATCCTTGTGACTCATGAGCTACAACAAACAATTTTATGCTTGAGAGAGTGAAGGGCTAATAGCGCTGGCTGGAAGCGAGGAGGGAGCCTGGCAAACGAGACAGCCGGAGACGACCCTCGTCCCTGTGTGGATGGAGAAAAAGGGGGTTATGGCTGCGGGGTGTGTGGGACACAGCTGCCAGGACTGTGGAAAAAAAGAGCATTGAACCAAAACCTAAAGAAAACCTGTTTTCTCGGTGTCAAAAACCACTCCCCCGTCCCCCGTGCAGTGACCTGCTGCGGCCCGGAGTGATGCTGGCAGCGTGCTGCGGAGAGGTTGGTCATCCCCACGAGACCCCGCGTGGCTGCGGTGGGTGCCAGGGCGTCGGGGCAGGATGGCAGATTTGTTGGGTTAAAGGAGGGAGCAGATGCCAGCGTGAGGTTTCGGATGCAGGCTGTGGCCGGTCCCTTCCCACCTCTCCTGCCTGCCCTCTCCCTGGCGAGCACGTTGTGCTTCCCAGCACGCGCTTGGTTTTGAACAACGGGCTTCGTTTCTCGTCATGTCGTACCAGTGCTTTGCAGTGCAGAGTGCTTTGGAAAGACTCATTTTTGCTATAACTTGGGGTATACAAACATTTACGTGTACAAACAAAATCTGCATCCCATCCCAGAGCTGGGAGTTTGTCCCTCTGCCCCAAGAGCGAGGTCTAAAAGCCGCGAGGTCAGCTGGGTACGGATGCAGGGAGGAATGTGTAAGACAATTCCCGCTGGCTCGGAAAACCTTGCGTGCAGGGGGGCTTGGCTGCATTTGGCTGAGCCGCCTGGTCCCTTCGGAGCCGGTTTTCCCCCCGGCTGGTTGGCAGCAGGCGCCCGGAGCCAGCAGCCCCGGCTGCGTACCCGTCTCGGGGGATGCGGAGGCCGTGCCGCCTCGCTGGGTGCGACGCTCCGCGCCGGGTCCTGCGCGGCACTCCCGGGGCTGGCTGCAGTTTTAGAAGCTAATTAAACCCAGCACTAGACAAGTTTCTTTTCGTTTCGATTTAAAGCCCAAAACAGATACAGCTTTTTGGCTGTCGCCCAGGAGCTGGTTTTGTACGAGTGGAAAGTCGTTGCCACGGGATCTGGATTCGGTGTTTTCGGGGTGGTATTTGGGGCTAAGGGGATAATTGGCGGGCTCAGACCTACGGTGCAGTCACTTGAAAAGCTGAGTCCTTGAGAGAGCGCGTAAAGCAGAGCTGGATGGCGGTGAGGTTGCCGGGCCACTTTATTAGAGGGGTTTGTGAGTGAGTCAACCTGGAAATCAATACTGAGGATTGCACAGAAAGGCGATGGAGAGGCTCAGAGAGGGGCTGGTCGGCCGCAGGGGAGGAGGAAGAGGAGGAGAAGGAGGAGGTATGTTGCTGGAAAGCAGGGCAGCTTGTGAGTCCTTTGCCAAGGGTTCCTGATGCATCACAGCAAGGCTCCCATGGGGAGCTGTTTCTATCCGAGGTTGCCCAAGTGTTGGACAAATTGATGGTGGTCCACACGAGAGCTCCTGGAGGTGCCCACCAGCCATCTCAGGGGTGTGGGGAGCAACTGCAAGCTGGTGGGTGAAGCAGCACATCCTCTGCGAGGTGGAGTGGTTGATGTACGAGGTGCTTGTGGCTCAGGGAGGAGCTGAATCCACCCCCTGCCTTGCTGGTCCGTGCCATAACCTCAGGAGCGACCTTCCCACGCCGGGCTGGAGCAGAGTGAAGCATTAGGATGTGAAAATGGGAATATATGTTACATCTAATTAGCTCAGGGGATTTTTAAATTTGTTTTTAGAGAGAAAATCCATACAGCTTTTGCCTCACAACAGCAATAAAAAATACTGATGTATAGCTGGCAAATGCGACAGCTTTGGTGTTCCAGTGACTTTTCACATTCCTGGACCGATGGGACCGGCTGTCCTGGGGAGGCCGTCAGTCCAACACTGCAAACTGCTGGGCTGAAAGGATGGAGAAATAGTAGAGGTTGATAATACGGGCTTGTCCTGCCTGTGAGAAGTGAGTGCCAAGGGCAACTTAAAGGCTTGGAGACCTTGGAAATGAAGCCAGCCCAGAGCAGTTGGATCCACAGGACAAGGCTGTGGCTGGCAGTGGTGGTGCTGGGACAGCAGGGGTGAGCTCGAGTCTGTGACTGACCAGTAGTTCTTCAGTCCAGGGAGGAATAGTTGCCTAGAAGGTGTTTTCTACACAAAAAGATCTGGGTGGGACTGTGTGCGGTCAGACAGCCTGTCCACATGGCTGGTGGGACAGCGTTGGTGGCCTGAGCTGCTGGGGGGAGGTCAGTGTCCTCCTTGGGCTGCTGTGGTAGACCCTGGTTCATGCCATGAGGTTGCTGTGGTCACACTGGGAATTAACCCGCTGCCTCGTGCGTGAGCAACACGGACCTGAGCAGGGAAAGCCATCTGGGAAGCTGAGACGTGAGGCCGATGGGCTGCTTTGGGAATGGCAGTGGCAGAGGAGGCGCCTGCTGCATCGATGGCTGGTTTCACACCATACTTGATGGTTTGCTGCTTCTGCCTCATTGGGTACGCTTGTGCCGAGGAATGGTATCTGCCAGAGTATTTTTGTCAATTCTTACTCTTCATCCATCACTGTAATAACCACAGACGCCTGCATTTTGTGGTGAGAACCAGTTGCTCCATAGGCAGCGTGGGGGGGCGGTGGTGGGTGCAGCAGGACCCGTGGTGGGGTGCAGGGGGGGGTCCTACCATGGGTGCATTGGGGAGCAAGAGGTGCAGCCCCCGGCAGGAGCTGCCGATTCGCCTCCCTGCTGCGGTTCTCAGGGGAATGTTGGGCACTTCCCTTCTTTTTGCCTTTTCCTCGCCCTGTCCTGCTGTGAAACATTCTTCTTTGCTCACCCGTGCAGCTGTGGGACCATGAGGGACCAAGAGGGAGGTTTTCTCCATGTGCCTTTCTCCTGCCAGGGCTTTGAGGCTGCACGAACACGCTGACCCCAACTCCTGGTCCCTCTTGCTTGGAAGTACGAAGGCAAAAATTTCTGGGGGGTTTGGCAATTTTGTGTTCTTTTTGCCCATCTTTCAAATGGGCAAAAATTTGATGCTAGCAAAGGGCGAGCGTGGCCTGTGGGCATCCGTGCGACACATCTCCAAGCATTGCTGCAACCTGTCTGAGATTCCCGAGCAAGCAGAGGTAATAAAGTGAACCTCTCAGTTTGGCCTTCCCCGGATCAATAGGCAATAACCTGGATCCCGCTGCCGGGCTGGAAGGGGAGGCCGGAGCCTGGCCGGGGCCGCGGGGGGAGCGAGGAGCGGAGCAGCCTGGCCTCTGAGACGGTTTGTCAGCTCCTGCGGCCGGGGAGAAACAGTAAACACTCCTATTGAGGGAAAATTGCTTGTTTTCTGGTACCCAACTTTCTCTTCACCGCCAGGTCCTCGGTTCATCAGTGCCCAATTTATCCTTTATTTGGTTTTCATAAATAATTCAGAAGAGTTTGAGTAGAATAATTGAGTCTTTTCCCAACCCTAATCCCAGACAATTCAAAACAAAAAGACATTTAGATTACAATTTGAGCGTATTAGCTGTTGGGAGATTTCCAGACAACTGATCTGCTTTCCTTTACAATTTCTGTGGCGTTCTATCATTTCTAAAGTGTTCTGCTTTGATAGTTAATAATTTGAGCGTTTCCAGTTCTTCATGAAAAGACAGAGGCATCGCTGTGATAAAGTGCGGGCGTGTGTGCTGCCTTTGGATGGGCGAGCTTATCTGTTTTCCAAGAAGGACTAAATAAATGAAGTAGTGAGATTGCAAATCCAGCCTGCGATGCGCCTTATCATCTTCAGGGAAATAGATACAATCGTGCTTATTTGGCTTAAAATTAAAACTAAGCTTCTATGCTGATGTGAGCTGAAGAGCCAGAAGGGATGAATTTGGGGAAGACTTAATGCAGGAAAACACGAGCCTGGGATCCACACCATGCGGAGGGGAGACATTATAGCAAGGGCCGATCCCGTGGCTGTGCTTCCCAGCGCTGCGAGGTAAGCGGGGGGGTTCGCCAGAGGGTTTTGTGTCTGCTGAGGATGTTACGAAGCGTTGGTGAGGCTGGTCCTGGTGGTTTGGAGCAGCAGTGAGCGGCGTGGGATGCACGGCCAGCTGCCGGTGGGATGCTGCCAGGGCAGCTGGACGGCTGAAGCCATCAGCAAACAGCCTAAAGAAATTGTCTCGGTAATACCTATAAAAAAAAGCAAAATGTGTTTAGTTTCTGACACCAGGATCAGATGGAGCTGTTTTATTTCCTGCCCATGGACGGGAGCCCTGGGGGAGGACCAGGGCTCCCCAGTGGCGCTGCCGGCTCCTCCCTGGGCTGGTTGCACAACACAGGGCACGTTGGTGCAGGCTCCTCCGTCTCCCGCTCCATCGGTAAGAGGAAGGTGATGGGGCAGGTGTTGACATAAATCCGCCCTGGCCACCCACGGCTGCTGTTACCTCGAAGAGATGTGGCCTGTCACCTCTCAGGCTGTTGCCTGGTGCTGCCTTTGCACAGGGAGATGCCGGGAGCGCTGGAGCCCCTCTGCTGGGAGGACAGGCTGGGAGAGCTGGGGGCGTTCAGCCGGCAGAAGAGAAGGCTCCGGGGAGACCTTCCAGCCCCTGCCAGTGTCTGAAAGGGGCTCCAGGAAAGCTGGGCAGGGACTCTGGATCAGGGAGAGGAGCCATGGGATGAGGGGAAACAGTTTTAAACTGGAAGAGGAGAGATTTCGATGAGATATTGGGCAGAAATTGTTCCCTGTGCGGGTGGTGAGCCCCTGGCCGGGGTTGCCCAGAGCAGCTGTGGCTGCCCCATCCCTGGAGGTTCAAGGCCAGGTTGGACGGGGCTTGGAGCAACCTGGTGTGGTGGGAGGTGTCCCTGCCCAGGGCAGGGGGGTGGAACTGGATGGTCTTCAAGGTCCTTTTCAACCCAAACCATTCTGTGATTCTAAAGGAGGGTCCTTGTTTGGGGTGAGGCTCTGGAAAGAGTGCTGCTGCAGTGGGTGCCAGCACCTTGTGGGGAGGCAGACTGCTCAGGGCAGGGTAACAACACGGCTAGACTTTGCTGGGAGCCAGTCGCCCTGGAAAAGGCAGCCCCATGTCCCCCATCGCTGCTCCTGTGATCGTGCCTGCTGCCCTGCTCTGCCAGTACCGTGATGGGCAGGTTCCTGGAGGAGTTGTTTGGATTTGCATGCCATGAAATGGTGATCCTATGCTCCTGATCGCATGTCCTGCCACGGCTTTGAAGTGGGTGTCCTCAGGAGGCAACTGAGTTGGCAGAGAGGGAGGTGGAGGGCACTGACATGTCAGCAGGGTCCAGTCCGGGGAGTTTTGAAAACGTGTTGGGTGCTCAGCACCTTTGGAAACCATTCCTACCTGGCTTTGCCCATGAATCCCAAAGGCGAGTGTCTCCAAAACAGTGTTTTCTGTGACAGTTTTGCAAATGGAGCCGTGTAGAAGTGCTGCGGCACTCCTGCCCTGGTGCCGCTGGCCGGAGCAGGGAGGTGGCACCGCTCCTGGATGCTGCCCTTGACCACGCGTGGTCCAGGCACGGGGGAGCATCTCGTCCACCAAAGCAGAGCGATCCCAGGTGGGGAGGCTCTCTCGGGTTTGCATTGTCCTCGTCAGAGGTGGGCACCAAAACTGGGTAACGGAGATGCGGTTTGCCTGAGTTGTGACGCTGGCAGTGCAGGGCGGTCAGGAACGGAGTGTATTTGTACACTGTGTTGTAGAAAACGAGCTATGGCGGGGTTACTTGGCTTGTTTTGACACGCAGACATGTGGCACTGGAAGGACCGTGACATCTCACGTATCCCTTCTCATGTTTAATTAACTTTTTTTTTTTTAACTTTTTTTTTTTTTTTTAAATTTCTCACACTGTCAACACAGTAAAAGACTGCTGCTGCGTCCGTAACCATATATTTGTAGCACAGGGAGACTTAAAGGAACCTGATCTTTCTCAAACTAAGCTTAATTCTGACTGTAATATGTAGGCTGTTAATTATGTTTACTGAAGGATGCACTGAGACTGTGTCTGGCCAACTCAAATCAGGTTTATGTAGATGTAGTCAAAAATATCTCCAAGCAGATGCTTCGGGAGGATGGTACCAGTACAATTCAGAGAGGTCCCAACATAGAAAAGGTTGTTTATGTATTGTATTTAACTCTAATTGGGTTAGCAGCTGAGACTCTGAGGATTAAACAAACTGACCTAAATACTGGTCTCAGTGGTCTTAGTTAATGTCTAGTTTCCTGCATCTCAGCTGATTTGGTTTCCCAAATACTCTCCAAAGCCTGTTACCTTTCTGTCGGAAGTGTAAAACCGTATTGTGTCATTTATGGTGGTTCTTACAAAGCAATACTCATATGGAGAACAGACTGCGAACAGATTAAACAGTGTCTGAAGAAAACACCTGATCCATCCCGGCCCCGCAGAAGGTAGGGCGGAAGTCGCAGGGATGGAGTGGATAGAGCGAGCTGGTGTCCAGGCACGATTGCTGGCACCATCGGTTATTATCTCAGCTAATAGCAGATGGTAGAGAGGAGAAATCATCCATTTTCATTTACAATTTATTTTTATGCTGCAAGAGGCAGGATTGCTCGAGTCATTGCTGTCAGGCAACCCTCTGGAAGGAAAACCTTATTTACCGCGAGGGATTTTTTTGGAATGCGTTTCTCATCGTAGCGTGGTGGGGGAAGGCTCTGCAGGGCCAGACGTGAGGTGGGGAGCGAGTGCCTTCACTCTCCGAGGGGCTGGGGGATTTTCCTAGAGGAGGGGTCCAGTGTCGGTCTCACAGCAGGTTTATTAGGTCAGGAAAAATCTCCGTGTGTTTGGCTGTGGATATGTAAGCAGGCACCGAGATCACCGTTTAGTCAGGTATTTTCCAGCTCTAGTATAACCCAGCCTGGCTTTATTTTCTCTTTTGCTCCTTGGAGTGCAATCGCCGCTGGAGCAATCGAGCCCCGCTGGGGGACCTTCAGCTTGTGGCTGTCCCTGCTCGGGGCAGTGAGGTGACACCGTGATGGGGACGTGGAGGTGCTCGGGGCGATGGGGTGGCTCTGCATTTCCCACAGCTTCGTTCACGACAAGAGCATCATTTCCCCCAGTAAGGCTGAATGCGCAGAAGCCCACATCCCTTGGTGCTGGAAATAGATACTCGTGTGGCTGTGTTGATAACATTGATCCCCTAAGAGAAAGCAGCCTGTTGGTTCTTTAGTTTAATACTAATTTTTGGTCCGTGTCTCAGCCGAGCTTGCAGCCTGCGGCTGGCTTTCGCATCTGCCTGGGCTCGGGGACCTCGCCGGGGTTGCAGCTGCGGGGACTTGGGCTCTCAGCGCTGCCTGGCCGAGCGGGGGAGTCCCTCCTGCACACCTTGTTCTCCTGCCCAAACCTCACCCCGGAGGTGGCATACAGCGACCCCTCGAAGCCGTGCCGCTGGGGACGCAGGCACCCACTGCGCTGTCTGTCCCTTGGGGACCGATTCCCCAGGGCACCCTCCCCAGGCGTGCGTGTACCCTTTCACTCTGCCAGACCCCTTCACTCTGCCTCTCCGATGGCTTCTTTTTTTTTTCCCATGCAGGTTTTCCGTACGGATCTGATAACAGCCATGAAGATCCCGGACTCCTTCCAGCTGAGCCCCGACGAGTACTACGTCCTGGCCGATCCCTGGAGGCAGGAGTGGGAGAAGGGCGTCCAGGTGCCGGCGAGCGCCGAGGCCATCCCTGAGCCCGTGGTCAGGTAAGCGAGCGAGGTCCCATCTGTGGGGTCCCCTGTGCCCGGTCCCCTCTGCCTTGGTGGGGTGCACGCTGTCGCAGAGAGCATGTAAAGGGGGTGCTCGGGGACCTCCCACCGCAGCCTGCCCTGGGCTTTTGCCTTCTGAAAGTCCCTCTCACATGTGCCCGACTTCTTTGGGGAACAGCAGTGAGGAACTGCGGCAGGCACGCCAGCTCCTCGTTTGCTCTTGGTCAGGGAATTTTTAAAAAGACCTGATAAAATCAAAGGGAGGACTAAAAAATACCAGCAGAAAACCACACAGAACGTCAGCCTCTGCCAGGCTGGGCGATGCGTCTCCGTCTAGAAACACGTGGCTGTGGCGCTGGTGTTTTCACGGCAGGGGTGCAGGAGTTGGCCCTTAAATGACAAACTTCCCTGCTTACCACGTAAGCTGTTTGTGTGTATTGGAAACGTGACGGGCATGCTGAGATTCGGGGCTTGGGAAAAGGAGCCCAGGGAATAGACAGGCATCTCCTGGACCCTGTAGAGACGACGTCTATCGGCCTAGATCGGTGTCTCATTAGCTGTTTTAAAATAGGGAACTCGGTTTTAAAATAGACACTTCAACAGCTGCTCGGGCAGAAGAGAAACATGGGGGAGCTGCTACCCGTTCGCCGTGTGCGGGGGATTATCCCAGGGCGGTGGCTGAAGCCGTGGGGGAAAGGCTGGTGCTGCCGGTGAGGGGAACCGGGCAGGTTGGGGAGGGACCCCAAAACTTGCAGGGTCAGACCCCAAAAATTGCAGGGTCGGATCCCAAAGCTTGCAGGGTTCTCAGGAGCTCCGCGGCACCGCTTGCATGCGACCCTGTAGAAACCACGCTGGCGAGAGCGCGGTGCCGGCGCGGTGCCGGGGCTGCACATGGGAGCGGGGAGGCTGCGGGAGGACGCGATTTTTGCCAAGGGATTTGGGCACGGCGCGGAGGCCGGCGGAGGCTCCGCTTGTCCCACAGCAAGAGCAGCTGGTGCTGCA
The DNA here is from genome assembly GCA_013398295.1 of Chionis minor. Taxonomy (NCBI): domain Eukaryota; kingdom Metazoa; phylum Chordata; class Aves; order Charadriiformes; family Chionidae; genus Chionis; species Chionis minor. The sequence continues at coordinate 23,514 of VZSF01000368.1, forward strand.
GCTGCCGACCCCGCTTCTGAAGTAAACTTTTGTGTACGCTTCCCTTCCTCCCCCGGGGAAAACAGAGAAAGAAATGAAACTTTAATGAGTCTGAACACATCAAAAGGGAAGTTGTAAAGGGGGCTGTTAAGTTGATTTAATCCTTGGGAAAAAAAAAAACCCAACACAAAACAACAAAAAAAAAAGAGAGAGAGAGGGGGCAAAAAACCTCTGTGTGTGGAATATCTTTTTTTAGTTGTCTTTGATAGCTAACCGCAGTCTGGACTCGTGAGCACTCTGCTCCCCAGCTGAGGGCTCGCGCCGGTGCTATTTCCAGCCAAAAAGGGATAGCTCGGCGCTGCCGGGGCCGGTGGTGCCCGTGTAAAGCCATCCCGAAGAGCGGGCTGGCCGCCGGGGCTGCTTCCCGGCGCTGCGTCCAGTAGGGTTTTGCCTCCCAGAGCTCTGAGCCGAGGGCTGCCGGGCACGGGGCAGGCTGCAGCTGGGCCCTTCGGCTTTTCTCCAAGCCCTTGGGTTTGGGGGTCCTGGGGCAGCTCCGCTGGTGCCGCCTGTTCCCACACAGGGATACTCCCAAAGGAATGCCTGACTCAAATCGTCCCCCCCAGGTCGCCATCCCACCCTGTTCCCCCCTCACAGCCCTGCTCCAGCACCAGCCTTTTCCCAATCTTTCACATTTTTTCAGGCCACTGTCACGCCTCCTCTCGGTCCTCTCTCCTCTAGGTTTAGCAGATCCGTTCATTTTAAGCTTCCATCAAAGGCGCTGTTTTCTGGAGTTGTGAATGTTTTTGTTGCCGCCTTCCAGGCTTCCCCCGGCTTCGCCCATGTCACCGTGGGGACGTGCCTGTGTGCTCGGCACTGACCTGCGGGCGCCGGGGGGGACATTGGACACCCCACCGCAGCCTGGTGCCGCCCGCTCACCTTGAGCTTGGGTTTCACTCTGACCGTCAGATCCTCTCTGAAAAATTTCCTAGTTCTTGGGGGTTTTTTTTTTTGCTCATTTGATTATTCTCAAGCTCGGTGCTATTCCATAATCCTTGATGAATTGCCTGTTGCACTATGCCCATCTCGTTCGTCAATTCCTCAACACCGTTTGGTTTTCAAGCCTTGCTCTCCAAAGAGTTTGTGGCTTCCCCTTCATCTGGGTTAAACTCAGCAGACTGGGCAAGCATGCCCCATGTCTGTGTGAGCAAGCCTGGCCCTGCAGAGGTCCCGGCACAGCCCACGGACACTGGGGAGCATCTCCTGATAGGTAGCGTTGAAGCCTCGCTAGGTCAAGATGGGTCCCATCTGCTCCTCTCCTATCCACCCACCGCAGAGGTCCCAACCCATGGGGGGTGGTTCTTACGCCGTGTTATTTTCTGTGTGCATTCACGTAGACTACTTACTTACGTGTTTTGGTGGTTTTCCCCTCATTTTCTTTTTAAAGGCAGCTACCGTATGTCTTCTGCTGGTCTTCTGAAATGTGACCTGTACTCTGTGACCTCTCAAAGACAGTCGTTAGTGGCTCTCAGCTAATCCCAGGTGGATTTCTACAGCCCTCTGGGTTACAACACGTCCCTCATCCCAGGCTGCTGCGGGATCACGCTGTTTACCCACAGCCTTGGCTTCCTTGGAGGTCCTTTCCCTCTTCTTGCTCCGTCTGTCTGTCCTGCATGGCGTCTCATCCGCCAGAACCACCTCTCTTTGCTGGCAAGACGGCGAGCGTGGCCTGAAGGGCTTTGTCCTCGGACAGAAACCTGCCCAGGATATTTCACCTTCGCTAGTGCGATGTGAGTGGAATGAAGAGCTCATTTTACAGCCGCGTTAATGGTTGCACCTGGTTTGTGGCCATGATGCGCATCCCAGGGGGACAAGCGGTGACACTGGCAGATTTTTTTAAATCAGGACAGTGTCTCTCCGCCTGCACACCAGAAGGCACGGCAGAGATGGGTGCGCTCCGCCCGAGCAGTTCTCTCTCCGTGAGCATTCCTGCCCTCAGAGTTTTCCCAGTTGGGGCGCTGATGTGAGTCGGGGATGGAGAGAGCAGTGTTGGGACTGCCAAGGACAGGTGAAGACTGCAGTCCCTTTCGTATCTCTAGTGTTAGACAACTCCCTCTTGCAGCTTGCCTTCCTTCGGAGAAATGACAAGTATTTTTTCACAGGAGATGACTATATTTCATCTGCCTGAAGAGAGCAGCCTTAAAAGGCCTTACAACTCCATTTACCTCCCTTGTTTAATCGCTTGAATTTGCCTCCTTGCTCCATGGGACCTCACTGGTCCCACTGAGCTGCTGCTTTCGCTGCCACCCTGCAGCTGCCGTCCCGGGGGCTCTGCACCGCTTTTCCCCTCGCTCCCCAAATTTTCCTTTTTTCCTCTGATTTTGAGGAAACAAAAAATTTCACCTAAACCCAATGGATCTTCCCTGTGTCGGATGTGCACTGGCTGAATTCCTTCCTCTGCTGAAAAAAGATCCCAGTGCTGATTTTTCCCTAGATGGGGAAATTCGGAGCCCAGCAGCTGCCACTCTTCCTTGCTGGCAGGGAGGCGTTTTGCTTTTCCCCCCTGTCTGAAGGGTGTAACGCAGGGGTGGGACAGGGTATCCTGCCCTTAGGTTTGCGGCAGCAGGGGATGGATGCCCGTGGTAATCCAGTCCTGTTGTCGCTTCTGACAGCCATTTCCGTGTGGAATTCCTAGAGGGATGCAGGCGGGGAGAGGCAGCTAGAGCCCCGGGAGGTGGCGAGCAGGCAGGCACTGCCTGCACAATAATACTCAGCTCATCCTCCTGCGACCCCAGAGGTCCCGTTCCCAGGCTGAGCGGTCGGCAGTGAGCACATTTTGCCGCGGAGGGTGTGAGAGTCCCTTCCCATTCCAGAGCTGGATCTCGCCCTCCAAAAGGTGCCTTGTACGCAGCCGCTGCTGCTGCTCTTTTCGTCTCCTGCCTGGGCGCTTGGAAACCAGCTCTTCCTGCCCTAGGTGTTGTGCCTCCAAAGCTGAAAATCAGATTTTTTTTTTGAAACGTTTTATTTTTCTGGAGCTCTAAAATGTCAAAAGCTGGGGGTGAGGCAGAAGGAAAGAGCTGGATTTTAAGGAATGCTTCCCCCAGAAAGCTGCCGTCTCAAAATGCCTCTGCTGAGAGCCACCTTAAACTCGAGGGTCCTTTTTGGGTTAGCACAAATCGCAGTGCAGTTGTGAGGGAAGCGGTGGGGGAAGAGGTGCAGCGCGTCTTGGCTCGGTGTCCCGGGAGGCACGGATGCTGCGGCTGGCCACCTGCATGCCAGGGTTATCAGGCAGCGCAGGGGATCAGCTGTTTCCTTTTCCACAGTCATTTCTGGCTCATCGCTACTGAAAAGGCTTTTATTTTGCATGGTAACACGCCTGAGAATTGCCCAAAGCTTGAAGGGCTCCAGCGCGGTGAGATGGGGGTGGTGATGACACTGCATCCCAGTGATGACAGTACATCCCAGTGATGACAGTACATCCCACCTCTGCTAGAGCCCATAGCCAAAGGAGGCCTGGAGGTATTTAAAAGCCGGGCAGACGTGGTGCTGAGGGACATGGGTTAGGGGTGGTTTTGGCAGTGTAGGTTATGGTTGGACTCGATGATCTTGCGGGTCTCTTCCAACCCAAGTGATTCTATGATTCTATGAATTCCACTGGCTTTCCAGAAGCAGAGATGAGCCACACAACCTCCGCCTGAGCTCTCCAGTTGTTTTACAGTTGGGTAAACTGAGGCACGGATGTTTCCACCAGGAGTCAGAGGTACAAGGTCCCAGTCTGGCGTGGGTGCTGGATGGAGTATTGGACCATCTCAGCACAGCTTGACTTTAAGGATTATGCAAAGTAAAGTAGCAGGAAGAGTTTGCAATGGTCTTGGAGCACTGGGGCTGCTGTCCCTTTCCCCCTGTTGTAAAGGGAAAGAGAAGCTTTAGATGAGCTTTGTCTTCCCAGAGTCACACTGGGATGCACCCAAGAGGAAGGTGGGCCTTGCTGGTTTGCCATGGATGCTCGCGGGAGGCTGCGAAGCCCCTGTGGCAGAGCGGGTGTGCAGGGACCTGACCCTGGCTCATCCCTCTCCGCTGGTGGCGATGCTGGTGCCCACGTGCGCGGTGGTACGTTGAGCTCATACGGCAGAGAGCATCGCTCCATAAAGCAGTGGGACCTATGTGGGATTTCCTGCACCTGTACGGGCTTCAATTCCTCCTTCGTGTAATGATTTAACATTTTTGGCATGCGGCTCCTTCCCCAGGCTGACAGGGATGCAGGCAGGATCTAGAGGTGGCTCTTGGATCTCGCATTAAGCCACATTAGTATGTGCTGTAGATTCTGTTTCCTGTGAATTTGCACACAGCGGGAGGACGAGCAGGAAGGCTGCTTCTTGCTGGCAGGCTTCCCAGATATTCTTGGCGTTGCGGATCTGTACTTGCATCGCTGCTGTGGCCCTGTTTTAACAGAAAACAGAAAGTGCTGTGGCAACAGGAAGGCACAACCTCTGCGAGTACCAGCTCGGCGATGGCGGCGGCACCGGCGCAAACGCCGTCTGCCACGTCGGCACGGTGCTTGTGCCACTGTCCTGTCCTCCCCCCTTGGGTCCCCTCTGCTCCCTCTCCTCCGACAGGCGCGCACGCAGGTAACGCGGCTCCTTGACGCGTTGAGCTGGTGCGGGTGCGGGGCTGGCTGTGCCCGGGTCGCCGTGTGGAGCTGCCCGGTGTCCATCGCCTTCCAGCTCTCTTGCTCCCTAGTGGACTCCAGTCCCGTGAAAAGTCGCCCCGACATCTCCGGGAGGCGCCGGGGTTCTCTGAGAGGGCGCAGAGTTGTGGGCAGGACCGTTCGTGTCGTGGTTGTGCGGTACCAGCATCGTGGCGAAAGGGAGCGAGAGGAGGGACGCAGAGCGGCTCTGCTCGCGGGGAGCCGTGTCGGAGGTGAATGTACTGGGGCAGGGCGGAGAATCAACTGGTGCACCAGTAACGGGTGTAGGACTGGGGCACGTCCCTGCCCTTCTTCCCCTCTGCTCCCAGTGAGCGGACACCGTGGCTCATCTCGGCAGGGCTGGATGCCGCACGCGGGACGCCCAGCGTAGGGAAGGAGCGATTCCAGTGAAGGGTGGGAGCGGTGGGTGCCACGGTATGTGGCGTGGTGGTGCCGTGGCGGTGCCGAGGAGCTGCGGCCAGGCTGGCCCGGCAGCGGGGCGGCACGACACAGACGTCCCAGCAATGCCTGGACTTCACCTCTCCCTCCACCTGCCGCCGGAGCCCTGGATGGCGGCCAGGCTGTATCCTTGCGGCAGCGCGGCTCCCAGCCCGGGGAGGGCTTTCCGAGGCTTCGTTCTCAGCATGTACTGCATGAACCAGCACACTTTGTTCTCGAGTGTTGAGATTGGACTTCCTTTCCTCGGTCGGCGACGCAGGCTGGCTGTTGACTCATCAGCAGCTTCCCTTGGGCTTTGCTGCAGAAGGGGCAGGCAGGATTCTGCAGCAGTTTGTGTATCTTTTGGAGCAGAGCTTTTTTTTTTTTTTAACATGTTCCTTTTTTTTTCCCCCCCTTTTTTCCTTTTTTTTTCCCCCCCCCCCCCCTTTTTTTTTTTTTTCATTCCCTCCAGCTCATCATGAAAACCGTGTGAGTTTGGGGCTGACGACGTTGCAGAGGGCTATTTCTTGCGTCAGTTACCCCCATTCTTGTGGCTGCCCACCCTTAAATATCCTGCATTCTGGAATGCTTCACAAATACATGTCCACTTCCCCTTCAAGATCGGAGCTTTTTGATCAGCTCTGCTCTGATCAAAAGAAATAAAAATCCCAGCTGCCCTAGGCCGACATGTTTAGATCCCAAGCGCTGGGATGTGGGAGCACGGGGAGAGGAAGGCTCGCTGCCTGCGTGCTCCGCGTGCTCCCGGGGTGACACCTGGCCGTGGCGAGGACGCGCTGGCCGGTGGCACCCATCAAGGGCAGCAAAAAACCCCCCAGCGAGGTAACATCAGTGCGTTGTGTCCGCAGCCCTGCCGCTGGGAAAGGGAGGTTTCCAGTGGGATGTGCTGAGGCAGCCCTTGTCCCTGCCAGCGGCGGGGAGGGAGGGGTTGTTTGCAGGGTCTGTGGATACCTGGTTTAGGATGGGGCGAATCGCCTCAGCGGCAGTGGTTTTGGGATGATCAGAGGGTCTGGGCTGCGCAAAGGGAGGTGCCAGGGCTGCCCCGTGGTGCCCCCTCCTGCCCTGTGGTGCTCCGTCCTGCCCCGTGCTGCCCCGCGGCTGCGAGTGCGTTGCGAAGGAAAAAGCCTGATTTACTCTGCCTGTTCCTCGTAATCAGTTCTGGTTTACAGTCTGCTTGACAAGCTCTCGTGCGGGCTTTCAGCAAGTCCTCACCTTTATTAGTTTGCTACGGGAAATGTGTTAATCCAGCCTGTTCTTACCTAGTACCCAGCCACTCGGACTTTTATTTTAAATGTTTGCTAATCCTCCCAGTGGATGCCTGTGGTTTATACTGGATCAGGCACACAGAAGGTCAAGTGTATTTCAGCAGTAAACATATAGAACAAGCGGGCTTGATTCCCGCTGCTCCGTAACGAGGTTTACGGCTCTCAGGACGGACTCCGGTTTGGTACAGCCTCGGGAGGCTCCACAACTCGCTCCATCACCTCGGTTCTCCATCCAGAACCATTAATTTAGTGTAGAGCCGGGCAAACTGTAGCAGATCTGATTGCTGCCGTGTGCAACCGCAGCTGTAATTAAATCACCTCGGAGTGATTTAGTGCACCTCGTGTCCCCATTGAACGATACAAGAAGCTATTACTCTTAAGTGCTCTTCAGAGTGACGGGAGGAGCAGGGCAGCCCGGCAGCGGGAATAGCTGCTCCGTCCTTCTTCGCGCTGCGGATAATCCCGTGGAGTTGAGGTGGAGCCTGCACTGTGGGAAAGCGAGTTGAGTCTGTGGAGGCACCGTGTTCCCGGCACCACAGCGAGTTGGGTTTTTTCAGTGCATTTGAAGAAATTGTAGTTTTGTAGCCGTACGTGGCTGGTGCAGGAGGCAGACGGATCCCTCCTGGTTTTGTGGGATGGGCCGCGCGCTGCTTCCCGTGACTCAGCGGCAAAACTCTCTTCTCATGTGTTTCAGCCTTAGTGCAGCGGCTCGGAGCACGTTAAATTAAAAAAAAAAAGCTGGATGCCGCTTTTTTCGGATTCCTCCAAGCTTTGCTTTCGTTGGGTTTGTTTTGGGTGAGGAGCCCCGTGCAATGGCACTGGGAGAATCACAGGAATAGTTGTCTTTGTGCCCTCGTCTGTGTTTGGAGCGTTCCGATGCTGGGCTCCGCCAGGAGCAGGGTCGGGGGCGTTCGGCCGGTTCCCGGTGGGCTGTGGCTCGTGCTGGCAGCCCCGGCTCAGCCCACGGCAGGTGCAGAGCTGCTGCCGTCGCTCGCAGCCTCTGTCTGTGCTCCCCGTTAGTAGGTGGATACAGATACAAGTGGAGCTGTTTGCGTTACTGGAATAATTGTGGAAACATTATCTGGCTGAGATAATTAATTCCAGATGCTTTAATGTTAGTAGCTTGGCTTAAGTTACATGAAGAAGCAGTATTTTTCGTCTTTTTATATCCAGAAAACATACGCTCAAGTGTCCGTGGCTTCCCTAGTAGCAATTCCAAGATATACGTTGCTTAAATGGAAACGAGCAGAATGCTAGCAGCCTGCTGGCTGGGTCTGGAGAAGGTTGGCCAGCAACACAGGTCCCCCAGGGCCAGCAGGTAGGTGAGTGATGCTCTGGGAGAAGGAGGAGAGCAGCACCCATGGGTGCTGGTGCTGGTGCTGGCTCTGCTGTGCTTGCCCGTGGGGGGCAGATGCTGCCTGAGCATCCTCTGCAGCTGCCCTGGGGTTGGGGACCACTGTGTTTTGCTGGATTTCGGAGCCAGAGGAGCAGTGCAGGCTGTGCCTCTTCCCAGCAGCGGGTCAGACCCCCCCTTCCCGCTGCCGTGGGTGCCGCTGGTGAGGCTGCAGGGCACAGAGGGGAAAGGGGGAAAGGAACACGGATAAGATCCTTACGCGGCATCGAAAATCATGTGTGTGTTTTGCTCTCAGCCCAGACGCTGCGTTTGCCTAGTCAACCAGAAAAACATCTGCGTTCTGTTGTTCCATCCAGCCCACCAGCAAACCGCTGCCTGGCCGTGGCTGGCAGTCCCTGCAGCCGCCGTTTTCTTGGGCGCAGAAGTTGTGCAGATGATCCCCGCTGGGAAACGGTGCCCGTCCTCTCCGGCGCTGCGCCGGGGCGCTGGTTTGCCGGGTCCCTTCTCTGGTTTACATCGAAACAATAATTTCCTGGGCGCTGAATCAGAGTTGAGACTTAAATAATTCATTTGTTGAGCTGAATCTCGGTGAGATTCAGGCTGGAATATAAACGTGGGAAAGACAGGGACATCGATGCTCTAGTCTTCATCTCGTCTGCTGGGTATCAGGCTTTTTATATGGTGATAAGCAGCTCAGAAACAAAATTGGAAAAGCTGTCTGGGTTTAACAAGATGGCTGTTTAGTGCCTCCTGTTCACTTGTTTTCCTCTTTTTATCACATCAAAGAAGAGTGAATCACTTTCTCCTTAGAGGATTACATTATTCCAGAGGCCTGGACGGACCCACTCTGGTTACAGGCTGTTACTGGAGGAGATTTTAGATGGAGAGGGGAAAATGGAGCATTTTTCTTATTGCACCTGTTAGTTGCAGTTTGGAACTTCAGCTGCATTTCTGTAAAACTTCCAGAACCTGCCTGTGTAAATCCTCAACCGCCAGCAGCGCGTGAGGGGCCACCCTACCCCCTCCTCGACATTTTGCGCAGAAATAGGATTGTCAGAGAGGGATTTCCAAACCAAAACAGCGAGGCCCTGGATGGTCCCGGGACCAGGAGGAGTTTCCCAGCTGAGAGGTGGGCACGGTGTCGGGGTTGGAAGCCACGGGCAGTAAGGCTGTGCCGGGGCTGTGCCCTGCGGAGCTGCGTGACGCTGGTAATGATAATTTTCTCATACTCAGTGCTTGGACGTGCCGAGCGTCTGGGCTTCAGCTGGAAAAAACAACAGCCACGCTGTCCTGGGCTGGTCCCTGCCTGGCAGAGGGTGCCAGGGTCCCTGACACTCCTGGGGGTCCTGGCGCATCCTGGGGTCCCTGACGTATTGCGGGGCCCCTGACACATCTCCAGCATCTCCAGCGCAGGAGGGATGGGGTGTGCAGCCTCCCAGCATTACGTCACCCGCAGCCACACTCACTGGCTGCTGGTACCCAGAGGGCAGGACACTGCTGCAAGCAGCATTAACCCCTTCCTGAGCGTCCCGCGTGCCACTTGGGTAGCACAAAGGGACCTTCACGGGGCTGAGCGTTGGCCACCGGTGTTTGGGCAGTCGGGGGGATGTATTTTAGGGACGGGTGCTCCTGTTACAGCAGCTTGGTGAATCCTCCCAGGGCCAAATCCAGCTGCTTTGTTTTCCTGACACAGCAGCAAGAAGCTGAACGAGAGCTGCGGAGCTGAACCAAGTGTTTACCACCTGCGTAGGTTTTGGGGACAAGCGGTTTGGTGGAGGTTTAGTGCCAGCCCAGCCGTCCGTCGCGCCCATTAGCAGCAGGGGTGATGAACCCGGCGGTTACACCAGGCTGCTTGCTCGAGTGTGGATGTCCTGGGGAAGGGTTGGTGTTAAGTTACCTCCGTCAACTATTTTTGCTAGAACTGTGCTTGTTACAGCCCCTGGCATGAGGGCACAAAGCAGGGTGACAGACCAGGCCACCAGACCGGACAGGCACTGCAGGTTCCCCTTTCCCGACCCACCTTTGACCCTGGGGCTCCCGCAGCCACTCTGTTATGTACACAGGAGTTTTTGTGGATTTGCCAAGGCTGTTGCCAAATCTTGAGGGGTTTTGGCTCCAACAGCCAGTAAGGAAATACTACAAATTCTTACTTTTCTGCACAAAGCGGTCCCAGCAGTGCCAGCTGAAAACAGGGCTTTAATTCTGTTCTGGTTCTTGTTTGTTTTCAAATGAAAGGATTTGGTGCCAGTGGCCTGCCCAGACACACAGTGTCACCCCCAGGACCTCCAAGCCTTTCTCTGCTCCATCATGCTGGAGAATATGTTGGCAGGCGCCGGGTGCCAGTGATCCCTCCCGCGGGGTCCTGGGTCTCTGGTTTCAGGTCTTCTGCCAGTGGCTTGTGCTGGGGTGACAGCAGGGTGCCCACAGGGCTGTGAGCTCTTGAGCCGGGAACCAGGACATCCCTGATGTCACTTGGAGCATCGTCAGTCGAGGAGGAGAGTGGTGAAGTGCACAGGCACCCGTTATCACCAAGACCTGGATCCTGAAGAGGCTTTTAGGCTTGTCTAGCCAGTCCAGCCAGCTCACATGCTGGTCTAAACATCACGCCAGTTAATTTAAAACTTAACCCATTTAATATCTTCTTGGTGTTCCCTTTCTTCTTTGAACCCACCTTTGGGAGTATAGTTTTTGGCTCATGGCTTTAGAGACTTTAGAGAAGCCATAGAAGTGGAATAAATACGTGGTCGGTAAATCTGGACCTGGGTATGCTGATGGTCACAAAATCTTGTTCGGGGGTTGCAGCTCATTACCGTGACCATCCCCACTCTCTGCCTTCGCTCTAACGCCACCAGGCTCTTTTTCTAACGTCTTATATTCTGCTCCGCTATGGAGGAGCAATAGCACCTATAAAATCTATTAACTTAAGTTCATAAGAAGATTGGGCATCTGGTCCGAATGGCCTGCTAGCTACTATTTTAATAAACAGAAAATGAAAATCATCCCTTTAAATTGCCTTTTTAAAGTCATCGTGTGCCACAGGAGAATTCCCCCGCAAGTGGAGCTGGCAGTAAGAACAGTATCAGCATCCGCTGAAGGTTGCTGGCAGAGTTATCTTTCCACTGACTTTCCTAAGCTGATTTATTTATGGCCACTGGACAGGACTAATTTAGACTGGAATGTAGGTGAAGAAAAGATGTCTGAATAAAGCCTTCCTTGTAATAAAATTCTTTTCAGAAGAGAAACACTATGCAGGATTAATTATTTCTATCTAGTATGTTAAAAGGGAGCATATAGAAAAAAAATGCCTTTTCCCTTCAGCCAAGTGAAGCATTCAGTTTACAGAGATGAGATTAACCATGGGAATTTGCAGAGTATATTCTATTACGCATAATCTTCTCCAGGGATAGACGCGATCCTCAAGAGTGTTGGGGTCCACTTACTCCTTTTCGTCAAGCGCCCTTGAGACCCGCTTTCAGACTAATGGCCTCAGGTTTGTTGCGCTTTTCAGGCTGATCCCGATTTTCAGCCCTTTGCTTAAATAAGCCCTTGATTGATACAGGTATTTTTTTTTAAACGCCGTGTCTCTGGCTGGCTGGGTAAATAAACAAGTAAATGCTCCTCCAGAGTAATCGAGCTTCTGCAAATGGTTCGGCGCTCAGGGGAGGCTTTGCCTGCGTTCACGCTTTGCCGTGGTGGTGCGGGGAGAGTCACGGCGTCCCGGTGGTGGGACGTCACCAGCCAGCACCAGTACCAGTAGCTGCGATGGGAACGCGTGTGGTCCCACCGTCGGAGCCCTGGTTGGAGAAGGAATCATCTTGGTAGCGCGTTGCACAGCGAGGCCATGCATTGCCCTCCTGCCCGGGTCGCTGGAGCGGCAGCCAGGTGCCGCCGGGAAGCTGCTTTGCTGGAGTGCTCTGGCTAAAGGAGGGCAACCAAACTCACCAGCCGCTCGCTCTGGACCGACGAGAAGTCCCTTGTCTCGTAGTTGTGAGTCTGCTGCGTCTGGGTGCTCCGTGATGGTGGTGATGCTCTATGATGATGCAGGTAAAGCCATGGTGCCACCGTGGAGCTGGGCAGGTCCGTCCCTTCCCAGCGATGCGTCCTCCACCGTAGGAGCTGGAGAGGTGAGCAGGGCTTTGGGGGTCACTGCGGGGAGGTGGTAGGGGTGGTATTGAAGAGCACTTGCCAGGCAGAGGGCCAGGACACTTCACGGCTCCCTGAGCTGTTTGATAGCACCCCCAAGAAGCTGTTGCCCGGGACCGTGGTTTTCCACAAGAACAGCATCATTTGGGGAACACGATGCTGGGCTCTTCCGCCGCGCAGTGTTTCTTTTTTATTCAGTAAAAGCAGGCTTTTTATCTGAGTAAAACTTCAGGGCCCAGCAGAGAGGTTTCTGCTTGACTTTTTTCCAAGGCATTTCTGAGACGAAGGAAAATCCTTGTGTTGCTGCAATTGGTTAACAATTCTCTGTGATGCACCTATGTTGTACTAATGCTGTTTGTTTCTGTCACGTTTTCAATTCCCGCTTTGGCATTATTGGAAATGGGTTCAGGTTGTGCCAGGGTAGGTTTAGGCTGGACATGAGGAAAAATCTTTTCACTGGAAGAGTTATCAACCATTGGAACAGGCTGCCCAGGGAGGTGGTTGAGTCACCGTCCCTGGATGTGTTTAAAAGTCGTGTAAGTGTGGTAAACCGCTTAGAGATGCGGTTTAGTGGCGGACCTGATAGAGTAGGGTCAGTGGTTGGACTGGATGATTTTACAGGTCTCTTCCCCTAAAAGATTCTATGATTATTTATCCTCTGCCACCTGCCCATTCTGGTGCACTTGAGACATTCCCCATTGGGGTGTGATCCACCCCGGCCTCATGACCATTTTCATCCCCAACCCAGAGTCACATGCAATACTTCCCCTTCTCTCAACACCCCGTGCACATCGTAGAGCCTGGGAAGCTTAGGATCTTGCCTCTTCCACGTGCTTCATAACAGATTGCTTGCTATCCAAGACTCTCTTGCTGTACTTCAGGTGTTTTGGGGCTGTTTGGAGCATGTTCTTGCATTTCACGCAGACCCAGGGTGGGTGGGTTGGTTGGACATGTCCTGCACAGGGTCCCTGGTTGCAGGGATGTTCTTGTCACCATCACCATTTACTAGAAGCATTCCAGGGCTGATATAGCCTGGGACTGAGATGTTTTGCCTTTTTGAACGAAGACTAAGGCATCAAAACTCTGGGTGAACTGGAAAAACCCTGGAAGACGCGTGAAATTGCTCTTGTGCTGTGGAGATCTGCTCCTGCAGGAGTTGGCCCCGATGGAGACGGCAGGTCAGCGCAAAGGAGCTCAGCAAGGAGCTCTCAGCCTCACAAATACCCCGGCAATGAATTTCCGAGCGCTACTTTTGCTGCTTACCTGACTACATCTGCTTCTTTAAAAAGGAGAAAATGTTCTAAACAAGCCAACAGAAGCCCTTCAATACAGATAAAGAGAAGCGGGAGAACTGGTTAATTGAGGTAATTAAGAGTTATACTCTTGCTTTCTCTCCGAGAAAAGAAAAAATCAACGGCGCGCCTGGGTGGCCGCATTGGTACCTTTATCTGGAGGGGGTGCGGGTGTTCTCAAAGCTGGGGCAGATGCCAGGGCACAGCACAGCCACGCTGGTGGCTCTCACCGAGGGTGAGGAATGGGTATTTTTACCAATTTTTAGAAAAGTATCTCCTCAAGCATCTGCTGGTGTACTGGCAGAGTCCTCCAGGCAACTAATGCCCACCACTGCCCCAGTGACGACCATGCACATGCCTCATCTCCTACGTCCCATCTCCTGCCACAGGCAATGTTTTGCTGTCCTGAAGAGCTAAAAAGTCCTGCATCTTCTGAACCACACCTGAAGCTGGAACAGGAGAGGAAGACTAGAAACCAAGAATAGAAATAAGAAGGACGAGCTGGTTCGTATGGGACCACTGATGCCTGAACTCGGGACATGAAGAATATTAGCGCATCACGTGAAAATCACTGCAAAAATTGTGGGAGTTGGTGGCACATGGGCAGACGTCCTCATCAGTCAGTCTGGGTTTTTCTTTTTCCACTGAGCAGTTGTTTGGGAACGTGGATGGTTTCCGACGGGATTAAGCCCTGTGAAGCCCTGATGATGTCCCTGCCAGCCCCAGCTCTCAGAGCCCAGTGGGAGATGGGCAGGAGATGCTGGTGAGGGTGGCCTTGGTGGTTTCTTCCCTTTTCCTAGCTGTGCCCGCACTGCAATGTGTCTGAGCAGCACAAAGCTTAGCAGCTCTCTGGGCCCCAGTTTTCTTTATGCGGTTGTAGATGAGGAGGGTGCACAGCATGGTCTGCTTTCTATGTAGCTGTAAATCAGGGCATGGGTTTTTCCAAAGGATTACTCTCTTCTGTTCCATTTTAGGATCTCTTCCTTCCACCGTTTCTTCTAGCCCAAGGCAACTGTCTCTGCAGTCATTGATCTTTGTATCTGAACATGAAGAAGCTCTTTGCAGGTGTGTTAGCATGTGTCAGGGAGAAATGGGTTGCTTTATAGGAACATGATTTTACCCACTAAAGCAAATCCAGGTATCGACGGGAGGCTGCGCACCGCTGGGCATCACATCCTGCTTGGGCTTTGCAGAGGCTCGGGGTGTCCCGTGCGAGCCCCCAGCACCCCTCGGGGTGGGAGGGAAACTCAAAGGAACAGGATGGTTTGCTGGATCGTTTGCGAGCCATAAAAGCCAGATGTTTAACCAAGTGCTGTGGATGAGCCAGGGGTTTGATCTGGACCAGGCTTCCAACAGGCCTCCGTAGGGTTCTACAAGCTGCTCGCTGTATAAAAAATAATCTTGCAGTTATTTCTGAGGTGCTGTTGGGCAGGGGGTGTGGGCACCGCTCGAGTCACAGCTCGGAGCCACCCGACAGGGCAGAGTGTCCCGATGGTGGTGCAGACCTGGCTTGGGAGCCTGAGCCTGGCCATCGCTGGGTCCATGTAAGGTGTGGATAAGGTTTCTGTGGCGGCGTTTGTCTTCCTGGGATTGAGGGGCACAATGTCCCCCGGTGTGGGCATCCCCTGGGGAGGCTCTGGCTGATGCACTTCCTTCCCTTGTGGCTGCATCGCCCTCCAGGGCTTCATGCCAAGGGGCTCGGTGGGCTGCGGACCATTTGGGATGCCTTTCCTTTTTGACCTCTTCCCTCAGTTACGGACAATGGGGTTTGGGTTAGAAGTTCTCCTCCAGGTGCATTCTTCGTGCCATTCCTTCATTTCTGACCTCCTCCTTTGGCTGGTACTTGAAATGGCATGAATATGGCACGAACGCGTCCCAGCAACCCCGAGTCCAGATTAACTCCAGGGGATGCCAACCTGTGCTGCTGGGTGGGCGCCAGGGCACGGGATCCTGCCCGGGAAGAGGAAACTCCAAAAGCAAAGTCTAGTCGTTCTCTTAAGAAGATTCGTGGTGCTGAGGGACGTGGGTTAGTGGTGGTTTGGCAGTGTTGGGTTGATGGTTGGACTCGATGGTCTTAAAGGTCCCTTCCAACCCAGGCAATTCTATGATTCTATACTTTCAGGTTCATACTTTTCTTATAGGACTAATAACTGGAAGCAAACCACGGTGAGATGGGAGCTGTGCAGGCAGCGCGGTGCTGCAGTAGCCGACTGCTGCAGCAGCTCATCAACCCTCCCCAAAACGTGTGTTTCCAGACGCAGGGAGGCACCTGCCGCCGCCGCGTTGGCACGTTTCAAACCTTTCAGCTGAGCGCCAGCGAGCGTGTGGAGCTTGCTGTTAGATCTTTGTATCTTAATTAACCTGATCTTCATCATCAGTGACGTGGTGAGGCGCAGAGAGTCGCCCTGCGAATTCCAGTTCCCGTTAAACTGAAGCAAACCCTGTTTTAACGGCGCATCGTTAGGAAAGGCTGAACGTGGAGCCTTCGTGCCGACGGTGCTGTCACCATCGGTGACCCCCGGGATGCTCCCTGTGATCTCCGCGCCGCCGGCTCTGCGTAAAGCCAGGACCTGAGAGTTTAAACACCCATCCAGGTTTGGGGGGGGGGGTTCGGTAGCGTTTGGCAGGCGGTGGCGTGACTGGGGAGAGCCACTTGTCCCCCATCTCTGAGCATCAGCAAAGCTCTTTCCCCCCGGAATGCCTGCAGTGAGGGGGCAGAGGCTGCACGCACGCGTCGGGGCTGACCTGCCGCACCGGGAACGCCTCAGCCGGGCTCCCGGCGGGCGCTATGGTGTGTACCGTGTTACGGATAACCCGACGGGATGTCTCCAGCCACCCTCAGCGCCCGGATCAGACTGAGTGCGGGCTGTCAGTACAGTACATGACCTGCTCCGGCCGTCCCTGTGGTACGTCCACAGAGCGTTCATCTTCGCGCGGTGATGCCAGGCTAAAAAGAGCGGCTGCTTCCTCCCGCCGCCCCGAGCATCCCCGGCTGGCCCCGTGTCAGGCTGTCACCTGTTGCAGCCGGCTGTTGGGCGAGCGGCTTGTGTAACGCGGCTTAATGACGGCTTACGACGCCGTCCCCTGCCTGCTCAGGCAGCTCTTCCCAACGGGAACATTCGTCGCAGTCGAAGGACGGGTTTTTTTTTGTTTGTTTTATCCACAGCTCTCAGCTTTCTCCTGTAAGACCACCGTGCCCAGCCTGCTTCCCAGAGCTCCTTAGGTGACAGTCCTGAGGCCCGATCGGAGCATGCCTAGTTTCGTTGCTATTACTGCTGTCTGCATTAAATACAGACGTTGCCGAATCCCCAGGCCCTGTCCTAGATTCCTGTGAGCTCGTTTTAAAATCTGGGGACTGAGAGCTGTCTTTTCATGGGGTTATTTTCAGATCGTGAACCGAAATGTGGATGTGTCCTCAGGGCATCAAGGCACATCTTTATTTTCAATTTACTGGTGGGAAATTAAGGCAAAAGAGGCAAGAAGAACCCCTTTCTTGATGTTTCCCTCTCTGAGCAATGAAATTACTGCTTCTCCCACTGGTGGCTCTGGAAGTGCCTCCAATGGCCGTGGCTGCAGAGGACGGCAATTAAACTACGTGCGTGGGTCTGGAGAAACTCCAGGTTCGTTTTCCTGCCCTGCTGCAGATTTCCTTCCCGACCCTGCGCAAGGCAGGCAGGATCCCGTGCCCAAGGGCAGCTGGGTACGAATGTATTCCCGTGGCGCTTCCAGACCTTGGAGCATCTGGTACCACCATCCATTCAGCTGGTTACATGATGGACACGATGGCTTTGCCCCAGACCCATCACAGAGCATGAGGCACTCGGTGCTCTGACATTAAGTGACACATTGGGACAGAAGGCAGAGAAAAGTTTTGCAAGGGCCAACGGGCTTCCCAGCTGGTGCTGGTGCAAGAGGAAGGTCGGGTCCTCAGGCTTTGCACGGCAGAGGAGCCACTTGGAAGGGGCTGACGTGCTGCAGCGGGTTGCTGTTTGCTTGTTTGTTGCTTTGCAGCGTCTTTTCTGTGTTGACATTTGTGCCGGGAGGTGGTATTTTTGGTGGGGAGGAGGGGGGAAGAAACGTGAGCTGTGCAAATACTGCAGTGAGCTCCAGCTTCGCAGAGATCTGTCAGCTGGCACTACAGGCTGCTTTTCATTTCCAGCTCGTCCTCTGCTTGCATGTCATTACGCGCGACACTGTTGACGTGTGCATGGCAAGTGTCATGCGTGTTGCCGCAGAGTTGCCAAAAAAAAAAAAAAAAAAAAAAGCCGACGAGCTGACAGCCAGCGCCTGTTCGCTTTCTGTGCGGGGAGTTTGCAGCAGATGAGCCGGCTCCTCTCCCCGTCCCCGTGGTTGCGATTAGAGAGCGCTCAGAACAAATCTGGAAGACCACTGTGGGATGTTCTCCATTGCCCAGCCTGCCAAAGCGCCGCCCGGCACGGTGTGAATGGGACAATAAAGTGTAGGGCACACCGGAGGCGTCCCGTGGGGCAGGCAGGCGGCCTGGGGCTTGCTTGTGGGGGCTTGGCTGCAGGGGGTTTTAAATCAGGGGTCACTTTGCCTGCTAAGGATGCTGGGGAGCGGGTGCCTGCACAGAGTGGCTTGGGCTTCTCATCCGAGCAGCCCAGGAGCGGGATCTGCAGTCTCTGTTGTGTGCCAGTGAATTAGCAGTAGTTGCCCAAGGAGTCAATGGCTGGAGGAGTCGCTGTTGCCATCAGTGTTTGGACCATCGTATCCATTGGACCTCATTTTTCTCACGTAAAGAGTTAATTTCTGTAGATGAGTGGGAAAATGGTTGCTGTAGGTGAAGGAAAGTTGCCACGGACCCGTGCTGGGACTGACTGTCAGCGCGAGCCCATCGGTCAACTGCGGTGCAGCGGGGCTGGAAGTGGAGAGCGCGGCCGAGACTGCCGGCATCGTCGGGGAGAGGGCAGCAAGCAAAGCTGGGTGACTTCTGCTCGCCAAACTGTAACTCATTTTTCCGGCAGTCAGGTCACCGGCCAGGCAAGAGGGGAAGCACTGGCAGAGACGGAGCTTCCTCCAGTCCTTGGAGACCTCCGGAGAGACTCGATGGATGCCTCTGCTCCCGCTGAGCACGTCGGGCAGGGCACAGTGGGGAGAGGGCGTTCAGCTGCTGCTGGCTGAGCTCACGTTTCCCAGCGTAACTCGGACAGAGCTTTGCACTTAAATTTATCTCCTGGGTAAAGAGTCTCGTATTCACAGGGCGCAGGGCGTGTGGTGGTGCCAAACCCAGTGCCTGCATGCCACCACCGTGCCCGCAGGGTGGAAGGAGCTGGGTTGGCAGCGTGGTGGAGACAGCCGTGGTGAGCAGAAGCCCTTGCCATAGCCCTGTCCCCGTGTTCATCTCATGGCTCAGGCGCATCCTGCCTTTCAGGGTGTATGGGATGCCCCTTCACGGCAATGGAGCAGGGATGGGCTGGTGCCACAGTCGCTCCGCGGTGGCAGGACGCTGGCTCCAGCCAAGAGCATCACTGTTCATTACAGGTCCTGTGCTTGCATGCACTTCCCACATCAGATTTCCCGGCTTCACAGGCAGCACAAGGTATTTCTCCCAAATGGGATATTTCTGCCCTGACGTGCTATTCCTGCGTGAGCCGCTCCGTGAGTCCCGATGAGGAGAAACAACCCTCTGACATCAGGGGGAGTAACTCGAGGTTGATGCCAGCAGCTGTAGCCGTAGGTCAAGTCACTTGACTCGGGAATCCAAACACACAGGAGGCTGCTGCCGTCAGGCTGGTGGTAATGCAAGGCAGGGGGGAAGAAAGGAGCCACGCAAAGTGGAAAAATGGCTTAATTGCTCATGGTGTGAGGGGGAATGGCAGAGCTGTTGAAGAGCAGGCGTGTTCCTGCGGAGAGGCCGGCGCAGAGCCGCCCGCTCGGTGCTTCCCCGGGGCTGCTCTGCAGCGTGGAGCCCCGCGGGCTGGTTTGTACCGAAAAGCGTCAGTGGGCGTTTAGGAAGAATGAGATGCGGCGGTAAAGCCCGCTTGCAGCGCTGATGCTGGGTTTATTTCTGATGGGATTGGGTTTTTGCCACCAATCTGCTGGGAAGAATACACTGAGGCAGGTGGAGACACAGGCCAAAAACTAAATTCCTGATTCCCAGACTGCTCCTTCCCCTCCTGATGGCAGCTCAAGGCGGGTGGCCATGGCCAACCCGGTGGTAGCCGGGGCCATGCTGTGGTGGGATGAGGGCTGGCCCTCAATGGTGGGTGCGATGCCGGAGCGCCGCTTTTCTCTGGGACGCTAGGAAAAGCACAAACTCTGGGTTTGTGGTCCTGGGAGGGGGACCTGGCAGCCGGGCTTTCCTCAGGATTCTCTGAAAATCAGCTTGTTTTGAGGCATCCCAACTCAACCCATCACATAAGGTGCTCAGACCAGCAGTCTGTGGGAAAGTGCTTGTGTCCAAGTTGTGCTCCTCAGAGCATCCGAGGCACCGGAGATGACACTGAGCGCACAAACGCCTTTGGTTTTGCTGGGCTTGCGTTCCTTCTTGGAGTCGGGTTTGTACACGGGCTGGTCGCACCCTCCATGGCAAGAAATGGGACACTTTCACAGTTTGTAGTTCTTCCTCAACCTCTCCTTCTTTTCTTCCAGGATCATACCCCAGCTGGAGAACTCGCTTTCGCAGGTTTCACCGAGTAGCCTGCCTGGCTCCGAGCTGTCGGAAGCTACGAGGACTTACTTGCAAGGAGTGAGCCGCTATGACCTGGACGAGCTCGATGCTTGCTGGTTGGAACTTGTTAATATGGAGCTCAAGGAGATGGGTGAGTATTGGTGGTGTTTTTCTCCTTGCCTGCGCATCCCAGAGTAGTCATTCAGTCTTTTTAAGTAATTACGTGGAATAAAAGGCCTTGAAGAAGAAATTTCTGTTTAGGCTCTCCAAAAGGGATCACATGGATTGCTGCAGTGCAGGATCACGCGTGCGTTTTGGTGCCTCTCAGTCATGTAGGGGTTTTGGCAGGTAGTGGAAGAAGAACGGGGTGAACCAGGTGATGGGAGGAACAGTGCAGTGTGCCCCATGGAGCTGGGGACCATGATCAGATCACTGGGGACCGTGCTGCGATTGCATGACCAGCGTCACCTGCCGTGCTCGTCCCTGCAGCGTCGGTACTGCAGGAGGAGGTGTTGGTCAGGCTGGATGTGTTGACCCTGACTCTTTTTCCTTCCACTGGCCACATCTGAAAGCCAACGTTTCTCCAGCCGTAGCCAACTGGGCAGGTGGAGTCAGAGGAAAGAGGATTTCCTAGTCCAAATGTGTAATTCTCAGAAATGCTGGCCCTGGGTTGTCTCTCCTTTCCCAGGTGTCTCCAACTGTCACGGCGTGGTGCTGTCTGCATGGCTGCACATTCTTAAAATCCATTAGTGCATTTTGGTTGAGTGCAAGTACCTGAACTTGGAATTTGACCATTGGCACTAGTGCTTGGCATGGTCTGCTGGGCAGATTTGTTGGCACAGGCGCGTGGGTGTGTGGTCCTGCCCGGCCATGGAGGGATTTTCCAGTCCTTGTTAGGGCAGGGTTGCTGTGGTGTGGCTGCTGCTGCGCAGGTAAGAATAACAACGCAATAAAACATTCACCTTGCGAGGTCAGCAAAAGCTGAAGCGTGCCTACATGAACCATTACTCCCCGTTGCAAAGGTGTTTCAAGGGTGAGACAGAGGGCTTGAGCAGAGGGCATCGTGCGCTGCTGCACGGGAAGGTTGTGCTGAGTCTCACAGCCTTTCACCACGTCTCCTGCTGCGTTTCCCTCCCCATCTCCGCAGCTGGGTGGCCATCAGAGGTGTCTCTGAGCTCCAGAAAAAGGTTGTCTGTATTTCCACTTGCCCGTTGTACGTATTTCGTAAGTCTCTAGAAGGACAGCGGGCAGCGATTTGGCTTCTCCAGCTCAGTGGGTTAAATTTGGCTCGCTTTATTATTTCTTCAAAGTATTAGGTTACAAACGCGATGTCTTAAATGGCTTTCAGATGTGGAGCTCCCATGCTGATGGATAACTGGAAGGCTGAGATGAGACGGGCGCCGTTGGGATGCGGGTGGAAGCGTGCTGGGGGAGAGAGCGTGTTGGATTTGGGAAGGGAGCTCGAGCATGGTCAGAGCCATGTATCCCTGGTGGCCCTGCTCCTTGCAGGCACGTCGGGAGGGCTGGCATCGCAGCGTCCCGGTGAGCGTGCCCTGAACCCGGTGTCGGGACACAGGCGGTGCTTTGCCGCTGACCCTCTGTGTAATTTGGAGCAAGCTGCATTTTCCTTCCTCCAGCTCCTTGTCGTTTATCCACTGTTCAAAGGAGGGTCCTTAGGAGGTGTTTGTACAGCTCCGGGCTGGATGGGACCACGGGCTCTGACGAAGCCTCCTGCAATAACCAACTATCGAAGATAATAACGAACCCGGGGGATTTCAGCAGAGAGCCTCACTGTCCATCAGCTGATTCTCCAGCCCTTCTGCTGGAGCCCTCCAGCTCTTCTGTTGCTGGAAGAGCGCTGTAATTACTGGCTGAGCCTTAAATATGCTGGGGAGAGAGCAGCTTTGAAAACCAGCGTTTGGCGTGTGAAATCCACTGCGGATATGGCTTTTCAGCCTGAAGGATTCCAATACCTCGCCCCATCCCCCAGCCCTCCCCACTTCTCCAGCAGTGCGAGGGCTAGTGCATTTTTTCCAGCGACTTGAAAGGGAAAGCATGTGGCATTGATTAATAACCCATCCCCGGCGCCGCGGGGAGCGGGGGGTCTGGCAGGTAGGGAGCAGGATGGGTGCTGGTGCTCCCGGCTAAGGGATCACAGTCGCGTCTCCCATGCCAGCCGCGGCTGGTGCTGTTGGGGGGGGTGGACCGCGGAGGCTGTGGAGCATCAGGGCTGCATTGGGAATGCATTTTCCTGCCCATGGAAGCGGTGGATGGGTTTAGGGTGCAGGTAGAGGAAAGCTGTTACTATCGCTGCACACCTTCTGGGATGTGCCAGAGCGGAGGCTCTGCTCCCTCTGCTTTCCAGATGGGAGAAGCCATGCAGCCAGGCGCAGCGGGGATGGGATTTGGGTGCCCTTCACCCAAGGCAGAAGATCGCCGCCTGCCTGGGTCGATCTGACGGCGGTCCATAAATAGCGCTTTCTCCCGGAAGCCCTCGACATTAATGACATACTGAGATTTCCAAACCAGCTTTGCTAATCTCTGAGATCATTAACATGACTTAACTGGCGAACTGCAGCCTCTCCTCCTATTCAGAGAAGTCAGGAGTTATCTTCCAGCGTCAAGAGATATGCAGAAGTTGAAATTCCTCCTGGGTGTTTAGCTGAGCTGTTGTCACTGGGCAGTCCAGGGGCACAATGTGTCATTGCCAAAATATTTAATGACAAAGAGGGAGCCTGATCTCTGAGTGGCTCTTGAGGAGCTGCGGGGAGGAGAGCTGGAAAACACCTATGAGATCATCCATCTCCCTTTGCTGTTAGCGCCGCGTTGATCCACGTAGCACATAGCACATGCCTTTTCCAGTCCTTTTTAGGTCACCCCAGGGATGGAATTTTATCACCGAGATCAGATAAACCTCCAGATAGCTCCAGCTCTCTGCACTCTGCTGGCTCCTCTCCCAGTTAGGTGGAATTGCTCTGAAAAGCGCAAGTTTTACACATAAACCAGCTTTAAATAGTTTTAAAACCCTCCAGTAAGATGCCTCGGTAGCTGTTGCTGTACTCGGTAGAAAATGTACTGTTTAAGGAACTTCTGTGCTCTAGAGGTGAAATCAATATTTAAGCATGCCTGAATGTTTTATTTGTTGCTGCTGCGATATAAGATAGTAAAAAAAGTGGGTCTGAAGGGGTCTGAATGAAACCCTGAACCAGATTTATGTGTATGCCACTCCAGGCAGCACAGGCCTTTCCTTTTAGAGGAAACTCTTGGTTTTAATATTAACATTTTTTTTGCTGTATTTTGTGATCTCCACTAAATCCAAAGCTATTGTAAGAGCGGGGCTAGAGAGACTTCAAAGACCAAGGCTGCAAGATCCCTTTGCGGTGATCGGCACTTCATAAACACACGGAAAATCCTCAAGAAATTGCTAAAAACGTTGCCGGAATCAATTTCGCTGAAGGCAGAGTCGAAGTTTCTAAGTATTCCCTTGACTTAAGCCATATGGTGTATGCTGCTCACATATGCCCACCAGAGCTTCTATCTTGGGAGCTGGAGGTGTTCCTGGTATTTTATGGCAGGAACACGCAAAAGGTCACATGTATTGCTTTTGAAGCTCCGGGGGGGATTCATCACTGCATACTTGAGATATGTCTGTGCACTAATGAGACGATACCTCCCTCGGCGGAGGTGAGATTGGTCAAGTAGACGTGGGATAAACCGCAGTCGGTGGAGTGACCCCGGGGAAGATGTGCTCAATGGAGCGGAGGCTGCCGTTCAACCTACGCCTCGGAGAGCGGCTGCTCGCCACCCAGCAGCGCCGGCAGCCCTTGACCGAGGCTACCCCCATCCCGCCACGTCCTTTCGGGATTTGGGGAGCCCCTTTTTCCCCCCGCTGGCAGTCTGCGGGCAGACCCTGTCCCCACGCAGCTGCCACCCACCCACAGGTGCCCGTCACCGTGGCCAGGCTCCATCTGCCGCGCAGGTCCCCCCCGATATCTGTCATTTGAAGCTCTGCCATTATTGTAATGACTGGACACGATTTCCTGCTGTGCCGTGGTGGCAGAGGCCACCCCATTCCCTGCCGGTGTAGCCAGCTGGGGGGAGCTCTGCGATGGGAACCGCTGCCCCCCCATGCAGCGGCTGGAACCCCATTCCCGGGGAATCCCGGGGCTGCCGTTCCCCCGCAGGGATGCTCCTGGGCCCTGGGACATGCAGAAGTCCGTCCTTTTTGTAGTGAAATCCGTTCCCTTTAACCACCAGCCCACCTTCTCCCTTTCAAGTGTGTGTCCCCAGCTCACGGCCGTGAGGGACCGCTCGGGCGATGGAACCCCACCGTGTCCCCGCGCCCCCACTTGTGGCTCATGGCTTGAGAAAGCTCAGCCCATTAATAATTCAGGGTCTGTTTGTTCGAAATTTGGGGTTTTTTTTTTTGTTTTGAAGAAATCCTGCCAGTTTGGAGCCGTTTTATAACGTGTCTGCGCCGCAGCCCACAACAAACATCCGCAGGTAGCCCGAAATCCTTGTTCTCCGCCGAGATCGTAAGCTCGTGGCACAAGTAATCGTTCCAGGAGCCGACTGGTTTGGTGCCTGGATAGACAAACCGGCAAATCCTCCGCTGCTTGGTGGGGTATTACAAGGAAGGGAAGTGTTTAATTGAGGTACCGATGTACAGCATGGAGGTGTCTCGGGGACGGATTTTGGGCTGGAAGCTGTTCTCCATTACGGCGCTGTTGATCTGGATTAACGCCGTGGGTATCAACGGGAGGAGGACTCGCCTGAGCTGCCCGGAGGCAGGTGCCGCGCTCGCGCTTGCTGGCGAGCTGCTGCTCTTCATGTAGGTGTCGATACCCTGATTTAATAAGCCGAGCTTATTTAACTGCTTGTATAAACAGCTATTGCGGGAAGGCTGTGTTAACGTATGGATTAGCAGGGCTGCAAATCAGCGGGAGAAGCCTTAGACGTTTTGCCTCCACGTTTTTCAGCACGCTCGGTTTTTATGGCAAGTCGTTGTTTTGCTGTTTTCCATAAATTCCTCGCGGTAATTGCGGTAGTTTCCGGCAATATTCAGAGTTTTGCTGCTGGAAGGGGCGAGGAGGCTTTCATCAGAAGTGCTCCAGGACAGCTCTGTCAGTGCCGAGCGTCGCTGGAGAGAGGCAGGGGCTTATAAAGTGGCTTCTAAACCCATTTTGTCATCATCTTAAATTTGAGCAATAATTGATGTCGGTGGGTGGCAGAAAGGGTGATAATTGGTTCCTGTAAATCTCCTAAGTGCATTAGCAGGCTGTGTTAGTAACACAATGTCTTGAAGTTTCACCGCGGGCGCTCGGCTGGCGCAGGTTGCGTGTTTTGTTGGTCACGCTGTACGTTAAGGGCGTCTTTATAAATAAGGCTGGTGAAAGATGGGTGAACAACCGCTGCAGCTCCCAAATGCGCTGCGCCTGCAGGTGATGGGCTGGAGGTGGCTGGGGGCATCCCAGATGGGCTGGGCTGCTGGTGGGGTGGTTGTCCCTCATCCCCTGACCTTTGCCAGGGAGGCTCGGGACAGGATCCAGGATGCCCAGGGGAGCTCCCGGCCTCCAAGGGGACAAGGATCCTCGGCACAGCTTGGCAGAGGCAGGAGCCGGAGCCGGTAGGTTTGAAGGGACTCCGCGGTGAGCTGGAGGGACAGTGGGCTGGAAGGAGACCTCAGGAGCCCGCGGTCCCCGTGCTGTGTGGGAACACCACTATCCCATCAGGAGCTGGTGTCCTTTCGCTCTCAGTTTTTCAAAGATACCAAGAGACAAGCCTACGTCATCTCACAAGAGTTTTTCTTTTTTCTCTTATTTAAAAAAAACAACAGTAATTCTGCTTGTTTATGTATTTTTTTACCGAAAAATAAGACTCCCAAGATTTGTAGCTTGTGAATCAACTAATGGCACAGCTGGCAGTCCTGATGACTGTTCGTTCATGAGCTGTTTTATCTCCAGGTATCCTCCGCAGGGTAAAAGGATTTATTGTTTCAGTAAATTGATTTTAGTGGAGCACAGTTTAGTCAGAAATTGGTCTCTGTTTTGTGAAAGGTGGCTCTCCACCTATTTTTTTTTTTCCTTCCCGTGCAGCGAGTCGGCTCACACCACAACAAGGAGTAGCTGAGAATTCATTTAGCAGAAGAATATTGCTCCTTCATGCCACATAAATTACAATATTACAGAAACAATTATAACGGAGCGTGGCATTGTGTAAAAGAATGCGCCTGGTGGTTCTCCCAGACCCGGTGCTGTGGCTTTGGTGCCAGCCCAGCTCCTTTGGGTTAAAATATTTGAAGTCTTAAGTGTTTCAGTTGCAGTACGGGCAGTTGCTCCGAAGTTTGGGGGAGCTGAGGTGCATGGGGTTGGGGCATGCGCCTTGGGAATCCCCCGGGGATAACGGGGATGCCGGGTGGCTGCGGAGCTGCAGGGATTGTGGCAGACACCGACAGCAGAGATAACAGGGAAGAGTTGTCTGCTGGGAGCCAAGTTCAAAAGAAAAGCTGCGTTCTTACATGTTTTCCCTTCCTGAATCAGACCTGGAGACCCCACCGTAGTGCATCATCATCTGGCACCTCTTCTGCTCCTCCATTTCGAAAACAAAGTCCCCCTTTTCCTCCGGGGGATGGTGTTTCCTTTGGCTGGGTACGTGTGGCCCGCCAGCACCCTGCTCTGGGACGGGAGAGGTTAGCTCTTCTCCGGTTGGGATGCGGTGGGAGGCAGTGCTCCCTGGGATTTGGGTTGCATGTTACGGGAATTCTGTAGCAGGAGCCCCTTGGTGCTAGCCAGGCAAGGAGCGAGGGGAGGAGTTCATTGCCGTGTTAAACCCTCTGACCTGGCCCAAAGGGAGATTTTAAGGGATATACCTTCAAATTGTTGTCACCTGTGGTTTGAGTTGCACGTTATAGGAATTGCGGTGGCAGGAACCAGTGGAGGAGAAGCCTCACAGGAAGCAGTGCAAGCGCAGCAGTGACCTGACCTGAGCTGGCTTTGGTGCCCAGTAGCTCCACGTAACACACCACCTCTCCCATCCCGCGTGACCAGCAGAACAGATGGAGCCCCAAGTCATGGACTGAAAAAACTCAGTGGCCATTTTGTGGACATTTACGAACATTTTACAGACATTCCACAGGGGTGGTCCCTAGACTAAGGGAGTGAAAGCTGTGTATCATATCAAAGGATGGGAAGGGGGGTGGTGGGTGGTTAATGAGGATGCATTGCATAGTGTGGGACCTGAGCACGACGTAGATGGTATGGAATAAGGGGTGGAGAATGTCATGGTTTCAGCTGGGGTAGAGTTGACTTTCTTACTAGCAGCTGGTACAGTGCTGTGTTTTGGATTTGGGATGAGGACGGTGCTGATGGCGCGCTGGTGGTTTTGGTTGTTGGTGAGCAGTCAAGGTCTTTTCTGCTCCTCACACCGTCCCACCAACGAGTAGGCTGGAGGGGGACACAAGGAGCTGGGGGAGGACACAGCTGGGAGAGCTGACCCCCAACTGACCAAGGGGACAGGTAGGGTCCACAGTCCCAGGGATGGTCTGAAGGGTGACTTATCCCTGGATGTCGCTGGATTTCTTCAGTGTAACCAAGATCATTATCTGGGTCTTTGCTCTTCCTTCCCTGGGGACAGTAACGGTGTCACTTGTGCATGTACATAGGGAGTGTTTTGGTGGAGTATTTTTGGTTTTGCTATTTAGCTGGCCACGATCAATACAGATAGCTTTTTTGCAGCCAGAATAGATGGCAATTTTATGAATGGAGTTTAATAGCACAAACTTTATATGATGCAGAAGGAGATAAATGGAGCACAAATGGAAAAAGCACTTCACCCCCAGGCCCCATTGTTTAGTGTTTCATAAGTGATTAATCGCTTCATCCCCATCAAGTGCAATTGTCAATTCAATAAGCTCCGAGGTATTCTGAATGGCGCTTGGCAAACAAATTCCTAATGTAATTACATCTAAATGGAGTGTGAGAGTGCGCGCGTGTGTGTGCGGGAGGGAAGGAGAGATCTATATTTTTCGGTGTAGCGGTATAACAACTACATTGCACGTAGGCTGATAAGGAGACCCCGCAGGGGAGGCTGGTCTTGCTCCGGCATGAGAGTTTTGGGATCAGCAGGAACTTTCTCCCTGGGGTTAGGCTGGTGGTGCCGGGGCATCGCTGTGGATGGGAAGTGCAGGAGGTGGGATGGGAGCTGGTTCTTTCCACTCGAGGTGAAACGGGAACGGCGGTGATGCCAGCGCGATCCTGACCCTGCAGGCAGGTCAAGGTCATGATTCCTGTGGAAAACCCCCTCCCTTTCCTTCCTGGCGCTGCCTGCAGCTGCCGGCTCTCTGCCCGCCCTGAGCACGGGGCGGCTCTAGAAAAGTGCATGGGAAAAAGCACCGGGAACGCTTCAGTGATCATTTTCCTTTCCAGAAGAGCAGAGCCCAAAATGTTGGGAGAAAGGGAGTAACTCCAGGCTAACACTCAGGTGCCTGGGATCACGGTCATCGATGCAGACTTGAAACGCTGACCCAGAGCAGTATATTCTTGCTGGGCTTGTTTAACGCTGGCATGAAGTCATGGCTCTGTGGAGCAAGCCCAACTCGGGTGGTGTGTTTATAAAGTGACGCTGTTATGGCAAAAATAATGCTCTGGCTTTGTCTGTAACCCGCTCCCTCCCCTGTTGCATCCTACTGGCACGATGCCAAGAGCAAGCCGGCGGCTGCGGGGCGCGGGGCTCGCTGTGCCCACCGTGCCGGCGCGGAATGCTTCACGTCGCTGAGCCCCAGTGCCCGCAGGCTGCCTGTGCCAGCCTGGGGCTCTGCAGAGATCCCAGTGTCGGGGCTGCTCCGGAATAAAACAGGTATTGTCAGGTTCCTCGGCATGTTGCGGCACAGCAGCCTGAGCGCTTGAAAGGGCTGCGATAGGGAACAGTGTTGTCTGTCTTAGATGGTATCTCAGACTCGACACAGACATGTAAAATGCCAGGCTAGATGTTTGCAGAGACTTGTCAAGCCAAGGGAAGCCGTGCCAATGCGAAACATCGGGGAAGAGCTTAAAAAAGGCAGACAATGGTATGTTTGCTTGCCGAGCTCGCCTACGGGTTGCTTTGCCCCTTGACAGAGTTTTTAAGCCGGTCTGTGGCCGTCGGGGGAAGGTGCAGCCTCTGCTGGCATCATGGCACAGCGTTTCACACTGTGGCTCGAGAGATGCCCAGGATGGCAAATTGCTCGCTGAACATTTAAAAGAAGAACTGCTTCGTATTAGTACTTTCTCAAGCCTTTTTTTTCCCCTTCTCTGTTGTAAATGAGGTTTTTTTTCTCCCGTTGCCTTGCAACAAGAAAGGTGGACAGCAGCATGGGTCAGGCTTCTCCGCTGTCTGCTGCTTTCTGGAGCATCCTGGCCATCATCACGGATAATGTACGCAAATGAAATGCAAAGGTTAAATGTTTTGTATTGCATCCTGCTGGTATCTCCATCCACATCTCTGTACTCCCCGGTGAGGAAATAATGCTTACAGGGAGGCAGGGTGCAGTGGGAGCTTAACTCTGCCTTTTAACCCTCATGGAGAAACTCACTCCTGCTGCTGACAGATTATTTTTTTTCCTTCTTTTTTTGTCTTACCTGGCATGACCTCACCTTGCATTTATGGCACCAGGATCTTTGTGTGCGGGTGAGAGGCGGCGCCTTTGGGAGCGGCGCTCAGCGTGGCACCGTTTCGGTGCTGCCGAGCTCCTGGCAGCAGCATTTCTCCCGTAACGGTGGCCGGGTATCCCGCTGCTGGAGGTTGCTGCTCTGAGAAAGCCTCTCCTGGTTATTGGATTCATATTCTGGGTTGTCACTCTGGAGAAACCCCTGGTAAAGCACCTCTGCCACTTCTTTCCACTAGGGATCCCGGTACAGGGGGAGTAAAACATGCACAGTAGTGTCTGACCTTCTGATTCCACTCAACTCAACTGGGGAAAAAATCCCTTATTTGTCCTCAGTTTCAGCATTTGGCTTCACTTTTACAGTTCCATTTAATTGGCTTTAAAAGGGTCAATTTTCAGTCTTAACAATTAAAGCATTGACTCTGTGTTGCCAGAGCTTGTCTGAGCCCTCGCTGCAGAAAGCATCTTTGCAAAACTTGTCTCCTTGAACATTTAAACTGTCAGACCTAATTATCCGCATTGCTTCAGCTGAATGGGTTTCTTTCCTCTCAGCCAGCAGCAATATTTTGTTACTGTCTATGAAACATAAACCGCATCCCGAGTTAGAAGCAGCCGTTTTCTGAATCGCCGCTCGTATCGTCACCGTGGATTTGCCTCTCGAGTTGCAATCTAAAATGCTCAGCCTTTGGCAAAAACGTTCCCTGAAGGCGGCTGGGCTTCCGCGCCGGAGCTGCATCAATGTCCTCCTCTGCCTTCTGCCTTGCAGAGAAGCCGGAGCTGGATGAGATCACCCTGGAGCGAGTGCTGGAGGAGCTGGAGACCATGTGCTACGAGAACATGAACATCGCCATCGAAACGGAGGAGGGCTTGGGCATCGAGTACGACGAGGACGTGGTGTGCGACGTCTGCCGCTCGCCGGAGGGGGAGGACGGCAACGAGATGGTGTTCTGCGACAAGTGCAACGTCTGCGTGCACCAGGTGAGCCCCCGCCGCCGGGGGGAGCGGCACGGTCAGGCTCGGTGCCCCTCACGCTGCGATACCCT
The DNA here is from genome assembly GCA_013398295.1 of Chionis minor. Taxonomy (NCBI): domain Eukaryota; kingdom Metazoa; phylum Chordata; class Aves; order Charadriiformes; family Chionidae; genus Chionis; species Chionis minor. The sequence goes on from VZSF01000368.1 coordinate 54,001, forward strand.
CCTCGGGGTGCCCCCCGTCGCCACCGCCCCCCTTCCCCTGAGCTGCCGTGGCCCCCTCTCAGGCTTTTCTGAGGGATTCCCAGCATGTCTCCGGCGGAGCGAGGATAGCGAGTGGAGTCTTGGATAGCTGGCAGACAGCAGGCTGCCTTTTCTTGCTTTCTTAGCCCCAACCCTTCAGAAGTGCCCCGAGAAATACACAGCCAGAGGTTGAAAACTGCTTCCTGCAAGCCTGCTTTGCCCCCTCCCCATTATTATTCTCTGATCTCTCTGGTGTTATATTTTATGCCTTCCATTAATGTGCTTATTTTCCATTCTCTGCCCCGTTTTTCTTTATTAAACTGTAGCTGTGGGGCCTTTAGCACCCAGGGGTGACCAGCACCGTGGCTGGGGCTGGGTGGTGGGCTGGGAGGGATGCAGGTCCACTCGCCGGAGAGGTGGGCTCGCCCGGACCTCCAGTGTCCTCCACAGCATTATACTGGGGGTAGCAGGACCTCCCAGCGCCTGTCTGGCATCGCGGGGTTTCTGTCCCAGCTTCCCTGCTGTACGAGTGTAGCGTTGCATTTTATTTTGCTGCCTGGAGGAAAATAATTTTCGAACCGAAGGCAGATGCTTCAGGCCCTTGCTGGGGGGTGTCTGTGGGCTCCTGCGCTTGGGGAAACCTTGACAAGGAGAAGGCAGCCGTGCAAGGGTCTCCCCAGGTCCCCCGTGGGTGCAGGGAGGTTTTGCTGGTCATGATTTGAGGGGAAGCACCGTGCGGTGCTGGGATGGTGGCGGTGGCAGCTCCTGGGCTTCTCACTTTGTGTGAAGGGTTTGGGTTTTTTTTTTTCCTCTGAAGAGAGCCATTTGCTCATCTTTTGGGCAACTTTTCCATCAGCGCTTCCTGGAGGTGGGAGAGCGTTGGAGATATCTATAGTTGCGGGAGGTGGGTGTTTTGAATGGTTTCCATCAGTGAATCAGATTCCACAAAATACCAGGACGATTCAGGGTTGGGGTTGGGGTTTGGAGGTGGGAATTTGTGTTGGTTTTTGTTTTTTTTAACAAGCCCAAGTGACGATGTCAGACCAGGAGCTGACACGTCCCGGTGGGAAGGGGCTCGGAGGAAGGCGATCAGCATGCCCGGAGCTGCCGTGGGGTCGTACGGACCCCAGCTGTGCCCCCCACGGGCCGTGGAACCCCGTGGGCTCCGCGTCGGGCAGCGGCCCCAGTGCTGGGAGCAGGGCGGTGCTGCAGAAGGGGATGTGGTGGGCTGGATTTCAAGGCTGTTGAAAGAAAAGGGGGATTTTCCATTCTTTTCATGGAGCAGAGTCCAGCCCTAAGCCCGAGGCCAGTCCATAAGCTGCCTGTGATTTAATCTCTGCCCTGATTTACACCCTGAGCCACGAAGTCCAGAGCCACAGCGCGGGGTGTTACGTGGCATCGTGTCACCCCGTGCCTTTGCCAGCCCCACACCTGAAACTTGTTGGGGATGGTGCTTTCCTGTGGGCCTCTGGGTGCTGCTGCCACAGGCTTCGTGTATTCAGGCAGTGGCGGAGAGGAGCTGGGATGCCATGGGACGCGGGTGGAGATATGCCTCATCCTCCTGCATCCCAGCAGGAAGGGGCAGAGGCAGGGTTGTGCTCAGACAGACGTCGGCGGGTTATGGTGCCGGAAGGTTACCGTTGTAATCGTCTCATCTGCATAACACAAACCATGAGGCGTGCTATTAATTAATTCCTGTGAAGTGTTGCTTTTGGAAAACACATGCTACCTTCATTTTGAAATTCTCAGCGAGGAGGAATCTTCCCCCCTTGCTGCTAAATCATTGTGGTTCATCGCACTCGCGGTGGCAACGTCGCACTTCTCATTAGCACGGGAATGATCCGTCTCCAGCTTCCAGCCGCTGCCCCGTGGTCCTGTCATTATCAAATCCCCATTCCCTGGCGTGGGGACACGGCCGAGCCCTCCCTCTGTAACACGGGCTGCGCCAAGCTTTTCTGTGGCTCAGCATCCTCCCCGGTGTTTTTGGCGTCCCCTTCTCGGCGACGTTGCACCCGTGACAGGCACAGCGATAAAAATAGCTGCTCTGCTCCTGCTCAGCATTGCTCTGGCTCCGTGTTCCTGGAGCACCTTCTGGCGGGTGCTGGACTGGGAGAGCGTGTTTAGCTGATACCCCACCTCGTTTCCAGAGCCACAACTTGTCCGGGACAGAGGCCGTGTACCATTTCCTTCTTGGAGCAGAATTACACCTTCAGCTGTAGAAATAAACTCTAGGAATAAACAACCGACAAGACTCTGCTATAGATGCACACCTGGTCATAATTCCTGTTTTCCCCTGGATTTTGAGATCAGTCTGCCAGTTTATTCCCCTGGTAGTACGCAACAGGCTGATTTTTGCCTGGTGCTAAATCAGATGTTTTATAAAACTCTGTTACAGAAATGATGTATCTGTCAGATTTGGAGGCACTGTGAAACACACAGTTAAGTCTCTCTGAACCGTGTAGCCTGGCAGCAATGATATTACCTCCCTTAATTCCTTATTATCCCAATAATCTGTTCACGAAGTGGCTTTTTCCCCTTGGAAATCACTATCAGAGTCAATTTGTGCTTGGGCAACCTAAAGCCGTGTTATAAAGTCTGTTCTTGGCCAGGAAGGACTGAGGATAGGCTTTTCCCACGCTCACGCGTCCCCGTGTGCCCCCTCTGGCCCTGTCCCCACCTGCAGCACTGTCACTCACGGTGACGGGTGACCTGCATTGGCAGGGTGAAAAGATGTTTTTTGTGGGGGTAAACTTCAAGAAGTGGAGTTGACAAATGGCTGGGCTCAATTTACAGCCAGCAGCGCTGGGGGTCCTTATCTGCACTGCCCGCTTGCCTTCTGGAGGGACGTCAGAGCAGCCAGATCTAGAATTAATTACATCCCCTTGCTTAAAATAGTGACACAACCCCACGTCGGCACCCAAGGCAGTCGTCTGCCACTCTCTGAAAACCCTTTAAGTGCGAATTATCGGGATCTGACAGTTGAAAACTGTCTAGTTTTAGTAGTAGCTGTTTAATACACTCATAAATTACGGCTGAAGTGGAAAGTATTTTATCATCATCATTATGTGATACATACGGCTTATCATTTGGCTCTTCCCCAAATACGGAAGAGCAATATTTATGAAGCACTTTGGCTTCTCTGACTCATGTGCTATCGTGGCAGGACGGGAAGCCCTGTGGGCAGCCTCAGTCCTTTAGTTCTCACTCTCTTGGCTGTAGACTTGTCCTTAGAGTCATAAAATCACAGAATGGTTTGGGTTGGAAGGGACCTTTAAAGGCCATCTAGTTCTACCGCCTGCCCTGGGCAGGGACATCTCCCACCAGACCAGGTTGCTCCAAGCCCCATCCAACCTGGCCTTGAACCTCCAGGGATGGGGCAGCCACAGCTGCTCCGGGCAACCCCGGCCAGGGGCTCCCCACCCGCACAGGGAACAATTTCTGCCCAAGAGCTCATCAGAATCTCCCTCTTCTAGTGTAAAACCGCCCCCCCCCTCGTCCTCTGCTCCACTCCCTGATCCAGATCCCTCCCCANGAAGCCTGCTTCTCGAGCCTGTCTGGGTCCATCTGGATGGCCTCCTGTCCCTCAGGTGTGTCAACCACCACTCGGCTTGGTGTCATCCGCACACTTGCTGAGGGTGCAGTCAATCCCATTGCATGTCGTTGATGAAGATATTGAACAGTACTGGTCCCAATACCGACCCCTGAGTGACACCAGTTGTCACCGATCTCCATCTGGACATTGAGCCATTGACCACTACCCTCTGGATGTGACCATCCAATCAATTCCTCATCCATTGAACAGTCCACCCATCAAAGTCTTTGTCTCCTTCAGATTTATCATCCTTTAGATTTACCATCCTTTATGGTTCTTCCCTTCTCATTTATATTCATGACTACTGGTTCCCCTTTTTACCTTTCCATAGTGAATTTTGTTTCCCCTTTAGGCTGTGTTGGGTGTGTAACCAGTGTGGCCATCTCTCAGTCACAGAGCTGTGGCTTTTCAGCCCTCAGCTACCTCAAGGTTTTCCTCCCCACAGCATTTCTTACTTCTCTGAGTCGTCCTGGGTCTGGTAGCTGTTCAGGAAGGGGCAGGAGATGAATGGGTAGATGCCCTCAGCACGGAGCTGCTGGTTGCGGGGGCTCTGATGGAGCAGCCTGGTTGCCCCCAACCCTGACCTAGAGCCGGGCAGATACTTGGCATGATACACAGCTCATTTGTATACTTAGCTTTTAATTAAAACCCGGGACGTACTGATCTGGCATGAGTATCCATGTGAAAATAGGGAAGGCAGCAAGGAAGGGAGAACTTAACCTCGCTGTCTGTGATTGTGGAGCTGCGTTACATCTGTTTATTATTAGGATGCCCAGATGTGGTGGCGATAAGCCAGCAGCAGTGAAGAAGGTGTGAGTGAAGTAGGAGGCCCTGGAGGATGCTCTTCCCGGGCTGTTGGGACTAACCCGCCTCCCTTGTGTCCATCCAGGCGTGCTATGGCATCCTGAAGGTCCCCATCGGGAGCTGGCTGTGCCGGACCTGCGCCCTCGGGGTCCAGCCAAAGTGTCTGCTGTGCCCGAAGAGAGGGGGAGCGCTGAAGCCCACCCGGAGCGGGACGAAATGGGTCCACGTTAGCTGTGCCTTATGGATACCTGAAGTAAGGTGTTTTCCAACCTCTTCTTGACACGTGGGTGGGCTGGTTTCAAGTCTTGGCCCCGGATGTTCATTAATGGTCTAAATAGCAAGTCCGGTTTGGCTAGTCAAGCCCTGCCGAGGTCAGAGCTGCGATGCCAGTCGGTCATCGGGCTGTGTGTTTAATTAGCAGCCAAGAGGCACTCCATTAAGGGAGGACACAGAGTTGGGGGGCATTCACAGGACCTGCCTGGCCAGGGTAAAGCTAATTTCGTGTGCCCATCTGAGATATACACCAAATGAGGAATTAGTTCAGAGAAAACACCGATATAAATTTTTCCTTCAATATCATCTGGATTTGTTTCTGGTTTAGGGGGTTTGGCTTTTTTTTTTCCAAATTACAAGTGACCCTGAAAAAACAGCAAATTCAGACTGCCACAGACATCCCGTTGTAGGACATTTGGGATGGCAACCAGTATTTACAACTTGTCTTCTGTTTCGTGACCAGGTTAGCATTGGATGTCCTGAAAAAATGGAACCCATTACGAAGATCTCACATATCCCAGCAAGCAGATGGGCTTTGTCCTGCAGCCTCTGCAAGGAGTGCACGGGGACGTGTATTCAGGTATGTATCGCGGCACCGAAGAAACTCAGACCTCCGGGGTTGGGGCTGTAATAGCCACTGGAGATTCTCGAGATGCTGGTGGACACAGTCTGGCCAAGGCTTATTCGTGCTCTGAGAACAATCCAGTGACAGGGAGCAGGAGCACCCGTCAGACATCATCAGATGTTGTTTGCAATCATCTAATGTATTGAGTGCTAGGAATCTAGATTAACTTTCTTTGCATAACACAGTGATGTTGCTGTAGTGACACTAATTACCGGGACTGCAAATGACCTTGGTTTGGAATCAGGAGCCTCCAGCAGAAAGGCTTTGCATAGCTGCCAGGAAAGTGAGATCCTCGTGAGATCCATAGCCCAAGTATTTCGCAAACCAGCGGGGGTTGGCTGGGAAGCCTTTAGGCTGGGGGGATATCAGGAAACCCCGGGATGAGGTAGTCCTTGCTAGCCTGCTGGCTTGGAAAATAGAGTATTTACCACATATTACATTCCCACATTTTCTCCACACCTAAGCAAAGCACTGCAGACATCTGCGTGCCTGCTCTCCCTGCAGCAGCGGCAGCATGCTGACGAGGGGGCGAGACGTTCTCATTTCGGGCCAAAAGCGGGACGCTTTGGGATTTCCTAATACAAAAGTGGGACAGAGCTTCCCGGGACATGACGTCTTTTCCTGGAGAGCGAAGAGCAGAAGCTCCCATCCAAAGCGGAGCGTACTCGGTGTGAGAGCATCTGGGGAGCTTTGCTGCTCATCTGCATCCAACGATTTCCCCTTGCTTCCCCCTGCCGTGGCAGTGTAATATCCCGGCGGTCCCTGGGGGTGGACTTGGGGAATGCTGCTGCCGGTGCCGCTTGTTTTCCTTGGCAGACCAGGCATTAAAGCAGCCTTGGCATGCACAGGGGGTTGGAATAGCCATTAAGCTTTGAAAAATTGGGAGAAAGTTTTGGATGGGTACCAATCCCGACTGATCAGCCCCTGTACAGCAACGGGAGCTGCACCTTGGAGGTCAGCGTAGGCAACGGTGGCTGTTGGGGACAAGAAATAGCTGGCAGGTTGCAGAAGGGCGATAGGAATAGAAGGTCTGCAGGTTCCACTGTGTTTGTGCAACTGCCTTGGGTTTAATGCTTTAACGGGAGCTATTTAAAAGCAATCCCCTTAGCTTGAAATGGAATCTCACAATACTTCTTTAAATCTCTAGCGTTGACTCACTTCTTTTTTGATGGCTCTGGGTGGATCTGCTTATTCACCCTGCCAGATGGAGATACTGTGTCATAACGGCAACTGCTTTCAAAGAACGGAAGGGCAGGGAAGGAGGCAAACAGGCTTGGCAGCATCAAAAAGAATTCAGCTTCTCGGAGGCTTCATCCTCTTAGCGCCGGCATGGCACGGGAGCTGAGAGATCCCTGGGACGGAGTGGATTTGCATTAAAGGTCACCTGAGATGGAACAGGAGCTTTATTGTCTCCTGCGGCGGCAGCTCACGGTTTTATAAGTCTTCACAAAATTGTCACTGGAGCGTTTGCCGAGGCCACCCTAGCACGCTCGGGATGGTTTTGCTTCAAGGAAAAGGGGTAGAAGGGAAAAAAAAAAAAAAAAAAGCAGGCACAGGCACATAAACAGGCACATAAATCCTTTATTTAAGGATTTATGGGGTAAATCAGCAAGTTCACCCATAGATAAATAAACACACTCCGTACTCATCAGCGGCACAGAGCTCTGTTTTGAAAGCTTATGTTTATGGAGCATATTTTTGATTACCGCCTGTTTGTACAGGTGTAATCTAACTACTTTTGTCAGCGTTTTGGGCTTATGACCCAGCTCTGAAAGGAGAAGGTTGTTTTCTGTTGAGGCACTGAGCTTTTATCCCTGGCAGCGGGAATCAGGTGCTCCAGGCGGGGCAGGTCTGGGGAAGGAGGGGCGTTGCTTCCAGGAGGAGGGTTTTCCAAGTGGCTGGTTAGAACTGGGCTTTGTCCAAACAGGAGGTGAAAACTGGGAGGCAGGCTGGAGGAGCAGAAGACCGTCATCCCAGCGGGGCAGGGGGATGCTCAGAGGCAGCGCCGCCGTGTGAGAGAACACCCATCTAGACCACATTTGCAGAGAGCAACGTGAGGTGCTTTTGCGTAGGCACCTCCCTGCACCGGGGTATTTTTCCCCTTCCAATTTTGACCATGAAAAGGAAAACAAACCCAGGGAAGAGGGGAGATAGGGCTCCCTGCTGCTCCCCGTGCCTCTGACCTCGCTGCTTGCATGTAATTACTTCCCTTGCTTTTCTGGTACAGAGCTGTGAAGCCAGCGTAACGCGGCGTGGCCGTGGTCGAGCCAGAGCTCCCGGAGGCTGGGCAGGGATGCAGCCCTGGAGGCACACTTTCCTCAGCTCCCATTAAGGGGAAATCATGACTTCATGGTGGTTCTTGTGGTCAGACATCAGCAGATGCCGAAGAGAGCTCGGTATCCAGCAGGAATTTTCTCATTTGCATTGCTGACATGGGAAAGAGAGTGCCAGGAGCTGGGCTCCGGCGCAGCCTGGATTTCTGGCTACACTTGCTTGGGACCCAGCTCCCTCCTCACCAACTCCCTCCTCGCTTGTCAGAGCAACTGGAAGAGCTCACCAGGGCCTTTCAACACAGCGCAAAATGCCAGGTCTCTGTTAGTTGCTGGCAGGCTTTTCCAAAGGGCATGATCTTCTGCTGTCATCATCTCCTAGTTTTCTTTTTGTTGTTGTTTTTTTGGAGAAGAAGCCCTGGGAAGTGTCGTCCACCGCTCACTCACTCATTATCGCTCCTCTGCCTGCTGCTTCCTGCTCCCCTTCAGCCACTGGTCCCCATCCGCTGGGATGACTGGTGTGGTGGTTCCCAGAGCTGTTGTCCGGCTGTGCCTGTAGTCCTGAAAACGCACAGCTTGACACCAGGGGACGAGCAGCGTGTGTGCACCGTGCAGCCCCCACGCCCTCCTCCCCCTCAGTCCCGCATCCTCCGAGGACGTCTGCGATGCCGAAATTGCCTCTTTCGGCTGAGAAACGCTACCAGGATCCAGACCATCTGTGGTCACACGAAATCACATGGTAGTTTTTGTGAGGACGCAGAAGTGTTGTGGCTGATGGCTTGGCCGGAGTTCAGCACCGGTAATTAATTTTTCCTTCCTGAGTTCCCCTCACAGTTCTGTTGGAGGAGCCGCTTCCTTCCCCTTCGGCCCCAAACTGCAGCGGAGCACCACTGTAAGCTGCTAAACTCCTCGGCAAATAAAATCATCCCTCTATTTCTTCCCAGTAAGGGTGGTTTGAGGACTAATTAACAGCTCACGTTAATCCCTGGTGCAGTTTTTACCCTCTCTCTCGGAATTCTGTTTGGGGATGGATTTGCCTGGATAAGCAAAATATGCTGAAATCCTTGAATGAAAGGTGCTGTAAGGTAACGAAGCACAACCGATAACGAAGCGGATGCGGGGACTGCACCTGTCTTTTGAGCCTGGTTTGCTCTGCGTGGCGGATCCCTCCCTCCCTCGAAGAGCAGCTTTGTTCCAGCGCTGTTCTGGGGTGGATCAATATGTTTTTATCGTCAGTTTATGCGAGGTCCTTGGGTAGCCGCGTCCGACCAGGTACCTTTCTTTGTTGCCCCGTCAGCCGAGCTGCCTGATTATTTTCTATTTGCATTTTGGGCACGGTTTCTGACAAGTGCTGCTTGCCATCTGTCGAAGGAGAGATCCAGGATGGGTGTCACTCGATTTGCTTTATCCCGAAAGTGGAGAGATGATCGTTCCTGTTAGCGGGACGTTCTCCTGGCAGAAGCCGCAGCCGTTTTGCCGATGCCGTTATTAGCACTGGTGGCCGAACCAGGAGGGAGGGGACATCGCTGCGTGGCTGTCCTCAGCTCACGTGGCTCACCGGCGGCGGCGAGTTCTCCGCGTACACTTTCTCTGCCGTAGGAATTTATGGGCGTAACAGCACAAAGGGACGCTGTGGTTTGAAGCACCCCCAGCTGTTACACCAGAACAACCAGGATGGAGCACGTCAGGAGTACATGAGAAGGATGTTAGGAGTACATCAGGAGTGCATCAGGAATATGTCAGGAGCTGCGTAGCTCCACGCAGTACCGTTACCATCTTGGCTGCCGAAGAAGAAAGCTCAAATCACGGGCACTTCCAGCTGGCAAAGGCCTCCAGCCGGGAAGTGCATCCCATTCCTTGTGTCAGTGCCTGCCCCACGGCTGCAGGAGCGAGCGCCTGCGCCTTAAAAGCCAGCGTGCCATAGACTGAGCACGCCGAATAAATCTGGACGCTGCAAGTCAGGCTGGGCTCCCTCTGTCCCTCCTTTGTATCCAGAAATAAGTGCCATGTGGGAGGCTGGCACAGGGCTGCTCCCACGGGATGGGCAGGCCAGGAACCCACTGGGTGCACTGGGCTGGCACGGGGAGCACCGGCGGGTCCCACACCATGCCAGGCTCCATGCAAGCACTGACAGCGGGATGCAGGGAGCTGGTTTTTGCACGCCAGCAGCTATTTTCCGAGCAATTTCAGGCTGGAATTAGGGCATATTTAAAGAGGGTCAGCAGGGGGAGGAGTTAATAAAGTGCCTGTGTTTGGTGCCTGCAGGAGTTAGTGCCCAGCATCCCTGTCCGGAGCCGTGATGGGGGCTGCATCCAGGTCTCCCTGCTGGTTTTGGAGGTGTTGGAGCAGGGCCTGGAGAGTCCTGGAAGTGGAGGACTTGGAGACCGCTTGCCTACGCTTTTCTTGGCCCTGGCAGCCACGCAAGTCTCTTACTTTCATAAGCACCAGCAGATTCATAAACAAAAGTCAAGGGAAAATATCTAAAAGCAGCAATGTCAAAAGTTCACATGCTGGGTGACTGAGCAGGAATTCAGGGCTGATGGGACGAAGATAAAAAGCCATAAAACTTCTGTTCCTCAACTACTACCAGAATATTTTTTCTTTTTTTCTTTTCAAGAATTAAAGTGCAGCAAAGCCCCAGTAAAACTCTGCAGCATCCCAAATGGTTTGTCATCAACACCCAGGAAATTTCACGTGCCTCCGCCTGGTCCTTTGGGTCACAACTGCATCTTCATCCCCGACAAGAACGAGTCTGCTATAAACACTGAAATACAGTGCCTACAGTAATAGCCCACTTAAAATGTCTCATTATTGCAGTTTAACTAGTCATTAGCAGCTGGAATAGACTGATATCTTATGGATTATGGTTGAAATTATTACCTGACACTCTGAGCCATTAAAAACCAGTTAATGAGTAGAGGGGGAGAAGGGACTGATGTGGACACAGGCACAGCACAGGCTGGAGAGGTTCCTCTGTAGGAAACCAGGCTGAGATTTGTTGCCTGTGGGATCCAAAGTAATTTAAGCATGAGGTAGGTTAGGGAAATTGTTAAAAAATTATTCTGATACAAGTTTGGCAACAGTCTAGCCACTGTACTAGTTCTAAAAAGTTTATTTTGTCGTGTTTTGCTCTGTATAAATCTTGAGTCACTTTTTTTTTTTTTCTTTTTTTCTTTTTTAAATTGAGCTATTGGAGGCTGTGTAGTTTCCAGAGGAGAAAGGCATCATGCTCTGCGAGCACTGGCTGCTTCTGAGATACCACGTTCTCTCATAAACCTTGATGTGTTCTGTATGCTTTCAATTAAAATGGCGCGTTAGCTTTAGATGTGCTAAAGGAGTCGAGTAGTTTAAGGGTGAAATACAAGTGAAAATCTCTCCGTCAGGAGAAATCCATTGACAGTCTTTGGGCATCCCGTTGGCCCGTGCTGTTTTCTATCACTGTTGGCATGTCTTGTTGGAAGAACCACTGGAAGCTCCTATTTGTGGTAGGTGAAAGATGAGCAAAGCCCTTCACAGAGAAGGATTAAAGCAGGTAAGGTGGGAAGGTGGTTGTTGATACCTAGTCAGCCTTGAGTTTCTTCTGCTTGGGTTTATGGTGTCCGGCTCCTGGGTATGTAAGACTCGGGGCAATACAGGTGTTCCTCCATAAGGGATCACAGAATCATAGAATCACTGGGGTTGAAAGAGGCCTTCAAGATCATTGAGTCCAACCATAAACCTATGCCAAATCCACCCCTAACCCATGTCCCTCAGCACCACGTCTGCCCATCTTCTAAATACCTCCAGGGATGGCGATTCCACCACCTCCCTGGGCAGCCTGTTCCAATGCTTGATAACCCTTTCGTTAAAGAAGTTTTTCCTAATATCCAACCTAAACCTCCCCTGGCACAACTTGAGGCCATTTCCTCTTGTCCTGTCGCTTGTTCCTTGGGAGAAGAGACACCTGGCTATAACCTCCTCTCTGGGAGTTGTAGAGAGTGATAAGGTCTCCCTTCTCTCAGGAGCACCTGTAGTGGGGCATCCATCTCTTCATGGTAGGTGTTATCACTCAGATGGGTGTCATGGTTTTTGTAGTAAGCTTTGTGGTCCACTTGGTAAGCAGCTCCCCCACCGATGAAGCTTTGGCCTGGCCATAAGCCTTGTCCTTCTCCCCACAGTGCTCCATGCCCGCCTGCGTCACCGCGTTCCACGTCACCTGCGCCTTCGACCACAACCTCGACATGCGGACTATTCTAGCAGACAACGATGAAGTAAAGTTCAAGTCCTTCTGCCTTGAGCACAGCACTGGTGCCACCAAGTTGCCCGAGGAGGCACGGACAGAGCCCGACCAAGCCCAGCTGGACTTGGAGAAGGTCACACTGCGGAAGCAGAAGCTCCAGCAGCTGGAGGAGGACTTCTATGAACTCGTGAAGCCTTCGGAGGTAGCGGAGAACCTTGACTTAAGTGAATCGCTGGTGGATTTTGTCTACCAGTACTGGAAGCTGAAGCGGAAAGCCAATTCCAACAAACCACTGCTGACACCAAAAACGGATGAGGTGGACAACTTGGCCCAGCAAGAACAGGACGTTCTCTACCGACGCTTAAAGCTCTTCATGCACCTCAGGCAAGACCTGGAGAGGGTGAGTACAGCTTTTCCTTCAGTGGTGTACCCACACGCTCCATCAGGGCTGCTCTAATGTGCGCTGGCATCGACAGACAGAGCGAGCCCTGTTCCCTCTTGACTCAGTTCAACTCCCCTAACAGTTGCATCCCTTCATCTAGAGTGTTCTTCAGATGATGAGGAGCACACACTCGGCTCCCCACTTCCCCTTAGCCCCAGGCGAGCCTTTTGAAATGTGATGGATCACGTGGACCATCCAGTCCCCTCCAGTGCTTGGCATGTGCGTGTCATCGCTGCCAAAATGCTGACACTGATGAAATAAGTTAGTGGTGGTCTCAGCCGGGGGTTCAAAAGAGCAAATGTCTGCGGGGAGAGATGCGCTGACGGGGCCGGGTGGCTGGGAGACAGATGATGCTGCAGCTTATATCCACTATATCTTAATAGTCTCAAACCACAAAATTATCCTGTGCTGCCCCTCAGATGCTTTGCAGCAGCAAAGCACGGGAACGCTTCGTTTATTTACTTACATTAAACATCAAAGACGGGTGAGTGGCGGGAGTGAGCTGCAGGGCCGGTGGGACTGGGCATTCCCTGCCCTGCCGCAGCTGAAAGTGGGTCGGCTCCTCGGGGAGCTGCTGGTGGAGGCAGAGCCGTGCCGGAGGATGGAGCCGGAGGCTGGAGCCAGGGATGGAGCTGGAGGATGCAGGCGCCTGCAGCTCCCTGCGGCACGGGGCGTCCTTGCACAGGGGAGGGACCAGCCGCCTCCACAGCAGCTTTTTGGGGGGGAGCAGCAGTGCCAAAGCGGTGCCAGAGTCCCCGGGCTGCGCTCGCTGCAGCAGCGCGCTGCCTGCTGCGGATTTGGCTGTCATGGCTGCAGGGAGGGAAGGACCAGGCAGGAGCAGGGATGGGGCAGAGGCAGGCTGGAGAGGAGGAGGGGCGGGGAAGGGAGAAGCAAGTGAGGGGAGGAAGAAGCACAGCACCCGGAGGGGAGGAAGAAGCACAGCACCCGGAGTGCAACATGGTAATGCCGCTGCTGGGGAGGGACACGGGGCAGCAGTGGGATGGGGTCAGGCAGGGCAGGGCTGCTGAGCCTGGCATGGAGGGGCCAAGCTCCCTTTCCTCCTCTGCTTAAAAAACGTGAGCCCTGCCTGGTTCCCCCTCTCCTGCTCCTGCCAGAGGAGTGAATCCATGGCCCCTGCTTGGGTCCCCTCCTGACAGCCCACCTCAGGTGCAAAAACCACAGAAGGGCTCAGGGGGTCTCTGGGAGCAGGCAAGGAAGGAGGAAAGCAGGAAAACAACATTGCTTTCACCCGGTGGAGGTGGTGCCATGGTGCCCTGAGCAGGGGGCTGAGGGTGCTGCAGGGGAGGTGCGGCTCCCTGGCAGGAGAAGGTGGCAGTGATGCTGCCCCTGCCTATCCCTGAACCTTCTCTCCAAGCTTCTGTGGGTCTGCGGCATAATTTAACCTATGGGGAGGAGGGCGGTGTGGGTGAGCACCATGTTCATGCCCAGCTGGAGTCTCAGCTCTGGACCAGCCTGCCCTGGCCCCGCGCTGCACCCACCTCCCCAGCTGGGTCTCGGAGCCTGAGAGCCTTCTGCTGTTTAAAAGCAGTTGGATTTCAAGCTATTTGTCTCTTTCCTGTGGCCCTGTTGGTCTTCATCCCTGCGTACATCATTGCCATCGCTCTGCCAGTCTGTCCTTCCTTTGCTCCTGCCTTTCCTGCGTCGTTTCCATCTCTGGGCTGGGCTGGGCTGGTGCCACTGTTCATGGGTCTCCAGCACCAGGCTGTAGGCAACAGGCTGCCACTGCCGGATCTCGGCACGGCAAGTTCAACTCACGTCTTTCCCTCATCTGCTTCTCAATATTATAAATCTAAACCAGGCTGCTCTACCTCCCTCTGCTTCCACTTGCTCCCAGCTTGACTTTCCCAGCTGCAGCGAGCCTCCGTGCATCTCCGGGCACAGCGCCGGTTTGCTCCGGGAGCCGCCCTAATTCAGAGACATGACATGGCAGCTTCTCTTTGATTTCTTTATGTCAAAACTATGGGTTTTTACCAGATCTCTCATTTTCTAGAGTTGCCTCCAGGCTTCGTGGGGTCATTCCCCATCCAGCTTCTGCTTAGCAGCTCCCTGCCAGGTTGCGCTGCCTGGCCCTGGGAGAGCTGTTTGTTTGCTCTTCTCCTAAGACAGGGAGCAATAAACTGGCTGGATCAAAGTCCAGTGCCCCGATTGGTGATGGGGGGTTAAATCCATGCTGCCAGCACATCCCAGGTATCTGATCCTGTCTGTCAGCACCACCCTTCACAGCCGCCCCCTTTGCCTTGCAAATAGTGAGGCATCACATCAAATAGGGGTCAGAGAAGAGCAGCCTGGAGGGGTGGCTTTTCAGAGGGTGTCCATGGTGCTATTGTAATGTTTTCAGGAATTAATCTGGCAGGAATGGTCATGATTTGGGGGCTGATAACAGTATCTAAGGGTTGGGGAGGCAGAAGCCTCAGGGCAGGTGAGGTGGGGGGAGCAGGGACCATGGTGTTTCCCTCTGCCAACTTTTAACCACTGTCATTTCTGCACTTTGCAGTGTCAGCAAGTTAAAGCTGTGTTGCCTGGGAATCCTAACACAGTTCCCCCCATTTTCTTTTTGGCCTTTTTTAACCCTCTTTGCCTTTTTTTTTTTTTTAAAAAAAGCTTTTTCCAAAGACTGGTTGTTTAAATCAGCTTTAAGAAAAAACGATAGTTTCCAGGCTTTCATACCAGCATCTAAGCTTGGCGTGGGGAAGCGGTGCTGGGTGGTGTTTAGCTGTGCAAGTGTGTGTAAATACCAGCAGTCTCTAAGCAGAGCACAAGTAATGTTTGCTTCCGGGAATATCAAATCGTAGAGCAGAGATACCGCCAAACACTTTGAGATGGAGGTTGCCAGAGGCGGTTGTTTTCCTCATAAAGAAATTTTAGTTTGATGTTTTCTCCACTCTGGAACAAAAAGAGAGAACACAGGAAAATCTACAGCATTTAGCTTGCTGCGTTAGGTTTGTAGCTGTGGGATTCAATTAAAAAAAAGAGCAGCTTTTTCTACTATATATGTAAGTGTTTCTAAATCGTCCTTAGGTAAGATTGGTGCCATTAGGGGGTGGCCACGGTCGTCCTGCTGCCTTCACAGCCTTCGGTGGCAGACATTAGGGAAGCGTGGGACAATGTCCTGGCTTGCTCTGTCACTGTGAGAGGCACAAAGGCTCCTGACCCTGTCGGGACAGTCCCCAAGCCTGGAAATACCCCAGCCTTCCTCTGCAGAGAGGGGCTTGAGGACGAGGAGGGGGAGGAATGGGAGACATCGGCGTCATGCCCGAGTGTGGACATACCACACACGTGGCTGCCCGTGCCTCCATTCAGACCGCTTCTTCCATACCTTATTGCAGGCAGTTTTGTTCTTTCCCAGCATCAGGAAGCTGAGTAAATGCTGTCAGATCCTGTTAGCTGCCATTAGCATTTTCTGTTTTGCAGCTGAAACCCTCCCGTTTCCTCCGAAAGCCTGGGTGCCTGCCGCAGCCATGGTGACAGAGCCCAGCTCTCCAGCCGCCCGTACGCGGGGCTGGCAAAAAGCGTGGCGCCGAAATTCGTCGCGAGGCAGATGCCGGCGGGTACCAAACGCATCGGGGGGGGTGTTACCAGCAGCCCTGTGTGACGAGCAGGGTTGAACCGCGGCTGCGCTGGCTCACGCGAGCATTTGTGCCTCGTGCTTCGCTGTTTGCTTCCCACTTGGTGAATAAAATTTGATAAACGGGGGCAGGACACACCAGCGGTTGGTGGGGAGATGCGGAGCAAGTGTGCGTAGCCCTGCGGAGGGGAGGATGCTGGCCAGATTTGGGGCAGGGGAGCCGCACCGGTACATGGCTGCTGCCCTGGGCCAGCGTCAGCTGGATGTTTTGCTGTATTTTCTCTGCTCTGTCCTGGCGTTTGCTGTAGGGCGACAGGCGGTTTTGCGAGGCTCTGACGTCCAGCAGGTCGGTAGCCACATACCTGCAGCTCCGTCTCAGCTGTGCCCCTTCCCCACACCGGCTGCGGGAAGGGGGTCTCTCCTTCCCTGCAAAAGGAGCAGTTTGTGGATGAGAACTGGCATATTGACCCCAGGCACCCGGGTACCTCTGAGCATTTGGCATTTTTGTGCACAGGTTTCTGTGCCAGGTGGGTGAGATGCTGCTGCTGGGCTGCGCGACGCTCGGGTTCCGGGGCTCTGTGTGTGCTGAGCCTTCGCATACCTGTATTACAGTGCTTCTTCTACAGCATCTCCCCTTCCGAGACTTACCAAATCCTTTAGAGACATTAACTTCTTCCTATGGGTCTGTGAAAATGAACAGGAGATTAAAGCAGCCTGCCTGTCCACACCGTTGCCCTACCTGGGCGAGATCACAAAATAACGTGCCTGTTTCTCCTGGCTTTGTTCCCGTTTTGTTGGGACTCGGTCGCTTTACACGCTGACGTGTACCGGCAGCAGAGTTAAAGGATGTGCTGCAACAAGTCCCCAAAGTTAATCCCGACCAGTGGGAGCAGATGAGGAGGGTGCTGGGCCCCATTTGACGCCCTGCTGTGTTATTTGGGCTGAATTTGTGCCCTCGGAGGCACTGGTGCCAAAGTGCAAACCCTGCCTGTGAATTCAGGCCTGTGATGGGAGAAGCTAAAGATTAACTTGCTCATTGTTTATGTTCAGAAGAAGACAGGAGAGAGGTAGAGAGTCCCCTAACGCGCAGCCCCCTGCGTGGGGAGGGCTCCGGACCTGGGGCTGCCCCAGCCCCCTGGGCAGGATGGTCCCAGCTTGCTGCTGCCCCAAGCACTGGGAGCAGTGGTGGCCGAGCTGTCCCCCGTGCTGGGGCAGAGCCTGGTGGAGCCATGGTTGGGGTTTCCAAGGTGGCTGCTCTGGTTTGGGGTGGGTGCCCCAGGTATCTGTGGGGCTTTGCAGGGAGTCTTGGTGCTACCAGACCGACGTGCTGCTGGGGTAAGCAAAGCCGTGTCTCTGGAGATACCCTGCTTCCGTACAGGCGTTGTATGCCCAGGGAGTGTGCTGGAGAAGCCGGCCAGCCCCCACCATCCCCGCCGTGGGGTCCTGGCTGTTGGAGCCAGAATAGAGACATTTAGGCTTTGAATCATTCACTGCATGGTTTTGTCCCAGATATATTCCACAGTTTGGATCAGGAGCCCTCGCCTCTAGTCCTGGCGCATCCAAAGAGCCCGGGTAGGAGTTTCGGTGCAGCGCGGATGATGGTGAGATGAAGAGGACCAACTCCCATGGAGCGAGGATTTCCCTGGGCGGCAGAAGCAGTGACACAGCTTGAGGGGACCCGCTTTGAGCCCTGCCTAAACCAGACGCTGTTTCTTGTGTTTCTGTAGGTTAGAAATCTCTGTTACATGGTGACGAGACGGGAGAAAATGAAACACACCATTTGTAAACTCCAGGAGCAGATCTTCCATCTCCAGATGAAGCTTATTGAGAAAGATCTTTACCCAGGTCAGTACTGCTTACCGGAGCTTGTTCTCGCAGACGCTGTCCCTGCCATCCTCTGAAGCCAAAGACTTGTGCCCAAACCTCAGCCCCCACCCCGAGGAACCCAGAGCTGCCCCCTCCCCTGCAGGGTTATTTAAGCGGGGTTTGTTTGTTGACTCTTTGCCCATCTCCAGTTTTGTTCAGAAACGCACAATAAGGCCATACCCTGGGTGACGGGAGCGTCGGAGCTCCTTGTTTTCACAGCTCCCTCTCGATCCTCCTCTCTTGGGGGAATCAGTTAAAAAGACCGAGCGTTTAGTTAGGTGGTGACGCGAAGGCAACACGTCGGTGGCTTTCGTGGAGATGGAGCTGTTTGGGAGGAGATGGCAAGTCCTGGGCACGGGGCTGCTGGCATTGGGGCTGATCCATGGCAGCTGGCTCCCTGGCACGGGTCAGCAGCCCTCGCTTTGGACTCGTTGCAGATGCCTTTGGCTCTGTCAAGAATGGAAGGTTAAGCTGCTGGTGGGGTGTCTGTTGCTCCTAGAGACCAGCTCCTTCAGCTCTGGTTGGCTGCAATTCGTATCTGTTAGTGGGCAGCGTCATGCTACTGCGCGCAAAGCCTCTGTCACCTTTTTTTAAGGAACTGAAATAAAGTTGATTTCCTTCTATCCTTTTTTTTTTTTTTTTTTTTCCTNTTTTTTTTTCCCTTTTGCACAAGTGGTGCCGGAGCCCACAGCTCCTTCTCCCTCCTCCTTTCCCTTCGGTGGCAGCGCAGACCAAATCCCATGGCCGCAGAACAGTTTTTCCAGCAGCAGCATCTGGTGCTTTGGCAGGCTCTTCCGACAGTTGTTGTGTTTGTGGCTTTGGAGTTGTGTTTGAAGCCATCACATGGTTGGGGTTTCTTCAGGAACTGTCTGGGCTGAGCTTTCCTTGACAAAAGTTTCCTTTGACTGAAGTTTTGGAGGCTGAGAAACGTGGACATTGGGATGTTTGTGACTCGGAGCCTGTGCAAATTCCTCTCGATGGCCAGAGGCAGTCGGCGATGTGGGGCAGGAGTGGCCGGGACCCCAGGGTTTGCTCCGGGGAGATGTGGGTCCTGTAAATCTCTGTCACAGAATCACAGAATGGCTGGGGTTGGAAGGGACCTTCAGAGATCATCTAGTCCAACCTCCCTGACAAAGCAGGGTCACCTAGAGTGGGCTGCACAGAGTGGCATCCAGGGGGGTTTTGACTATCCCCAGAGAAGGCGACTCCACCACCTCTCTGGGCAGCCTGTGCTAGGGCTCTGCCACCCTCAAAGCAGAGAAGTTTTTCCTCATCTTGAGATGGAATTTCCTGTGTTCCAGTTTCTGCCCGTTGCCCCTTGTCCTGTTGCTGGACACCACTGGAAAGAGTCTGGCCCCATCCTCTAGACACCCGCCCTTTAGATACTGATGAGCATTGATGAGATCCCCTCTCGGTCTGCTCTTCTCCAGGCTGAACAGCCCCAGGTCTCCCAGCCTTTCCTCATCAGAGAGGTGCTCTGCTCCCTTGGTCATCTTCGTAGCCCTTCACTGGATTCTCCCCAGTAGTTCCTTGTCTTTCTTGAACTGGGGAGCCCAGAACTGGACACAGGACTGCAGATGTGGCCTGATGAGGGCAGAGTAGAGGGGGAGGATGACCTCCCTTCACCTGCTGGCCACGGTCTTTTTAATGCACCCCAGGAGACCATTGGCCTTCTTGGCCACAAGGGCACATTGATGGCTCGTGTTGGCCACCAGGACTCCCAGGTCCCTCTCTGCAGAGCTGCGTCCCAGCGGGTCACCCCCAACCTGTCCTGGTGCGTGGGGTGATTCCTCCCCAGGTGCAGGACCCTGCCCTTGCCCTTGTTGAACTTCATCGGGATCCTCTCTGCCCAACTCTCCAGCCCTCCGGGTCTCGCTGTGTGGTGGCACAGCCTTCCAGCGTGTCAGCCACCTGTCCTGGTTTCTGTCCCTGTGACACGGATCAGTGACACTGTGTGTTGCTCTGTACATCCTCACTGAACCGGTGAGAGGGGTCACCAGCCTGGGCACACACTAAATGGTGTTCCCAGTGGTTCCCACCAACCGGAGGCCCTGTGTTGTGCATCCCAGGAGCAGTTCCCTGGCATGGGTGGTGCTCCCAGCAGCGATGCTGCGTGTGGGAGGTCTGACTCAGGAATAACGGGTGGATAAAAGACAAGAGCAACAAACTCAGATCCCAAAGGAGGATACTGTTGCTGCTGGACTTTGCAGGTTTTGGGGGGATCACAAGGGACCTCCTGGTGCTCTTCAGTTCAGCTGGGAGAACCCAGGTTGACATTTGCAGCTCTCCGAAGGAGACAGGCACAGGGTAGTTTGCCAGGAAAGCTTTTTGAACTCACCTCCCTCGCAAACTGGGCGTTACACAGCTGGAAATGCCCCTGGGGACCTGCATTCCCCAAAATATCTTGGGGGGTCCGACTGCTGCTGCATGCCCGACCCTCTCTCTAAAGCAGCGATGGTGTGGGAGTTGGCAGCTCCTCCTGGGTACGGCTGGGGTGGGTGAGCCTGGACCCTCCCTGGCAGGGTGAGGACACCGGCCATCGAGAGGGAGACATGTCAGGGCTCTACCAGCCACATTTCGGGTCCGTCTGCACCACCGAGGGCCGGCACCGTGCCATTGCCCTTCTGAAGATGTTACATGTGTGCTCGGGGCGGGGGGAGCAGGACTGCCAGTACCCTGATGTTTGTCCTGCCCAAAGGTGAGTGATACGAGACAGACCCGCGGTGAGAGGGTGGCTCCGGCGGCGATTGGTGTGCGGGCTGGGGAATTGCTTCCTGCATTTCGATGCAAACGTTCTTCTCTCCTGCCCCAAAAGTCTGGCGTTTGCCACAGCGTTTGCTGCTCTGAACGGACCGAGCCGAGCTGCTCTTCTCTCCCAGGATGGGCATTTTCGTTGAGCCTGCGCAGGGACTGCTGCCTCTGGGACCTGTTTCCCACGAGTCGCTGCTGCCAAGGAAAAGACCCAGTTGTGGGAATTTGGTCCTGGAATCTCCGGGTGGTTTGGGCATCTGGGTCCTTCCCATGCCAGCGGGACACTAGGGACTCAAGTGCCTTTTGGCATCGATGCGTTGGGTCTCCCAAGCTCAGGAGGAATTCCTTTGCCGGGATGTAGCATCGGGCCATAAATTGCAATCCCAAAGGTGGGAAGAGGGGATGTCCCGGTTAGCTGTGACAGTCATCGTGCAGGCAAGAGCACAGCATCGGCACGTGCCTCCCCCCCAGCGCAGCACACGGTCCTCCCGCTGATCTCCAGGTCCTGCCCGACGGCGGGAGCAGGCGCTGGGGCCGGCGGCAGCGTGGCACGGAGGGGCATCCGGTGTGACGGAGATGGGAGAAGGGCTCAGCTTCCCGCTGCCCTTCCTATGGCAGCCGCACAGCCGTGCCCGTGCCACCCGCGCGTGGCAGCGCGTAGCAGAGCCCTGGAAAGCAGCGTTGTGTTTATCTTCTGCTTCAGCCCCCACCTGCCTCCTCCTGGTCCCATCCCAAACGCGCCGTTATAGACCCCGATGCTACCAAGTGCTGCCAACACCCGCGCGTTTGCTAAGCCGTGCCGTGCCAGTTGGCGACACGTGGAGCTGAAGATCCTGGGCACCCAGTGGGACCAAAGCTGTGGATCACTCACTGCTGCGTTATCCACCGTTACAAAGCGTTGGCTGGTTTGAAAGCAGGGGGCCAGTTTCTGTAGCGTCCCCTCCCCGCAGCTCCCGACGGGCCTGCTCTGCGTGCCTGGGGTTTCTTGGAGAAAGGAAGAAGTCTCTGTTATTTTGCCTGGATGAGGCCAGTTTTTAACTGCTGTGATGGTGGTCATCAACCGAAATCTGTTGGGGTTATTCCAAAGATGGTTTTGGCACAAAGTTGTTTTTTGGAATGGCTGCCACGTAAAATGCAAAATTGGAGGGGTTTATTTTTCCTGCTGACAAATGATCATTTAAGCAGGAGATTTTTAATAAAATTAGTGAGAACTGTCTGTGTAAAATGAGCCCACCGCTCCCCTGTATTTTTCTAGCGTGGAGTGGAAAGTAAACACTGTCTGGCTTTAAAACACGGCTACTATTTTGACAGGTTCCTCTTCAAAAAGTACTGCTCGCGTTTCTCTTTAGCCCCATTGTGCTGTCTGTATGAGGTTAGATTTTTATTTTGTAAGCGAAGTGAAAAATGTGTCTGCCTTTCTCCAGATATTTGGCAGGAATGTAGCAAATACCGCTTTTTGCTTTTGCTTTTCTTGCTTCCAGCGAGTCCTTCGGTCAGGAGGGGTTCCTGCCTTGGCAGCCCTGGGACTGTAAATCCTCTGTTAATCCAGACTCAGGCAGGTGCAATGCGAATTCCCTCCCCTGCTTGCCCAGTACATTTCCACGGCGGCAGCAAGGGGAGAGCCGAGGTTATGCCCTCGCACCCGTCCCGTCCACGGCCTCTCTGCTGAGGCCGTTTGCAGCCCTGCTGCTAGCTGACACAATAAACCAATTCGTTTCCTAAAATCGCTGCTCCGATAGCAGCACGGCTTGCGCGGGTTCGACCTACGGGCCAGACTCTGAAAAACTGCGTGTCTCACCTCCGCTTCCATCAGCCACCCACATTTTGGTTTAAGGGCGGTATCTTTACCCTTCTGAAAATTAATAGAAGTTTTAGCGTGGACTTCTGCAGGAGAATGACCTCACGGAGTAAGTAAGAACTGTTGAAGTATTTTGCTTGGCAATACAAGTCGTATTTTTATAGGGTGTTTGTCTTGTTTACCCAAGAGGAGTAAATCCAGTAGAAGTTCAAAGCCATTTAGGAAATACTGATTTTTAGCTGAATGTCTACATAGTTAAGAGTTATTTCCCTGGTTTTCCATAGGTGATTCTGGTCATCTTTCCTACTCCATTTACTTATACTCAATACACTGCTTAAGTTTTATAGCTTTGGGTTGTTTTCACCCCTGTGCAATATGAGTGTGAGCAGTTACTACCGCTGAAAGGTCAAATCAAACCCAGGTCTGCTTTAAAATGCTGCCAGTGGCATTGCTGTCAAACATGCTTTGCAGCTGAATCCCTCCAGGAGACACTCTAGTTGGTGACGGGTGACACAGCACCGGGTTTGGAGGTCCCCATGTCTCCTGGAAGGTGTATGAGCGAGGTTTGGGGTTGGTCCCTTCTGCTGCTCCGAGAGGTCCTCACCCCAAAGCCACGTTGGTGGCTGTAGGGTCTCCAGCGAGTCCCCTGCCTTCAGTGGGACTGCTCCTGCGGCCACACTAAATTCCTGTCCAAGATCCAAACCTCTTTTTTATATAACCGACGGGATTCAGATTTTCTTAATGCATGGAGGCTTTAGCTTACAGCTGGCCAAAAAGTGGCCGCTGTTCTCCCTTCAGCTTGGAGTTGTTTGCAGGTCTGGTCCAGGTCGTCACTGCGGGGGTGTGCCCAAGGGAAACTGGCTCACCGCAGCATCCCTGATGCCTCGTCTCTCACGGAGTTTTCCTTTTTTCCTAAAAAATGCCAGAACAAACTGGGAAGAAGACAAAGGGTAAGAAAAGTGACCCAAGAAGGAAAGGAAGAGATGGTAGAAAAAATAGTCCCGAGAAGAAAGAGAAAAGGAAATCAGTCAACGAAACTGTGTTGGGACAACTGGGTAAGTCTGATTTTATGGGCGCAGAGTTGACCCGTGCCACTGGAGGCTCCCTGTTTTGGGGAGCAGGGTTAAGAGTCCCAGCCCCTGATCCCTCCTGCACGTACACGGTGGAGTTACACCCAAGGCAGTGGGAACCTCTTCCGTCTCTCCCTTGTGGGCATCAGCCTGAATTACCGAGGTCCTATGGGAGAGACACTGTCAGAAACATGGTCCCTGGTGGGGCCGGGGGTGTAAAATCCGCTCCCCGCAGCCCCAGGGCTTGCAGCTGGATTGGGAGAATGTGGTATGAACCCCGTGACGTGCTGCTGAAGCGTGATTTCGCTTTCCGGTGATAAAATCAGACTTACCCACCCCGCAGTAGGGCTGACCCCCCGCGTCCTCTGTGCTGTGCACCGATGGAGAACACAGCACGTGGGCTGCACATATTCATGGCATACACCGTCCAGGAGCCTGAGGTTGCGCTGGTTGTGCTGGCGGTCCAGGAGCATCCAGGCGGCGGGCACAAAGCACGGCTGCTCCCTTGAATTTGTTTGGGGGGGCGGGGAGATGCAGGGCTGGCTCTGCGGATGCTTCACCCACCTCCGGTTCTTCCCCATCAGCTGCTTGGCAGCAGATGGGGCTGGGGGGAAGTAAAAAAGAAAAACGGAGTCAACAGGTCTTGTTTGAAATGATCCTTGACAACTGCATGTGGCTTTTACATGGAATTGGGTTTTTGTTTGACTTCCTCCGGCGCTGTCACCTCCGCCAGCATGCAGGGCTGGAGGTGATGAGTTCACGCGTGCTCAGCTGCCCCGCGGGTGCACCAGTTCCGCAGGGCTCTTGGGGAGTCTGGGGGTGCTATAAAACCCTCCTCGGGGTACAGAGAGAGTCTCCGGGGGTCTGGGCCACCCTGCTTTGTTCTGCTTTGCCCATTGCTTGCCCCAGCTCTGCTGCTTTCTGTTCATCTCAAAGCTGTGGGGTTTTAGGCAGGACCCCCTTTGCAAATGGGGCTCTTGCACTCACCCTGTCTCTGCGCTGTTCTTGGCTAAAGAAGCTTTGGATTTTCTGGGGAAAATTCCATCAAACGATGGGACGCTGGGGCGTCTGTGAGAAAAGCTGCACTACTGCGAGCCTGGGGAACCAGGCAGCCAACCCAAAGCTTCACCGGGGCCTTGTAACCTCCTGGGTTTTCCAAAGAGCTTGAAGCATCGCTTGGGGCTGCAGTCACCAGAGAAGGGCTGGGGGCAGGTGACCTTGGCAGTGCCCTTGCTGGCAAGACCTCGAGCTGTTCGGTGCTTGGGTACCACGCGATGCCGTAAGCTCATCCCTGCTCCTGCTTCCCCTCTCCTGCGCTGGGCTGCTGCCAGGGTGGGAGGCTGTCTTCTCCGAAAGGGCTGTGGTCACCCACCAGGAGGTGAGGGACTGTCACCTTGACAGTGTCACCTCCGAGGTTGAGGACCTGTCCTGGCTGACCTCTCCAGTGCAGCCCTGGCGTGGGCAGGGTGTTCTGTTCGCCCCCGCTGCGGTGGTGGCTCATCCGCGCAGCCTGGAGGCGCAGGGTGACATCCCGCATCGCGCCTCGCAGGGGAGGGTGATGCAGAGCTGTCATCGAGAGCAGCAAACGTTGCGGACCTGAGTCGCTCTGCCTGTCCCACTGCTCTTTTCCCCCTTCTGTAACTAGACGGAGTGCATTAAAAGGAAAGCTCTTGCCTGAAATCAAATACCGAACCGAATTTTCCCACCATCCATAAAGCCAGCCCTGGTGTTGAACCTGTGGGTTTCTCTTGCAGGGATTAAAATTGCATGTGCTTGTGCAGGTATGCGCCTTTCCAGTTGCTAGTTAGACCCGGCCTAGCCCACAACACTCGTTTTTGCTCTGAGAGATCATTATTAAGAAGTTTTTCAGCTTTTTCCACTCCAGCCTGTCATCTCTGCTCCTCTTCCGCAGTCTTCAGACCTCTGGAGTATTCAGAGATGTTCTCAGACCTGCCTCCTGCCCTCCCTGCCTTTGCATGTAGATTTAGCACCGGTCCCATCACCCCACTGACCTCCTGGCTCGGGAACGCCTCGCCGGGGCAGAAGTCCTGCTCTGGTAGCAGTCGCTGAATTTTTAGGCTCACGCCTGGATTGTGTGTCCTGCTGCCTTTGCACAGGAATGCGTTTTCCACCCGGGCTGGGCTGGGCTGGGGCTTGGCATCTTCGCTGCAGAAAGATACTCCGTTCAGATTCGGGCGGGTTTGTGGAGTGTTGGATGTTGGGGATCACTTGGGTTGTGCCGTGACCTCAGTGGACCCCGAATTCAGCGTCAGTGCTGGAGGAAACCCTCTGCTGTGCCCCACCATGGTGCGATGTTGATCTTTCGAGTGTTTCTCTGGTACCGGGGAGTTTTGGTGAAGCTGTTGGCGGTGTCAAAGGGCAGCATGGTTGTTCCTGACTTCTCAGGCAGTCCTCCCCTTTTCTTTTTTCCAGGCTTGTCAACCTCCTTCCCCATCGACGGGACCTTCTTCAACAGCTGGTTGGCGCAGTCGGTCCAGATCACCGCCGAGAACATGGCGATGAGCGAGTGGTCCCTCAACAACGCCCACCACGAGGACAGCACCCCCGGCCTCTCCGAGGAGCTCCTCCAGGACGAGGAGACCTTGCTGAGCTTCATGATGGACCATTCCCTCAGGTCCCCGTTCAAGCAGAGCGAGGCCACAAAGAAAGTGAAAAGCAAAACGAGAACGAACACTAAGAAAAAGCTGCCCAGGAGCAGCTCCCCCGCCGTGGGTGGGAGCCACCCGGAGAGCTCGGAGCCGTGGACTAACAACACCAGCGACTTGTCGGATGATGCCACCAAGCCCTCCGCTCCTGATTCCAGACCGAGCAAGTCGGAGAAAGGGGCGGCGAAGCTTCCCACCGACCGCAGAGGGGTGGGCGAGGCGAAAAAGGCGGCCAAGAAGGGCTCTCTGCCGAAAGCTGGCGAGTCTCACCCCCCAGCCGGGGCAAGGGGCTGCGTTGGCAAGGAGGAGAAGAAGCAAGAGGAGGAGGAGGAGGAAGAGGAGGAGGAAGAGACGCCGCGCTGCGCTCAGCCGGAGCCCAACCCCGCGGCCAAAGTGCCTGACTCCGTAGGTAGCCCCAAAACTGTCGTGCGGTTCAAATTACCAAAGGAGAGCCGAGGGACTCGGCGGTCGCAGCCCCCCAAGCCCGAGGGCGCCGGCGGAGCTCCCTTGCGTCGTTTCGATGCCGAGACGGACGGCTACTTCTCCGACGCAGAGATGAGCGACTCGGACGGGGAGTCCCGTGGCGGCAGGGCGCAGCGGGGCCAGCTGGATGCGGCCGGCGAGGACATCGTCAGGATGAGCATCCTGGCATCCTAACTCCTCCCTGCCGCGCCGGCTCGACGAGGCCTCAACCCAGTTACAACTGCCATGTCCAACTCCTGCCTGGTGTCATAGCAAGGGGGATTTTTAATATGTGTATATAGTTGGAAATTCGGCACTGTTGTCTTTCTCTTCTCTATACGCCTGAGATCCAGCTTCAGCTTCACCAACATCGATGACCGTGACAGTAGTGGTCCCTCCCCGGCTCCCCAACGTATCCCACTTCCCAGAAATGTGAGCCGGCGCCCGGCGGGACCGATGCAGAGGGTGCCGAGAGGGCAGAGGGTGCCGGTACCTGTGCTTTCTGCAGGGATGACAGTTTAATTAATGGGCATTATTTAACGAGGGGCAGATTTCTGCCTGGGATGGTTGCCCCGCAGCAGGG
This sequence comes from Chionis minor, assembly GCA_013398295.1. Taxonomy (NCBI): domain Eukaryota; kingdom Metazoa; phylum Chordata; class Aves; order Charadriiformes; family Chionidae; genus Chionis; species Chionis minor. The sequence continues at coordinate 81,026 of VZSF01000368.1, forward strand.
AGCGAGCGGAGGGCACGGTAGCGGCCAGCTGCGGGAGGGGAAATAAATACCCGCCTGTGTGCGTGTAGACAAGGAAGCAAAATAAGCGATACTAAAATAAATAATGACTAAAGCACAAAAAGCTTGTGGGAGGAAAGCGCTTGGGGTGGAAGAGAGCAACGTTACATTTCTATTTTTAGGGAAAAAAAAAAAAAGGCGCCTCGGTCATTGTTTTTCCCCTCACCTTTCCATCTGGTCGGGATCTGTTCCCGGGGCCAGGATGCAAAATTTCTCCCTGTCCCTGCCCCGTGGGGTGCAGCCGGTGTTCGGCCCCGCTGAGGTCGTCAGAGAAACTGAAGTGATTTCCTTCAGGTGAATCGATCGGCTCTCAGCGAGCTGGGAAATGGAGACGGGGGCCAGGATGGAGGAGGAGAGCATCCTTTAAAAGCACCGTGAGGAGTCGGGGTTGGGTTATAACCCGGGAGGGTGAGCCACGTTTTTCTGCCCGTGCTTCTCTCCCATGGCTGCCCGGGCGGCCCCCTTTGCACAACGAAACGCTTGGCCCCGAGGGTAAACGTGCCCTCACCGAGGGGAAATGGAAACGCTTGCCTTCACCATTTTGTGTTCCTACTAAACGCTACAATGGAAATGGTGAATTTATTCCTCCCCGTCCTTTTTTTTAATTATTATTATTCTTAAATCCTGGTTACAAGCTGTTGACTTGTTGTGGGAGGGTGATTCACAGAAGCTGACATTATAAATATTACAATAATTTAATGCATAAAATGTCCCCAATAAGCCTTAAATGTTGTTTAAAAGCCCATGTTACCTACAAGTCAGGCGAATTTCCATGTTTGCACTTAATTGCACCATTACTTCGGTTTTGGCTTCAAAGGTCACAGTTAAGTCGTGCTATGTGTTTTATTGGAGTGACCCCAGTGTGAGCTCAGGGAACAAAAAAAAAAAAAAAAAGGAATTCACTGAAACTTTTGTTGTTGTTGTTTTTTAAAAATAAAAAATGTTTAAAAAAAAAAAAAACTAAAAAAAAAAAAAAAACCAAACCTGGGACACTTCTGCAACCGGTTAAACCCTTCACTAAACAAAAAAACCTTGCAATTGTCAAACCAATCAGTCAAATAATTTTGTGGATGCCAAAGAATATTTTGACAGTCAAGCAGCACAGCCAGAAACCGGAAACTTGTCATTAAGAAAAAACAAAATTGGAAGTTATTTAGCAACAAAGGACTAAAGACACACTCATAACACACTGCTGCGGCGTTAGGTTCCAAGCTTGCTCCGAGGGATGCTGCTGCTCCGAGACCGCATCCTGCCGTGTTGATTTCCGATGCTTTTTGCTCATTTCACTGTGAGCTTTCTTTTGAAACTCTTGAGACTCCTTCAATTGACGTTTTAGAGTAGATCATCTTTATCAGCCTTCCAAAGTCCTTGTTAGTGATCCGATTGCAGCAGAGATCAGCGCTGACAGCCGAGCTCACCCCAGGCACGGCGCGTGGCGGGGGCTCCGGGTCGGACGCCGAGCGCCCGCTCCCAGCCCTGGCCAAGCCTGACACAAACCCGGCTGAGACTGACCGTGCCTGGGGAGGAATCTTCCTCAGATGGGAAAAATGTTACGCGAGTTATTAGCAGGAAAAAAAACCACCAACCAACCAACCGAAAATCAGCAAAACGGGAACCACCTTTGTTATAAATTAGCGTAATCCATTGAGGTTGGAAATGAAAATCTGCTCATTAATTAAGGCTCAGTATGTTCAGATAATGTTAAATACAGTAAATAGGACTTAGTTTATCTTATCAGGCTTGCTAGCTTTAGCTACAGTATCCTAGTATAAGAGTCATAACAATAATCAATATGCTGCCTTTTAATGAATCTTGCTTCCGTGTGCTTCACTCAATTATGGTTAAAAAAGAAAAAAGCAATCCACAAATTTCACTGTACACAGCTCCATTCATCAGCTTCTGCACTACTTGTCTTCTCAGTACAGGAAAGCAAAAAGGGGGAGACTTTAAAGAACAACCAACCCAGCGCCGCCAGCACCAGGCAATAAAACAGTTTGAAACGCTCCCAAAATGTCGGGCACCGTGTTTGGCCATCGGGAGACGGCGTTTAGGTGGGGAAAACTGAAGGGGGCTGGTGGGGCATGTCAAACCCGGGGGGAAGAATGGGGTGGGGGGAATAAGAGGAGAAAAAGGGGCTCTCGGGAGGGCTCTCGCAGCCCGGTGCGTCCCCTGCCCGGCGTATCCCTGCCATCGCCTCGCCGCGGAGCAGGGGGAGCCTGGCGTTCCGGAGAGAAAATGCACAAGGCGAATATTTTTGATGTTACTGTAAAATGTATTTTGAAATTAATAGAAAAAAATAAATAAAAAGGGTTTATTTTAGTAGAGAAATGTTGTCTTTTAAGGTGTATAAACTGCAGGAATCGACATTTGCACTGTAAGAGCAGCCGTTTCCCTGGAGAAGCAGCAGCCGAGGTAGTCGAGATGCCGGATGCGAATGGCATCGCACCCTGATCATGGGACACAGCCCCAGCCTCAGCCCAGCCCCGATGGCTGCCGGGTTTCCCAAGGGCAGCTCCGATTCCACACACCCATCTTCCCCACACCCCAGTTTTAGTTTATTTTTAGGTGGGTTTTTTTTTTTGCTTGCACCTATTTTACGGGGTTGGATGCCTGCTGTCCCACGGCGCTCGCGCCAGGGCCGGGGGCAGAACGGAGCCAGGAGGTGAGAGCGGGATGTGGGAGCGGGATGCGGGAGCGGGATGCAGGAGAAGCCGCCAGCAGAAAGATGCAACTGCAGGGCAGGGCGTGAGGTTTGGTTGTTCTTTAAGGAAATCCCCCCGCAGTTTGCGCCATTCCACACACAAACCAGACCCACTTCACATCAGTTACAGGAAACGATATGAATGTCGCAGGAGGAGAAACCCTTCTGTTTTCTTTGTTTCAAAGAACGTGATGTGCCATTTGTTAATATAAAAGAGAAATATTGAAAATATATTGAAAAGAGCAATTTTAAATTATTTTTGGCTTATGTTGCAATATTTATTTTCTTGTATTAGAAATTCCTTTGTAGAGAAAAAATGTATTTTTCATTAATGCAAAAACCTATTTCTCCTTTTTGTACATTTTCCATGTTAGTTAATCCTTAAAGCAATATAATGTTATCAAACTCGTTCTGTGTGAGACTGTATTATGCATGCTATTTGTGTTGCCTTGGAATAGCTCTGTCTGCCATTATTTTCATCCTGTTTAGATACAGTGTATGCTTTAATACACATTGGGACCATGGCCCATTGCTTATGAAAAAAAAAACCCTTTGCATTCCTCAATGTGTTGGCAAATGCAGTCAATAAAGCAGTGTTTTCTGTGTACCTCTGTGTCGGTGTAGTGAGCAGGGTCACACACAGCAAATTCCCCCCCAGGGACCAGAGCGGATCGTTGGAGCATCCCAAGGGATGCAGCTCTGTGCGTGGGGATGCGGAGCTGGGCTGGCCCTACCGATGTAGCCACTGTCTGCCCCTGAACAGCAAATTTCCAAATTCCCATTGCCTTTCCATTCGCATTTCCATTGCCAGTCCTGGGGGCACACGGCTGGAGACATTTGTCACTGGAGACATTTGTCACGACTAGAGGGGAGAGCCCGAGCAAGAGGGTGCTCACAAAGCCCCCCCGGTGCCGGAAAGTTCCTGTAACTCAAGGTAACCACCTTTTCTCCTGGGGATTTAAATCTTGTTTTGCAGACTTGGAGCAAAAACACGCCGGGGAAGCCTCGCTGCGGGGCAGGAGGTTGGGAGGAGCAGCCCCTTGCCGGTACCGGGAGCTGTGTAACGTGCGGGGAGACGCGCTGTTGGGTTTGCTATTCCCAGGAGCGAGGGCAAGCTGTGAAATCCAAAATACTACAGCGATGTGCTGCTGTTCGGAAGACACTGGTTGGCAGGCGGGTGCCTCCGTCGCGCCCCCACCTGCCCGGCGCGGTGGCAGACGCAGGGCTCATCCAGGCAGCTTCGAAAACTGGCGCGTGAACGGGACCCACATCTCCCACATCTTGCTCGGAGCCCACGGGCAAAGGGTGTCACTTCATTTCAGCAAATACGCCAGCTGGGTGGTGGGGCTGGGGACTGGGATACCCCCGTGAGGGGTGGGACCCACTAGCCTGCGGCCGCTTCACCTGGGCGGGCAGTTGGTCATCGAGGATTCGTTGGCCATCGGCTTTTTTGTCTTGCCTTTCCTAGCACATTTTTTGTGTTTTCCTCTTGGCGTTTCCTAGCACATTTTTTTTTTTCTCCGTAAAATTGACCTAGTGCCCAAGCTGCTGCGAGGAAATGAGATATTTAATAGACATACTTTGTTCAGTTTATTACCGAAGTGATTAATCAGGGAAATCACAGTGCAGAGCGAAGACGGCGCTGAAACCGTCCATCTGAGATGGGTCCTCGGTGGGATGGGGGAAGGAGAGAAGGAAATCCACCTGTAACCACCACGGACTTACATTTCGCTTTTAAATGAAAAGGCAAAGGATGAGTTTATTGCAAACTAAGGGTTTTATTACCGGGCTATGTTATTGCTCGCAGCGCCCAAGGCACCCCAGTGATGAACTCCAACTCCTGGCTGCTCCGCGGAGCCCCACGGCGCAGGCGCGACACCCGCAGCGCCGTGCATGAACCCATCTGGCCAGAGCCGGATCAACAGTCATTTTCCATAATAAGTTTTTCACCTGTTCTAGACAGGGAGATATTAAAGGGTTCCATTTCATAAAGCAGGGAGCGAGGCCAGCCCGCCGTGCTCCTGGTTCGAGAAAACCCTTCTGGTTTGACTCCCCTGATTTATCCCTCAAGCCCTGGCGATATCCCTGGCCCTGGGATACTCCCAGAATTTCCAAGGGAGGGTGGCACACAGCGCAGCCAGGCCCGGGAGGTCTGGTGCTGGGGAACATAGGACAACGTCCTTACAAACCAGGAAGAATTTTGCCTGCAAAATGGCTGAGCCTCATGGAAGAAAGGGCTAGCCAAATTCCTGGGAAGATGCATTCCGGGCTCTGGCACCTGTATTAGACCAGAGATGGCTGGAACAGTCTGGCGAGAGGTATCCCGGGAACAAGCGTGGGAAACGGAACGCAAACGCCTAGAAGTAAAGGAAGAGCGAAGAAAATTTTGGATAACTAAAAGGCCTACGTTGCCTCCATTCGCCCCCTCCTTTCCCAGAGAGCCCATTTCAAGGAGAGACAATAATGGAGATGACAGTGAAACCAGTCCACCAACAATAGCTCAGCTCCCTATTCCTGGCATCCTTCTTTTTAGGAAAGTGCCCCACTGCCTGTCACCTCTGGCTCAGGCAAGAGCCACCAGCACCAGTCCCCAATAAAGTTACAAAAATCCATTCTTATGAAAAAAATATATATTTATAGGCATTCATACCACGTAGGATTTCCCTATGCCGCTTGCTTGGGGTTTGCCTATAGTACCACCACCACAGATGGTGCCGAATGCCTCGATCGGGAGCGAGCAGGGGAAGAAACATTTCAGTTCAAGTGCGAAATAAATGTTAGGCTATCCCCTATATGTTTTGCATAAGGATTGCAAGTGCCACCATAAATACTAATGGGGTAAATATGCCCCAGTGTCAGTAAATTATCATCGACGGATGTGAAAATGAATTAATTTCCCTTCAACTTATCCTGAAAGAATTGCAGTAAGATCTCATTTTATTGTGTTTGATTAAGTGCTACTGGCGTAACATAATTTTCCCTAACCATTAAAAATGCTGGTGCTGTTCTTCTGCATAAACGCCTCTAATGTGATGAGAGTATATTTAATATTTAGTCTTCCAAAGTTAATACATTTAGGGGAGACATTTTGTGTGCTAAAAATAGCTCCTCGGTCTTGGATTTCCATGTAGGGCTGTGAAATGATGCGTCTGCTGTGATTGCAACAGATGAACGAGAAAGAAAAAAAAAAACCACCAAAAAAAAAAAAAAAACCACTAACAAAAATAAACAAACCAATGACTAACCCACAAAAAAAGGGAAAAATCCTGCTCCAGCCAACGCCGACCCTGGCTGAACCAGCTGAGTTTCACAAGGGCTGCCTCTGCCTTGACATCTTGCCCGTCCCAAACTCCACTTGACAAACTCATTCCCTGTCTATTTAATGCCCAAGTTAAAAACAGACGCGTGGTGCAAGGTGCGGGGTTTAACCAGCCGCCTTGTTTTCTGGAGGATTAGCGTGGGGAAGCAGGAGTGGTGAGATGGGGGCTGGTTTGGCTCGCAGGCAGCTCTTTCTGCTTCCGCGATGGCTCCGTACACCGGAGAGCATCCATGGAGTGGCAGCGGGGAGGTGCTCGGCCCCCCAGCCAAGCAGTTTTGGGGGCACAGGTGAGCCCACGGCTTTGCCTGCATCCGTCTTTCCCCCGCCAGAGGCTGCTGCGGGCGCTGATCCTGGACATTGTCAGTGCAGGGGTATAAATCATGCCAAGGGCAACCAATTTTAGGGGAATTGGAAGGAAGTAGGAGGAATACAGCCCCCCTTCCAAAGTCAGGAGTTGAACGCTGGGGGTGGTGTTTGCGCTGCCCCCAGAAATGAGCCCTGGGGGTGTCCAGGACGTCCCACCGCTGTCCATCCCGCAGCAGCGGTGGGATGGAGTTTCCCCAAAAGCAGTGGGATGGCATTTCCCAGCCAAGCCCGCTCTGCCGAGCGTCAGACACACTGGTTTTGGTCAGGACTGGCTGCTGTACATTCAGATGTAATAAAGATTAAAGTAATTGACTGCCTGTGCCTGTATTTTAAGTGGTACTTTATAATGCTGACACTGAACACCAGGAGAAAACGCAGAGGTTAAAATATTGCTGTTACGGCTTGGTCATTAGCAGCCCCGCAATGAGCTTGAAATGGTCTGATCAATGAAATGGAGTTTTTCCTGGGAGGCAGGCAGGTCAAAAAGCAAAAGAACACATCTGCAGCCATAACTCCTGGGAAAACGATCCTCAGGAGGGAGATGCTGTGTTTGTTTAGGACGCTGCTGCCATCAGAGAGGGACATCGGCCATCCGCAGGGGTCCGGACCTGCCACGTGCTCTGCCTCCGTCCAAGCATCCCCCAGTGCAGGCTGGAGCACTACCAGCAGCTCCAGGCACCCTGCAAGTGAGAGAATTCCCTGCGGAAAACAAGGTACCAAAACCCCTTCCAAGAACACTCGGCTAAAAATAGGTGTTTGTTGTATGGGATACCACAAATAACACTCCCGCTGCGCAGAGGGACCGGCAGGCAGGGGATAAATTCCTGCCCTTAATAAGCAAGCAGGATCAATAAAGCATTTCTAAAAGAGGGAAATCGGCGATTTTCACAGCTCCAGCTTTAAAACGACGATGTCTGGGGGGTAAAGCATAGCAGCAAGGATGCCAGTCCTTGTGCCACGCGTTCCCAAAGACAGCTTGAGCCAGGTGCCACCATCCTGAGGGACAGGGGAGCCCTCGACACCCAGAGAGACCAGCGCACAGCCCTGGGGAGCGCCAGGCCTCCTGAAGGGTTGCTTCTGGTGACCCCTGGGGAACGAGCTGGTTCCAGTAAGCTTTTTAAATCCACCTCCCAGAGCAGCGCCGAGCGAAGCAGCCTGGCCAGAGCCAGGTCGGGGACACCATCCCCTGTGCCCCCAGCACCGCCTGCTCAGCACACACATTTCTCTAGCAGCACAAGGCACCCATGGCTGATTTTTTTTTTTAGGCTTTCCAAGGCGCAGGGATGCCGAGGCACGCAGCTGGGCACCGGACAGCAGCGCCGCCGTTTATCGGCACGGCAAGAGCTGGATGTGTGCTGAGCCACAAGGACTTCGGTCATTCCTCTGACCTGAAGCCTGCAAGCATCTCCCCACTCCTCTGCGCCTGCTAGACCACGGCTACAGAACTGGCTCGTATAAAGACACCAGGAGGAAGAAGCACTATAAATAGTCGAGCTCCGGGAGCGTGGGCCGGGAGCAGCGTGGGCACGGCACAGCACCGGAGCCAAGAGTGTGCCGAGAGCGGCCGTGCCTCCTCCGTACCAACAGCAACCGCAGCCGCCTCGCAGCATCCCACCAGCCTGCCTGCCACGCGCGTGCAATATTTTCCACCCCAGCCATTAGAAAATAGTTACTTAGGCGAAGTAACTGCCCCACCTGCCACCAAGGGAGATGTCACTGCCACCTCCGGCCCACAGGTGTCTTCTGCGGCTGGAAAACATGACCTGAGCTTTGAAACTCAGCAGACCTGGTCCTCCCACCCCTAGCAGAGGGAGCAGCTCTGGTGGGAAACACCCTGCAAAGGTGTTTCCATCCAGCTCCACTCCATCCAGCAAAGGCGAAGCTGCATGGGAAGGAGCAGGGACGCAGCTGGTTTGGGAGCAACCAGCCACCAGCACGTGCTACAGTGGTAACTAAATATAATTATCACTTGAAGACACCCTCAGGCCGGGAAAAGCGGTGCAGTGCTGACACAGGTTACTCTCAGCAGTGGTGAGTGGTCACAGGTAAACCGAAAATCTCTCTGGAGCGTGAATTGTTCCGACAGTGCCCAGCAAGAGCCGAGTGGGAGGTGGCTGCTTGGGCCATCAACTTCTCCAAGGAAGAGGAGGGAGATACTTCAGGAGGATGTTGGGGAAAAGCCCCTGAGCAGTGTGGGAGGCAGCAATCACGCCGGGTCGGGAGCAGCAGAGCTGCCCGGGTGCTCGGCACAGCACCGACAGCCCAGCGCGGCATCCGGCATCGGGAAAGCCCAGCTACGCAGCAAACCTGACCCACCGCATGGTCCTTCAGCAGGGACTGCGAATGTCTGACGAGTAACTTTCCTACAAAGTCATTTGTTCAGCCTGTCCCTTTCAAATCCCCACCAAACAGCTCACCGAACGCCGCTGGGAGCAAAGCAAGGAGCAGAGATCAGCTTTAAACCTCACAGGGATGATCTCCTCTCCAAAACTGGCCAGCCTGAGCTGTTTCCAGCATTTTAAAAGGCAGCTAAATTAGTTTGTCTATCTCAGGCCATTCAAAGTTTCCGAGGCTGAGAGGGTATGTGCACCGCGCAGGTGCTGTACACTGTGGTGTTCTTGTTCTTGGAGATTTCGTTGTCTTTTACCTCATATTCAGATGTTGAGTGATTCCATATTTAACCACACCATCTTATCTGCGCGATACAAATCTGCAGCTGTGACATTTCAGGGTTATTGCCTTTGCAGCATCTGTAATAACAGAAGGATGAAAAATGTCAACGTATGTATGGGACAAGGCAAATATGCGCTGAGCATTTGGGACTGATCTACACGGAGAGAAAAGATAACGGAGTGTTTCCCATGTGACAAGTGTAGCAGTCACAAAGGGAAAAAAAAAGCTTGGCTCTGGGCGTTTTTATTGCTCTAGCCCTCCCTGCCCACCTGCCCCGTGGGTCTCGGCAGTGTCTCAGCAGGAAAGCTGGAAAAGAGCCCGTTAAATGCAGGGCACAACACACCAAACCACCAGGAAACCCAGCAAAGGCTGTGTAGAAATGTCCCTTTTGTAGCTCTGCTTGCAAGGTTGAGCTTGGGTTTGGTGGTAAGGAACAGGACAGGAATGGTAAACTCTTCTTTCATGGTGGTTTTCTCTGAACTTCTTGAAAGAGAAGGCAAATCTTGGCTAAGGTGCCATAAGAGCAAAAGTAAATGTACTTTTGAAGGCTGAAAACTGCACCGAGAGGATTGTTTTGGACCGGCACAGGGTGTGAAGGGCAGGGAAGCTCAGGGGTAGGATGGGCACGCTCGCAGCTCCTGGCAGGAGCACCCAACGCCCCCAGATTCAGCAAAACTCAGAGTCTGGACAAGATGCCGAAGAATATTTTTTCCCTTCATTTCTGGGGAAATGGCCCGGGTAAATCAATAATTATTTTTTCTTTTCCTTTCTTTCCTCTCTGGTTTCTGTTCAGCACAGATGATGCTCTGCTTTCCCTTCTGGGTGCGGAAGGAAGAGGCCGACGCACCCAGTGGGAGAACATCACCGTCGGGATAGTTCATCACCAACGAACAGCCCCATCCGCACCCAAAGCCAATCCCAGCTCCTCCGGGACCGGGCACAAGCAAAGCCCGGGGCGGTGGGGCAGTGCTGGTGCCTGTTGTATTAATTGCAGTGGGACCCCTCCTGCTTTGGATTTCAATGGTGGGGTTGAGAGCCCCAGTATAGACTCGGGGTCACAGGAGGGAGGAGAAATTAGAAATACCAAATATATTTGCATTGGTACCAGGAGCTGCTGCTGCTGCAGGGTCTGTTTGGGGGCCGGTGAAATACTGCAGGGCGGGTACCAATATGCCACCGGTATGTCTCAGCCTGGCCCTCGTGGCTCCGGTTTTCCTAAACTCCCAGCACTCAGGGATTGCTAATCCGCAGGGAGTACCTTGGGCCTGGCTGTTTTTACGGATTGCACAGAGCAAGAGCAGATTTATTTCCCGAATGAAATACTAACCTCCGTGTAATTCCCTGCTCTCTAATAGGGGCACGTAGAATGCCATTTACCAGCTTATGAGACTGCCTGCTGGTTTTTTGGGTTTTTTTCACACTTTCATAAAATCTTTGGCATAGCTAAGGATTCCCATCTCCTTCCAATTAAGTGGACACCACTGCCCACTTGAGCAAACAGAATTATCTCGCACTAACGAACGTGCGGCTGAGCGAGGTGAGAGCACCGCTGCCGGCCAGCCAGAAGGGAACGTTCTTGGACCCTCACAAAATTCACCTTTTGGCTGATTTCCTGGGCTGAAGGTAGTGTTTGCTGGCCGCTGAAGAAGAGACGGGATGCCGGGGGCCGGCAGCAGCGGACTCATCATGTATTTACAAACTCATTTTGCGTTTTTGGTTTCTGTACGTACTAATGGAAGGGATTTGTTGGAAATGAGGGAAGCGGGGAAAGGTTTGCTGGCTGGGGCTTGAGCGGATCTGAAGGGCAGTACTGCTGGGGTAAATAAGCAAGGAATTAGCTCTCTACTGAACGGCAGGAAAGAAACAGGAGTCACCTCCCAGCAGTGACTGAGACATCCCCCAGACTCAACTGTCGACTAAACCCAGCTCGAATGAGCTTTCCCACCTCTCGGCAGGAGCAGAGGTTTCGCTGACAAAACATCTCCATCCCTTCGCTTCGCTTTGTGCCTCTTTGCCTTTCCCGGGAAGGCGCGTGGGGCCGGGGCTGCGTCCCCACCGTGGGACCTGTCACCCTGTGCAGGGCTGCGTCCCCCGAGGACGCTCCCTCGAGCTGGCACAAGCGGAAACCCTGCCACAGGCAGCAGGTTTTTTTCTGCATTTTGCTCTGAGGTTTTGACTCATCCCAACCTGAAAGTCAGGACGAAACTGACGGCTGGGGGGAAACGGGGACCTGAAACACCGAAACCCGGGGGAGGCTTGCACCCGCAGCTGGGAGCAGAAGCAGCGGGGAGGCTGTGGGGGGCTGAGACCCGCTCGCCGCCTGGGACCCCCGGCAGCCAGTCCCCTCTGCTCCCAGCCTGGTCTCCCGCAGGTGCTGCAGCCCCTTTTAGGATGCTCTTGGACCCAGCCCGAGCCAAGAGGGCTGACAGGCTCAGCTCCTCCGCGGAGGAATTCGGTTTTCATCCCGTGACACCGTCAAATGCAAACCTGAAGGAAAAGCCCAGGCTGAAATAATGCTGTGGCCGACCCAGCCCCAGCTCTGCTCCTCTGATGACGGGCCCAAATTCCCCGTTGTGCCCCACCTGAGTGCCCCGCACCGCTGAGCCCTGCCGCAGCTCGGTGCAGCTCACAGGCGCAGGGGAATGCCCAGCTCCCGCTCAGGCATGTGCAATTAAAACCCCAAATTATCAAGGCAGAGAACATAACATCTCCTTCCTAGCCGAGACGAGGAGCCTGCGGTGCTGCCTGGTCCAGCCGGGGCCATCCTCTGCCTCGGCGCAGTTTTGGCACCTTCCGCTGGGGAAGGGGACGGCATCTCTCGGCGACACCGAGACCATCATCTTCCCTGCGAAAGGCGTGACTCATCTCTGCGAGCGAGACACAGGATCCCAGCGCTCTGCCCACACGCTGCTGAAGACAGCCAGCCAAAACGAGCCTGTTCGGCTTCCCGGCAGCGCCTGGCCCCCTCCTTCCTTCCTCCCCCCCCGCCACTTTCGGCAGCCACCAGCTCTGCTCAAAAGGATGCTGCTTTTCAGAAGGTTGGGGTTTTTTTTGGTTTTTTTTTTTCCTCTTTTCCTTTTGTGGTTGATCTGGGCCAGCTGGCTTCAGAAACAAAAACCAGGGCTTGTCTCCCCCCTCCCCGAGTTACCCGCAGCTCTCCACGCAGTTTGTGTTGGGTCTGATGTGGTGGAGAGGGGCTTTGCTCTGAGAGAGCTTCCCCTCGCCACCACGCACCCGCTCTGCGCTGGCAGCACAGCCCTGCTGGGCACCTTCCCACGCCGGCAGCGGGAATGGGGACAAGGACAGGGATGGGGACAGGGACGGGGACACTCCCCAAAGCACACCAGGATGCTCAGCAGCCTGAGCGTCAGCTTGCCCGCGCTCTGTGCCTGCAGTGCTCTTCACCCAATGATGGGAACAGTGTGAAGATGTTACCGCAGTAATTTTACGTCTTCTCAAGCCTAATTTGATGGCAAACTGGCACTCCAGCCCCGCAGGCAGGCCATCACGCTGCAGAGTGTGCTGCAGCCGCTGCTGCTCCTCCGAACGATGCCGTGTTGTCCCCCTGTGTCCATCCTGGTGGCTCACCAGCCGGCAAGCCGATGAGCAGAACCTAGGCTGGACCTGGCAAGATAAATCCATAAATAAATAAAACCCTCAGAAAAAGCAACACTCAGCTTGCTGCAGGTTGCGTTCGCCCCAACTCACTCCAGTTCACCCAGTTCAACCTCCCCTGTGACGGCCGGGAGCAGGAGCGACCCAGAGGGATGCGGGACTGTGCTCAGGGGAATGGCTTTTGTGGCAGGAGAACGTGGGAATTGTTCCTTTCTGCAGGAATACGAAGCCCAGCAAGGTCACTGGCAAAGGTCGTGATGAACACACCCCTGGCGCGCGCTCCAGGGTATTGCCACCTCTGGGCGGACGTCTTGGTGCCAGGGAAAGTATTTTTGGGAAGAGCAGTGCCACTGGGCTGGTTTGAAGCTGCCATGGGGATCACACCAAGTGCCTGCAGAGCAGCTTCATCCCCTTGGAATAGCCCAGGGAGCAGCTGAAAAAACGCCCCATCACCCGCTTCGGCACATTGATTGAGCTCCATGTGAACCATTATTTCAGCAAACGATGCAGCAAACTGCAGGGGAAGGGTGGGGAGACACTGAAATTTGTGGGCTCTTTTTAGGTACAAATGCTGCTTAGCTGCCTGGCAGTTCCTTACCCGGGTGGTTTAGGCAGAGAAATCATGCAAATAAATATAAAGTGGCACTTGCTGTAGAGACTGAGCATCACCCGCCCGATGAGGGGAAGAGCATCCCGGCAGCCGGGCACCCCCCAGGAGCTGCCGCATCCCCCAGCTCAGAGTCACGCAGCTCCAAAAGCACTCTGATACCTTTTTGGGATGAAAGCCGTGGGCAGGTCGAGCCGAAGGGAAATGGGTGTTTTCAAACAGGGGCTGAACTTCTTCTGGAAGTCATTGCAGGCACTCAGCACGTTGGAACAGCAGGCACAGATGGAGGCTGGGAATAATACAGTAATAGCCCAAGCCTGAGCAGAAGGGGTTTCTATTAACTGCGATGCTTAAACTGTAAATTTCCCCACAATAACCCGCAGTACCTCTCTTTGGCTTGCCTAACGCAGATGTGAACCGCAATGTGAAATGCCTTTAAAGCACAAACACAGCTTAACACCTGTTCTAACGTTTCCTGCGCCGCCCGTGTTGAGAGAAAGAAAAAAAAACTGTAAAAGAAGGCCGGATGGCATCAACAACCAGCAAAAAGCAAAACTGTGTCGAAGCTGCTGCATTAAAGAGCATCTCCTTATGCAGCTCCCACCTGTGGGCGCAGCAGCTTCTCAGGGGTTATGGCTGAGCATCCCACTGGTGCCAGTATCTGCATTTACCTGAAACGACAAGGGTTTTTAGTCTTAGAAGAGTAACTTACAGGCACAACTGCATTCAATATCTTACAAGAAAAATCATATTCATAGAATTTAAGGTTGAGAAATCCAGTTCCACATGGGAAGAGGGAGACGCCTTGACTCACGTCCTTTACAGTCACAGTGTGTGACATCGGCCATGGCCGAGGCAGGTGCCCATTCTGGACTGGGACCATCCTCTGAACTCTACTTCCAAGGAAATATTATTTTGGAGGGCTACCAAGAAGCTGGTCGTTTGAATAGTGGCTTTTTGCAAATAGATTTGCTTTTTGCTGGTATTTCCGGGCATTGGGAGCCCTCCTGCTGGGTGCCTGGGACCAGTGGGGGTGATGGAGGCTGAGGGTTCCCCCACTTTCCCACCTCAGGCCAGGCAGGACCACAGGAAGCCCAGCTCCGAGGACAATCACTGCCTGCACAGCAACACCCCTATGTGCTGCACAAATCTGCGTTTTGTGCTACAACGGATGAAGAACCACTGTTCTCACAGACATCTGCACATGATAATTATTCCTTGGGAATTTCCCAGAGTGGGGAAGAGAAAAAGCCACCCAAATCCAGGTAGAACACCACAGAAGCCCAGCTTCCCACACAGCCTCCACCACCCAGGCAGGATCCCTCTCCCCATTTTTCCCTCTCCCTTTTCCCCTCCCGGATGTCAGCATCCACTCGCATTCCGCACGCTGGTGGTTTCTAACCGAAGGCCACCGCAAACTAGACCGAGATCACCAGCTCATTTTATGTTAGACACTGAACAGACATAAGATGATCGCTTCAACTTAATTATATAATAATTAAGCCCTCATGTTCCTGTCATCTGCAACTGTCAACGGCAGTCTGAGCGGAGCTGCTGCTCCTCGGCAAGAGCCGTCACTCATCGCCGCTCGCTTCTGAGAGGTGTCAAAATAGGGGTAATTTTGCCTGCGACGCTGGCTAACGGCTGTAAACAAGCGATCGTGCTCCGCTTCAGAGCTCTGCCACAGAGCAGGGGCTGTGGGGATCATGGAATCACAGAATCGCCTGGGTTGGAAGGGACGTTTAAGATCATTTAGTTCAACCATCAACCCGACACTGCCAAACCCACCACTAACCCATGTCCCTCAGCATCACATCTGCCCGGCTGGGAAACACCTCCAGGGGTGGCTCCCTCTCTGCCAGAGGAGACAGCGAGGAGACCATGTCCTCTCCCAGCATCTCTGCTCACCAGGCCTGATCCTGCTCCCTCACTGCACCTTCTATGGCCGAACCAAGCACGCTGCATCATCCCATGAGCCAGCAATGTGCCCTTGTGGCCAAGAAGGCCAATGGTCTCCTGAGGTGCATTAAAAAGACTGTGGCCAGCAGGTGAAAGGAGGTCATCACCCCCCTCTACTCTGCCCTCATCAGGCCACATCTGCAGTCCTGTGTCCAGTTCTGGGCTCCCCAGTTCAAGAAAGACAAGGAACTACTGGGGAGAATCCAGTGGAGGACTACGAAGATGACCAAGGGAGCAGAGCACCTCTCCGATGAGGAAAGGCTGGGAGACCTGGGGCTGTTCAGCCTGGAGAAGAGCAGACCGAGAGGGGATCTCATCAATGCTCATCAGTATCTAAAGGGCGGGTGTCTAGAGGATGGGGCCAGACTCTTTCCAGTGGTGTCCAGCAACAGGACAAGGGGCAACGGGCAGAAACTGGAACACAGGAAATTCCATCTCAAGATGAGGAAAAACTTCTCTGCTTTGAGGGTGGCAGAGCCCTGGCACAGGCTGCCCAGAGAGGTGGTGGAGTCGCCTTCTCTGGGGATAGTCAAAACCCCCCTGGATGCCACCCTGTGCAACCTGTTCTGGGTGACCCTGCTTTGTCAGGGAGGTTGGACTAGATGATCTCTGAAGGTCCCTTCCAACCCCAGCCATTCTGTGAATGTCCCTTGTCTCCCAGGGCAGCCGTCAGCCCCAGGAGCTCTATACACAAACCCAGGCTTTCTCCTTCCCCTTTGGCTGCCTCCCCTCCTGCCCTAGTCACGGAGCTCCCCCTGCATACAGGCACTACTCTAACTACCAGTTTATTACTGTTTAATTTCCACAAGTGCCATGTACAGCTCGCAAGGTTTCATTTCGGATTGTTCTGCTGCCTGTCAAAAATCCTGCCACCTTTGTGGTTTCTGGCCGAGCCCTTACCATTGCTCCAGCAGCACCTCACCAGCTAATGGGCAGGTGGAGAATATCTCACTTGATTAAAGCAATGATTAATTTTTGCAGGAGAATTATAATGACTTACGTGGAGGGTTTCCCTCACTCCTGTGGAGCAGCGTGCACCCGCCGCCGAGCTTTTCTCAATGGTGGCTCATCCATACTTCGACAAATTCCCAATTAATCACCCTGGGAGGCAGCCCTGGCTCATTACCTCCTCCAAACAAGTACCTTCCTCACCCCGCCTCGCAAGGAGCCCGCTGACCTCCAGGTCCTGCCTGCAGCTGACAGCTTTTAGCTGGTCCTTGTCAACACCGTCTGATCTGCTTGAGCGAGCCTGGCACCGGGAAATAAAAGGCAAACTGGAGAAAAAGAGTCACCGTGGCACACTCGGCATGTGGCCCTGGGATGCGCCGAGCGGTGCTAGCAGGGACCCACAAACAGGGGAGGCAACCTAGAAGTGCTGGGAGTAGAGATAGCTTGATGCTGACCTTCATCCTTGACCTGCTCCATCCTCAGAAGGGGATTGGGGATGGGGGGGCTGGAGGAGGGCTGGCTCACGGCATGGCTGAGCCCCGGGCAGCGGCGGTGGGGTGCTGCTGGAATTGGATTCACCGGGATGGAGATCCCGAGTGATGGAGATCCTGAGCACCCCTCACGGCTGGGGTTGTCATCACCATGGAGAAGACCATGCTCCATGTGCTGCTAGAGGGTGAGCAGCCAGCCCTGCCCCAAGCTGTCCCCATGTCCCCCCCACGCTGAGCCTGCTGGTTTGGTGATGCCACCTGAGGCTGGCCCAGATGGCAGCCAGGCATCACCATAGGGCAGAGGAGAGACCCCCAAAACGCAGGCAGAGACAGACAGAAAATGCAAACCCAAACTTGAGCAAAGCAGCTTAAATCAGCATCACAAATGTGACTTCTTGCCTCCACGTGCTTTTGCAAGGGAAGGCTGTTAACCGCACCGTTTTTCCTGGGTAACTTATCAGACAAAAATCGCTGCTCATTGCAAGGGTGTCTTCGCCCAAAATAGGCGTTCGTCTGCCTTTCTTATCTCTGAGTTTGATTTTCTGCTATTTGTTCCTCATAGAGCAATTCAGTGAACAACTGCAAAGGGTGTTTTGTTCCTTGAAAAGAATTCATTCCTCTTCCACCGGCTCCACGCACCGAAGTTATGGAGATCACCGCCCAACGCCCCGAGCTCCGAAAAAACATCAGTGTTGAGAGGTTAAAGATTTTAAAGCCTGCTGCCACCTATGGATGGAAGGCAGTGAGAGCAGGAAACCTCCCGGAGGACACGGCTGGCTGAAAAGATTGAACTCTGAATAAAAGCCACTGGCGGTGGGAAGATGCCAGCATCTCCCTGGGCAAGACCTGAGCTTTCTCCTTCTTCAGACAAACTCAGCCAGGTGCAGCACTGGGTGAGAGCTGAGGGAGCGTATTGGGAAATTCGCTACCCATCATGTGACTCCATGTAGCCCAAGAAAGGAAACAAACCTCTTTTTGCGTGCTGGATTAATCTGATTACAGTGTTTTTATTGACAGACTGTAGCCGGCCCTCCCCTTTACCTTATTGTTCTGATTTAATTTAATCCTTAAAAAAACCCTGTACATAGAATTATAGTTTGGGTTGGAAGGGACCTTAAAGACCATCCAGTCCCACCCCCTGCCCTGGGCAGGAACACCTCCACCAGACCAGGTTGCTCCAAGCACCGTCCAACCTGGCCTTGAACCTCCAGGGATGGGGCAGCCACAGCTGCTCTGGGCAACCCCGGCCAGGGGCTCACCACCTGCACAGGAAACAATTTCTGCCCAATATCTCATCCAAATCTCCCCTCTTTTGGTTTAAAGCCATTCCCCCTCATCCTATGGCTCCACTCCCTGATCCAGATCCCTCCCCAGCTTTCCTGGAGCCCCTTTCAGACACTGGCAGGGGCTGGAAGGTCTCCCCGGAGCCTTCTCTTCTCCAGGCTGAACCCCCCCAGCTCTCCCAGCCGGTCCTCCCAGCAGAGGGGCTCTAGACCTCTGATCATCTACGTGTTTGCATTCAGGTGATAAAATTTCTGCAGTAAAACTCTACAGAATCCCTAAAATGGATGTTTGTGGGGCCACGGAAACTACAAAGTGGCATGTTCCACCCTCGCTGGAGAAAACGGAGTTATCTGTAATAAAGAGGACACGTTATTTACATAGCATCGTATTTAGCAGAGCTTCTAGCTCGTGGAAGATGCGGTTTGGTCGGTGGCGGGGTAAGGGGAGAGGTCAGGCAGCATTTTCTGCAGACGTGGGATGGGAACTCCAGCCACGTCCAGCCACGCACGGCCAGAGACAGCTCCCACCCCACGAGCATCCCGCTGGCGAGCCGAGCTGCCCTCCACGCCAC
Source organism: Chionis minor (assembly GCA_013398295.1). Classification (NCBI taxonomy): domain Eukaryota; kingdom Metazoa; phylum Chordata; class Aves; order Charadriiformes; family Chionidae; genus Chionis; species Chionis minor. The sequence continues at coordinate 99,617 of VZSF01000368.1, forward strand.
GGGACCGGCCCAGAACGGGGCAGAGAGACGGGGATAGGGAGGTCGGTGCAGGCAAGTGAGCGCAATTCAGTGTTATATGGGAGGCTGTTAAATACGTCATATTTAATGCTCATACACAAGGTATTCATCTTCTCTAGCTCTGGTTACCTGCACGCGCGCTCCCAAAGCGGAAAACTGACAGGATCTGACCCACTGCTCTCAGGCATCTGCCACAACCACTGCCTTACTCTTGAGAAACAGATTTAACGCTTTCAACACAGGGTTAAAGATGTCCTATTGTTTGGGTTTGTTCTTTTTTTTTTTCTCCTTTTTGTAACTTCATAAGCTTCAGCTTCTTGAAAAACCTGTTCTTCTTTTATCCTGAGTCATTTCACATGAAGACACTATTGTTCTAAACCGTGACTCATCAGTTTGCATCACCCGCTTCCCAAACCCCTCAGGGGCATGCGGGCTTCCAAGCAGGCAACGGCACCCAGCCGTTATTTACCAATAACTAGGCACTTCATCGCTGCGCTGACTCATTGCTATTTAGCCTCATTTTGTTCCTACAGCCCAGCCGTGAACCCCGAGCGATCGTTCCGTTTTCTTTTGGAATCATCTTTTATGAAGAGCATCCCCACGAACCGCGTCTCACTGACGGTCTGTGCGCTGTTTAAATACAAATACGAAAACTTGTGAGGAGAGACGAGTATTGAAATACCGGTGCTGAAATACCTGGAAATACCAAGTTTGTAGAAACCAGCCTGCCACGAGGCAGAAAACACAACGGCTTGTTACTGAGAGACCTCGTATACCAGAACTCACGGGGGAAAGGAGGCCGCCACCCAAATCATCCGCTTCATTGAAGCTCTTACACAGATCGTAACTTACTTTTTTGAAATCCAGTCAAAGTATTTTATACTCTGCAAGTTGTTCAGGCTGAACTCTCTCTTGGAGCCGGATTCCCTCCGCCGCCTGGAGATCCGATCCATTGCCCCGGCCCAGCAGACGCAGCGCCAGCAGCACGCGAGGGATGAGCACATTTCGCACAAGCAAAACCGAGCCGTTAAGAGTTCAAAGGTGCAAAATGAGAGGCTTGATCCTGCTTTTTTTACACACCTGGACCTCAGTAATTTTCCTTATGTAGTACTGCGACTGAGTAAGTTACCAATAAAACAAAAGAAACTAAGGAGTTTGGATGCATTACTTCTTCTAAATCCCACAGTATCAAGACTGAATGATATTTGGTGCCTTACCCTAAATTTACGGTGCAGCACTTTCTTGTGGGACACAAATCACAGCTCAAATCTCCGGCAGCGCAGCCGTCGTGCCGAGCGGCGGCCGAGGGAGCGGCGTTCGCGGAGAGCCCACTGCCAGCTCCGGCAGCGCGCTCCGGGCAGCTCCGGCCGTGGTTCCGTCGGGCTGAGATCCATCCCAAGGGCAGGGGGGTCGCAGAGGGCACAGAGCAACCTTAACGCTCACAGGCGCGTCTGAGGCAGAGGAAAAGGCAAGAACATCACTTGAAAACCAGCAGGAAGAATAAAAAGAACATCCAGACCTACAACTATGACGATTGCTGCTACGTGCCCTCAAAAGCGGGTTGCACACCATGAGCTTCACATGGGGCATGAATTCCTGGCTTTCTCCAACAGCAAATCACCCACTGATGAAATTTTACAGGGTTTAGTTTTTCTTGCCTTCCTACTCTTCCGTGACAATCTTTTCTTCGTTTACCTTCACCAGGCTAATAGGAAAACCATTTGAAAGTCATCTCTAACCAAAATTTCCCCAGCAGTCACCAACCCTTCACTGCTGACCGAGCTGCCCAGCCATGCAAAACGGGGCACAAGTGTATTTTCACGGGGCAATGAGCTGAATTTGGGGCATGGGGGTTTTCTTTGGCTCTTGAGCAGCAGTCAGCCTGGACTCCTGATTGAAACCTCCTGGTCAGGCACAGCTTTCCACCAAGGAGCTCCCCTGTGCTGTAGAAGGCTTGTGGGGGCATTCTGCTCCTTCCACTTGACCTAATTTTTTAGTCTTAGCACAAAAAAAACCCACACAAACTTCCCAAAGACCAGGACTGGGAGCAGACTATTCCCTACGGAGAGAGATAGATGTAGGCTAAAGGGAGCAGGCACAGGGCTGCAGGCGCAGGAGAGAGACCCAGGAGAGAGAGGTAGCTACGTGCTGCCGCAGGTTTGGGGATGTTGTGTGTGAACGGAGGGCCACCATCTGTTTTCGAAGGGACTGTCGGCTCAGGCACTGCCTGCAGTAAGGCTGGAGTTCAATTGCCTCTCCTGTGAGATGAGAAAACCAGGAATTAATTAAATCCAGGATCCTGCTGGTCTTTTTTTTTTTTTTTCCCCCCCCTCAGTACTTTTTCTCTCCCTCCTTGAATGGCTTTTTCACCCAGTCCCAGGACAGGCCCTGCTTTTCCTCCCACCTGCCTGCACAGGCAGGCTCCTGCCCGTCCCGGCGAGCTCCTGCCCGCCCAGCCCTCTCCCTGCCCGCTCACCCCCCGCTGGCAAGGGGCTCTGGATCCCAAGGAGGTTGCCCCAGCCTCCCACAGACACGAGCTACACCCAATACTGGTGCTGGACCAGGAGACACTGCCCTAGGGAAAACTTACGGTGGTGCTTGAGAACTGGGGGAGGAATCGAGCATCCGGGCTGGGGAGCATCCCTGACCTCTGCAATGGGATGCAGGCTCAGCACTGGAGCTGGAGCAGAGCAGAGGTGCCAGGGACGGTCCCAGCGAGTGCAGGTGGGACAATGGGACACGTCTCCTGGAGAGGAGCAGCAGCAGCTGAGGGCACGGCCGAGGAGCCTCCTTTCCTAGCAGAAGACTTCGGGGCAGGAGCAGCTCCTTCCCCACCACAGCTCTGTACCACACAGGTCGCTGTCGGCACCACCTGTAAGGGCATCATGGATGGTCCGTTTCTCGCATATATTTTTCCCCCTTCTTTTGAAATCTTGAGACATTTTTTTTTTTTTCTTCCCCAAAAAGCCTCAGCTGCACACCTGTTATAACAAGAATTTATTCCATTTCTGGACTGTACAAAAGAAAACACGGGGGTTTTTGGCGATTCTTTTTTTTTCTAGATGCTGTCTCTGTGAAGTGCCCTTATGTCTACGAGGCGTACGAGATACTACAGAAACTCACAACACCTCCCTCTTACTGGTAACGCAGGGGGTGGTTTCTTTGCTTTATTTCTTGTTCTACTTCCCTTTCAATAAACATCTTCCAGCAGCACGATGTTCGGCAGCAAGTTCAAATTCACTTTGTCCTCCCGGAGAGGTGTGTGTCCGATGATCTCAACCGGGTCAGATAAGGACTTCACCAGCACCATCTCCATGGCGTATATTTCATAATTCCATGTTTACGGAGACATAAATAGACTCCATCCCACAGTCACATGCGTGAGGATCTGTTACACATTCTTTGCTGCCATCAGACAGACCCGCAGCAGCTCCATGAACTTCAACTAACCACGGCGACTGGAACTTTTTTGGTTTTCCTTGTTTCTCCCAAAATAATAATGGCAAACAACACGTGTAAATCTTTTACTGATTCTCTCTTGCATTCTGCCTGACAACAGCTCTGCAAACACAAGCAGAATTTCTTCTTTGACAGAGGGCCCCCTTAAAAATTTCTTCCCCGGGATTTTGAACATCAAACCGTTGAAGAAAAGCTTTCCCCAGAACAGTTCGGGGTGGGGGGGGAAAGCCTCACTGTTTTTTAACTTAGGAGGCAATTCAAATTACCGATTGGGAAACAAACTGGTATTACAGGGGTGGTAACAGCAGATGGGAGGACTAGACGAGGAGTTCAAAAAAAAAAAAAAAAAGGACTATAAATCAGAAAGTTCTCTTTACAGACCAGTTTTCAGGTACAAACATCAAATTGACATACCTTCATTAGGGGATGCTCATCTGAGCTCTTCAGAGCCAGCTGCCACAAACAGGGAGCACGGAGCAGGAGCAAATGGATGCGATGCATCTTCTAAAAAAACGCTCCAGTAAATACCTCATTTTGTAGGAACACCCAAAACTTCTTTACACTGATGCTAAAGCATCTCAGTTACAAAGCATGAGCTCTAAAAAAAAGGCAAACTATACTATTAGCTCTGCCTCCTCCTGCTCTGCCCAAACGCTGTTTCTCCAGGAGGCCCCCAGAACTCCTGCTGCTGCTTTCCCTACCGTAGCTGCACAGCTGAATTTCCCCCACAGTATCTCCTGTAATTATTTATTCACCACTAAAGCAAAAGCTTTTAATTTTCTCTACCTCAAACTTTTTTTTTTTTTTGCCTTTAAAACCTACTATGAACACAGACTTTCACGAAACGTCCTCTGCAATTTCATGCTAATGCATCGCGGCAGCAATATTTTGAACAGATTTATCTTAAACCTCTCGTGTGTGCATATATATGTATACATGTATTTTTACATAGTATAGATATTACATACATACAGACGCACAGAGCAAGGAATAGAAGCGTTACGTGGCACACACGGGGATCCTCCTCTCACCATTCCAATTTATTTGAACCTGAACCAAAATCCTGCTCTAGGCAAGCAGAGAGGAACCAACAGTCCAGGCTGAGCTCAAGATCCAGCTCCGAGCGCCAAGAGGCATGAGGGAGCTTAAAACATGGTTTTAAGTTTTGCAGCTCGTGCTTATCTCTGGTCAGAAGTGACATGCCCTGAACAAGCGGTCTCGGCTTTGTCCTTGGGGAAGGGTTGATCGAGGATCAGCGGTTTTCAGTGACTTAGCAAAATCCAGCTTAATTGTAGGATACTGGATGGATTTCAAAATAACCTGACAAACGCTGGCATAACCGCAGCATGCAGAGACTGATTGAAATACAACTCTGATCACCAGCTAATTTCTCCTGTCCCGCTTTGCTTTCACAAGCGCCAGCGTTTCCAAACACCAGCCGCGGGGTCAGCCCACAAACAAGCCCTGGCAGAGCAGCGTTAGGAGCCCTGTTCGTAATCGCTCTCCCTCTCACCTTGCTGGCAAGAGGACATTTTTCAACCCAATCCATTTTTTCCCCCCCCTTCCTGCACTGCACAGCCAAGAACTTGGTCAAATATTTCCTAGAGATGCTCACGCAGCCCCTGCACCGTCGTCCCCAGCGCCGACCCCCTCCTTGTGCCCCTACCAAAGCTTTTAGGTTTCGAGAAGCCTTTAACAAACTCTTAACTCCAAACAAATCCCGACCTTCCTTTCAAGAGCCACCTTCTCACTGAAAAGCAGCTTCCTTCGCTCAGAAATCCTGTCCCCTGCAAAACCTGAGCCACTTCAGATCCTCTCCGCATGGTGAGGTCAGGTTCCCCTCCGTGGCTCTGCTCCTCCGTCCGCACATCCTCCTGCAAGCACCAGCCCCATCCCTTCCCCGACTAGCAGCTTGTCACAATACACCCCCATCAACACATACCGCAACAGCCACTCCTCAGCTTGGGCACTCAATCACCATCAAATCGTTAAAATCAGGTCTCCAGCAGCTCAGCTCTGCCCCAAGCTAATGCCAGGGCTTCGCTCCAGGCGGTGCCGCTCCTGGGAGTTCATCAAACCATCTCGACAGTAAAACATCACCTTCGCAGGGGCAAAATCCTAACCACACGATACAAATTGTTATTTGCCTGTGCCAAAACCAGGCATTTGGACCCAAATACTGGACGCATGCCTTCAAATCCTCCTTTTACAAGGATAGCGTTTATTTACATTGCAAGTTTGAGAAAGAGAATCAGAAATTACAAGTAGAGCCAAGCTTCGCACCCGCTCCACACACGGCAAGTTTTTGTGCTGCTCTTTCAACTCGTCATCCACCCAATATTGTCATCGCTGGGTGCGGCAGGGGACAGCGGATGGCACACGCTTACAGCAGCTTTTCTGCGGCAAAGGCAGAGGAGGTGACCCAAAGTGCCGCTGATTTACCCATGTTTGGGCAGTCTTGCCAGTAGCTTTCATGGGATGAAGGCTTCTGTCATCACTCCAGGACAGGAGGCATCACTTCACAGTGCTCCTCTTTTTCAGGCACAACCTAATCCCTCCGGACCTCACCTTTGTCACAGGTTAAACAAGGACAACAAGAGCCCTCTGTCTCATCAAGGGTGCTCAGGCGGCATTAGCGGGTTGAAAGCTTTGAGATGCTGGAGAGAAAGGCATCAAAGGCTCTAAAATACTATTATTATAAACTTCTTTCTGTGACAGGACGCTTGCCGTAAGAAATAGGCTCAGAACGAAAAGAAGGGATACTTTTAAAAAATTATTATTTTACCATAACTGCTCACCAGCAAACAAATTTCTATTTCTAGTTCAAAAGCAGTCAAGTAAAAAAATAATTTAACAAATGTAAGCTAAGGAAAACATATACTTCGGATGGGAAAACAGTTCTCTCTCACAGGAGGTTGCGACACTTTGCCATGGGCTGTGTCAAACAGGGATGAGCGGACTCTGTTGACGAAGCACCTGACCTCCATGGCAATCCCCACCCAATAGTCCCACCAACTGGGCAAATCCCAGAGGGCAGCGGGATTCTAAGGCAGTATCATTTGCCTGTAAGATCAGATCCTTCCGCCTCATTTTAAAATTGCAACACAGGAAACATCATTTCTTACACACTCAAAGAGTTTTCCAAGCAGAGGATTTGCTTCCATGCATACCTGAAGAGAAGCTCTAGTAAAGAAGGGGCTGAATCATTATTCTACCCAGCTGAAAAAAACCACTTTCACTACTAGACTACCTATTAAGTCCACATGCTTTTTTCCTAGATTTATAATTTGACAAGAACTACCTGTTTAAAACTCCTCCTCTTCAAATTTCAAGTCAGAATTTTATTTTCTATTCCCGCTACTTAAATTTCAAGCATAGGATGGGATAACAGAATAACAACCACCACATTAAGAATGCGTTTAAGAACACTTTAATCTTTATCCTTTCTTCTACAGTTTGTTATCTAAAAATATGCTTTAAACATTTAGAGCACTCACATTTCAAAGCAGACAACGTTTAGTTCCCCACTGAGCTGCTAGTGCAAAAAGTGGTTTATCTAAGTGCAAATAAGTGACACATCCCCACTGACAGCCAGTGGATTAGGCTGTTTTTAAGATAACTCCCAAGTCCATAACTAACAATTATGTTATCTACACCAAATCTGAGCACGTTGTAGGCAGTAGAAATACTGGACTTTGGTAGGTAACAACCAAGTACTCTGACACTACAAACAAGAGGAGAACAATTTGCCTTGACCAGAATTCACCGGGATTGGAGACCACTGCCACCATTTTTCTGATCCAACTCCAGTTATAAATGAGTGGACGCTGAATGTTCTCTTCGACATTCAATTCCAATTATTAAAATACAACAAAGCTCAGAGGTGCATGCAGTGAATGCCATAGGTCACCTTTGGCACATCACAGACCGTACCCAAACACCGAAATATTCACAAAATAACCTTGATCTGGCCAGAGGCTAAGTGAGAAAGTTCAGGGATCCTTCCCATCTCCAACACCAACAACCGTCACTGAAAAATTTATTAAACCGAGACTAAAATACAGCAACGCCTCTCAGTTACACAATACCTACTAAACCCCATTTTTAATTAAATCCAAGCAAAATAAATCTTTTTCAACCCATAGATGCTAGCATATGGGGTCACTGCAGTGAAATACGAACCACATTGTCAGAAGTAATTATTAGTATCTCAGCAACCTGCGTTCATTTCTCTTAAAGAACTGCTGCGATGCAAAACCAAAATGAGACGCTTCATAAATAACATCTTTATTAATGAGTTTTCTTTTTCACATTCTTTTAGGTGATGTTTAATTGAAATCTGCATAGTCAAGAGTGCAAAAAAAAATTAAAATTCATAGAAGTCAGACCCAAATGTGAATGTTGCTTTTTTTTTTTTTTTAAGTTAAGTAAGACTGGTCACAATCATAGGAAAAAGCAACCTCCTGAAATAAATGACTGGGGAAATGCGGAGGGGGTGCAGATGAAAACCACCAGAAAAAACACTCTCATGAGTATATTTGTCTATTAATGAAGTCTTCACACAAAGACACACAACACCCATTCACATTCATGTGCACAATGGAACGTAAACTACAGAAGAACTTCCCCTAGTGAATGAAATGAAACAGAGCAAGATTATTTGCGTATTTAACTGAGTGCTGATCAGCTATTCCCACAACGGGAACCATTACAATACCCAGCTGGATAAACACAAGGTCCAGATTTCGTCATGCCCTTGTTACAACCACATTTAAACTAGCATCCCCAAGTAGGAAACACGAAATCTGAGTATTTCAACAGTACTAAGAATTACTCTTAACACACACTTTTAAAGCATCACCCCGCTTCTCTTTTAATTCTTAATACTATCATCCTTTTCCTTACTGCTAACGTTATTCACAGTCGGTTGGAAAAGCAGGCGAAGAGGAGCTCTCCGTGCCCAGGTCATGGCTCAGCCTGGGGAAGTGGCCTGCAGGACACCCCCACCTCCGGCTTCATTTCCATAAGCACAGGCAACGCAGTCCCAAGTCTCCCACATCAGCACCACAGTGTGACTGCAAGTAGTATTTTTTAATATTTACACCAGCTACTGATTTAGCTGTTGTTTTCTGCATTATAACCATCATCAGAAAAGTCCGAAGAGAAAAAGAAAAAAAAAGAGGCATGTCCCCTACGTACCGCCTGTAGGTAAAGACTCACACACTGTCCACATGCTGGCGAGAGGCTGTTTCTTACCTCCAGTTTTGATTTATACAATAGGGACACTACTCTACAGCCAAGCACTAGTTCAAATGCAAAATTCTCTTACGCTGGTCATTTGGAAAAGTTATCCAATACCGTCACTCTGAACTTCACCATGCACAAACTGGGCTTAACACTTTGCATGTGACTGTGCATTAATAACCTTCAGTTACAGCTTACATTCGTTAGGTTCTGAATTATTCACCTTATTCAGCTGCACATTCTAGGACTGTGGGGAACCGATCATCAATATTCAATCATACAAGTTCAGATCTGGACAAGGAGTCTCAAGTATTTGATATGAGCCTACAGGCTTTAAATCTGAGACGGAAGCCCAGCAGGTCGAGAGAGAGTTTCTTATGAAATCAAACTGGTCAGAAATACATTTGCTGCCATGGATATTGGAAACAGAAGGACTGAAGTATTTCAGAGAAGACCTAGAACAGCGAGTAAAAGGAATTCAGTAAAAACTTTGCAGCAGTTTGTACTCTTCAGCCTGGTGACTCCAGGGCTGAATCCCTACCTGCCTCGGACAGACTGGAGTAAAATGTGCCCAGCACACGGAAACACCAGCCCCAGCTCCATGGCAGTGTCAGCCACCATCAACAAGATACTGGCAGACACATGCTTCAACACCCCTCCTGCACAACCAACCTGCTTTCTCCTCGGGGATCTAATGCACTCAAAGATGGGAAAAAAAACCTAGTCAGAAGTCTGGAAACAAGGACCGCAGATAACCAAATTTTACCCCAGAAGTAAGCCACCTGGGCAGCCAGCAGCTGCCACGCTGGCTAGGTTTCAGGGCAAAACCACAGAAACCAATCCATCTTGTCCCAGTTCAAAACACCAAAAATAAAACTGGCCGATTGGGTGTGGGCTGATAAATTTTCACAAGCAGCAATGGCAACATTTTGTTTTTGCCGGCAATTTCACAGGCAAATCTTCTGGCAAACCCCAAATCTAATTAAATTACAAACAGAGTATTTAGTGCAATGGTATTCTTGATTGCTTCAGAAAAAAACCTGTATTTCTGGTGTTGCTTCAGGGGTGTAATTCAAGAGACCAGTACAGTAAGACCGCTTTTGACATGAATTCAAGATTTACATTGGCACAACTGATTTACATTATTTGTAACTTTTAAAGCTGGTGGTTATAAGGGCATCGGATTAGATTTTTCTTTTACTAATGCAAAATCCTAAAATAAATGCAATTTGGTAGTCTGAGAAAAACACCTTACTCTAACATACAATGAAACTACTTTGTGGCCTTCTGTGTTTCAGGAAAATATCCCACATATTCAGATCATCAGGCAGCCTCACTAGTTAAGACACATTAAAATGAAACATTTTCCATTAAAGTTGCCAAAAACTGGATTTAAATTTATTGCATGACGTTGCATAAGAAAGTATATTATTGAAAACCGTAAGGCATCATGCAATTATCCATCAGCTAATTATTTATTATTCCTTGAAAGATGGTTATATACTCTAAAGTTATAAAACCAGTTTTGAAAAAGTACATAAAAAATTTAACATAAGCATTAAATATTTTTCACATGTTCGTAGTTTTTAGCTGTTAAAAAGTGCATTTAAACATACTGTACTGGAAAGTTGCTCTGACCGAAAATGATGCCGGAGACTCGTTAAATTAAAAGCTGCAAAAGAATGTTGCATGGGATCAGAAAGCTCACAGATTGTGGTACTTAAACTTAGAAACTCGCTCGAAATAATTTTTCAGTCCTCACACTTACAATTTAGCATACATGATATAATTAGCTAAAAATGTATATTTTTATAACTAAACAGTCAAACGAATTCAAGTTACATACACTGAGTGATCAAATAAAGAGCAGACTTAGTATTCAGACACGGGACAGAATGGACTGATGTGATTTTGGCGTTAATCAATGTACTGTGCCATCCAGCGGAAGCCTTCTCCGTAGCCTTGTCTCTTTAGCACGCTGCACATAAACACTTCTAGTGGCCTTGCGTTCAGTTCTTTCAGTGGTATACTGCCCTGCAGAGAGACAGAGGTGTTCCAAGTTACCGTATCGTTACGAGAAGATGGCTACTTTACATGGACATTTGTTTCTATGGAATGCCGTTATTTAACTTGTATTGGATGCTGGAATTTTAGAAAAGAAATTGATCTAAAATGTGTACACGTTACTAAGATTACGGTCCCTTGAGAAACACACCGAGCACGTTTTCACATGCATCCACATTTGGAGAGGGCAAAGTACATGAAACTAGAGTGCAGCAGCAGGCACACGCACAGAGAATTTGAGAACTTTCAAACATACTCAGTTTTCAGTCACAGACTCCATTTCTAACAGCTTTCCGACCAGATTAAAAAGAATATTTGCTACCAACTGTAGGACTGACCGCAGCAAGAGTGCAAGTTGCTTGCTTGCCAAGATCAGCACAGTGCAACAAAGCTGTTGCTCAACTGGAGGAGATTCACAACAGCATTCATACTTCACAGACTATGTGCAGTGTTGTAAAAACCAGGGCAAGACACAAAAAAAAGCCTGTAGTAACTGTTTATAGCCCACTAATTACACCTACTCTAAAACCAACCTGTGCAATTCTCTTTCACGTGGAAAACATGAAAGTAGAGATTTGTTCCCGCTCCGCCTAACCTGTGACTGGTGCTGAATGTTAAGGGAAGCACCTAAGAGTAAATATTCCTAGAGGAAAAGAGGAATTACAAGACCAGGTGCCCTCCTCAGCAGAGGCACGCTGCTGGGCATCTAACGGGAGCTGGGACAGAAGCCACACTGGAACGGCTTCAGCAGCTGCAGACAGGTGTCTTTCCAAGGGCAAATGACAACGGAGCAACTTCAGTGCCCTGTATCCAAACATCTCCTACGAGTGGTACACTGTATTTACTTTAAGAGTTGAAGTATCATGAAGATCCATAATATAAATCCACCCTGTTGCTACCGATGCCAGTAAGAGCTTTTCCCCCCTCCTCACAACGTATAAACTCAGGCTTCTACAACGTTGTTATCTATTTCTAAGCTTTAGGTATAGACAAGTAACAAATTGTACTAAGTGTGCACTTAACATGAGCTATGTCACTTACTGAAAGACTTGATGCAGTTTTCCTCTTACAGTTCTCACTAGAACTACAGCCTCGAAAGCTTTGCTCATCCTTTTAAAGTACCGCACAGGAAAGTGGAAGTACTAAAAATTATCCTAAGTGCAATTAAGTTTTCTCTAAAGAATGTGGCATTAAACATGATGTAAAAGAGTTGTAGTTGAAATGCATCTAACACAGAAAAAAAAGGACTCCAAAATTCATTCATTCCATATACAGTTATTATGTACTAAGCACTTTATAAGTTAAAAACAACTTTTTGTGTGTAGCTGAAAAAAAAAACCAAAAAAAAACCACCACAGCACAAAGCCACCAAAAAAAGGAGCATTACCTTTCCTGTCGTCTGCCCGTACAGACCAAACATCTCTCGTAACCTCTCTTCACTAATGGCTTCAGGTCTGTCAATCTTGTTACCAAGAATGAGGATAGGCACATTAGCAATAGTTTCATCTGTCATTAGTGACTACAAAGGAAAGGAGAAAGGAGGAAAGATTAATATAGAATATAAAAGGTCAAATTGCTACTACTCATATCCAGGTGGCAGCAGAGCTCTGTTGGATACTGGGAATTTGAGCTTGCTTATTTCTTAGAAGTTAAAGTTAAAACTTTCAAAAACTTATTTAAACTTACATCAAGTTCTTCTTTTGATTCAAGCAATCTTTCATGATCTGCACAGTCGACCAAGAAGACGATGCCATTAATCGCAGGCAGATAGTTTTTCCACACTCTGCGAGCTACAGGGAAGATGTGAATTAAAAACAGAAGGAAATTATTCCAAAATTCAGTGATGCACATCACTAACTAAGAAGTAACAGGTTTTGTTTAAGTCTTATCTTACGTCGCCAATCTTCAGGATGCAATTTCACATTTTATGAAACTTGAAATAATAGAGGAAAACATCATTCTCTTTACTGTTATCACCACTCTCTGTCCCACATGATGAACTTTCTGTGTTTCCCCAAGAATTATGTCAACAGAGTTCGGAGCATAAAGCTTAAAGGCAAATGTAAGCAATTCAAAGTACAGAATCCTCTTCAAAATACAGCCATCTGTCAAAACTTTATGCTCTACTGTAGCTCTTGACAAATTGTATTTGGTATTTGTGACCGACGATGGAGTCTGACAACAGAGCAGTGAATGTTTTTTATCCTGTCAAAGAGAGTGTGGGGAGTCGCTCATATTTCTGATCTGAAACAAACGGACTGCAGACAATTCTAACTCAGTTCAGCAAAGCGAGGCAATGTATTCTCTTACCTTGAGCATGTCCACCCAGATCGAAGGTGGTGAAAGTCATGCCAGCAATTGTCAGCTCTTCTGAAGCTAGAAATACACAGAATTATGTTCTCTGTGAAGATTATGCAGTGCATTGGAACAGTTTAACCTTCTACCTGTAGATTTTACTTTCTCTCTTTCAGTGTTTTGGTACTCGTGAAGCAAGTCAGAAATACCTTTTCTCTCAAAATCAATGACGTTTGTTTAACAACAAAATGCTATTAACCATTAAAACACAAGTGAAGTATCTATAATGCTAAGAATAGCAGAGAATAGTCATACATTACTTATCCCTACACACTATACAAACAACAGTTGGCTCTGGCAGCTGGTTTGCCAACAAGATAGCATTTCATGTTCAATACTGTTCAAGGTTTCTCCTCTTTCCACCCTTTCCCAGTTTCTCACCTCCTTACCAGACCTGACCAATCCACATTTTTAACCTGTACTGAACTTTTTCTCCTGTGATGCTACCAGAATAACAACTACACAGCAACCTCTGAGCCAAAAAAACCCCCAAACAGCGCACATAAGTGGTAATTTTCCAGCTACACAGAAAAGCTGCTCCCAAATAATGCAAGCCCCAATGTCCCACAGCTTCTATAATCTAGATTCTCATCTCCATCGCCCTGCTTGTTTTTCTCCTCAGTTTTAATTAAACTACATTGAACTATTCTACACACATTTCTTTTTTAATATTACTTGAACTACTGACAGATTGCAATGCCAGAAATTCCTGTTTCTCCCCAGTTACCCTGTTGGTCTGAACACGTATAATCAGATCCTGATTTTCCTGCAATTCCTTAAATAAATACTTTCTAGCTAGGGAAGCAGCAATATTAACTTACTGGGGTGTAATGTAGGGACGTGTTGTCCCAGTCTGTCATCTTTGAGCATGTGCAGCAGCGTAGTTTTTCCAGCATTGTCCAGTCCAAGAAACACTAGTTTGCCCGATTTCTTGTACAGTCCTAGAACAAAGCAGGACCTCGTGAATAACCAGTTAAATCAGCGGAAGTTCATTTCTCGTACTAGAGATGATTTTAATTCCAGGACAAAGTGTTACAGTCACGGTACAAAATACAGACAGCCAAGCTCCACCGTGCACTTTATCAGTGCCCTTTATCCGTGTTCTACTCGTACAAACTACGTTCATGCTCGCTCACGTGCCTGCTGCACCCTGTGTCCACCTGCAGCTGACGAGACGCTTAGCGGGAGGGAGACACGCACACAATTGATGTAAACGCGTCACTTGCGTAAATGCACATCCTGGTTTATATTATCTTAGGACAACCCCAATAAAGCAGGACTAAATTTTGCCAGTGTAGCTCACTCTGCCCCAGCAAAAGGGTCACTCTGCTCACAGGCAGCTGAAATGAAGGGTACAGCGCTGACAGCGGGCTCTAAAAAATGGACCGGACAGAGGGCGGTTTGTTCAGCTACCTCTAATTACAACAAAAAAAAGTTGTTTGAGGCAAAAAGGAAGTTCAGACCTCAGTGGGTATATTACAGAGAAATTAGTTTCACGTCGATAGTCATAATTAGTGTATGTATGAATTCTCTTATGTTGGTTCATACGTTATTTTGACCGAAAGTAGCATTCACCCATACCCCCAGCTAAATTGTATAGGCAGATCCTGAATGGCATCACCAGAGCAATTCTGACACACTTGCTGTCATGTGATAATGCATTCATAACAGGAATAAGAAAATTTATTTTCACCAATTGTCATCTTTACAAAAATGCCTTTTACCCCTTTTATCCCCCTCCCTCTACTTATAACCCCAGTAAATGCAACAGTTGCTGCGAAGGAGAGGAAGGCTGTGTAAAACGCAAACACCATATTTTCCTAAGTTTGAGGTTATCAAGGGGTGATCTCCTAAATGTGCCAACGCAGCAGCCTATGCCAGAATTATTTTTCACTGCTTCAAACTGATCGACATTCAAAGTAAAACATTTTTAAGACAAATGTCATTTAAGAAAAAAAAAATGTATTACATTCTGTACCAAAAGACTACTGAAGTAAGTTTGACTCTTAGCTTTGCCTTTTTTAAAGAGAAAATCTCTTATTCCCTCTTCAAAGAGCTGTGGCTGGATACTACACACTGCACATCTCCTTAGGAAACACTACTGATCCCACAAGCCTTCCCGAGTGCTGAAGACAACACAATACAGAGGGCACGGAAACAGATATATGTCTATGCTGAAATTATATTTCTTCAAAACCAAAAACTGAATTATGTTCCTAACGGGATTCTCTCTTCTTTCTGTGTAAA
The DNA here is from genome assembly GCA_013398295.1 of Chionis minor. NCBI lineage: Eukaryota > Metazoa > Chordata > Aves > Charadriiformes > Chionidae > Chionis > Chionis minor. The sequence continues at coordinate 115,004 of VZSF01000368.1, forward strand.
AAGAACTGCAAAATACAGCCAAATATTGCAGTGTGGGAGGTTTTTACATCACCTTTTCTGTATCTTTTACTACGTAACATCATAGCATTGCGGTACTTTGCAATATGCTGAAGATAAGTTTATTTCACCCGCACCATGACGCTACAGAAACATTTTGTGAAGTACACAATCAGGTTTTACTGTTAAAGCTCAACTGTCCCACGGCTGCAGTGCCAACAACTTGACTGCAAGCACAGCCAGCTCTCCCGACCGGCAAACGGTGCACCAGCATCCTGCGCTGTGCCACAGGGACAGGCTGGTACCCGTCCAAAGGGGGCCTACGCGAGGAGGTCAGCGGGCAGTAGAGCTGCATCAGTTTCCAGAGCCCTCATTTTTCCTTCTTATCGAACGCGTTATCCTCCCAGGTGTTTTATTTGGTTGGATTTAAAGCCATGCTGTGGCACAGGTGGCTGCTCGGAGAGCCCCGGAGATTCCGCGGTGTTACCGGGGCACACGCACCTCTGCCTGGCCAACCTTTACACCGCCGCTCTTTGCTCACCTCTCCCCCTGCATTTAAGCTAATCTCTGGGATCGCATTCCAGCATGACATGCTTTGTAACTTCTTTCATATCCCTCAGCTTATTTCATTAATGATCTTTATTCTACTACTACAAGTACTGTAGAGTGTCTTCACGGCGCTTTCTCTTTCCAAACTCACCTTCTCACACACCTAAATACGTATTAACTATTAAACTACAGACTGGAAGAGGAAGTATTAATGTTTACAGAGAAAAGAGGAGTGGACAAACATTTTCATATATTAACTTATGTCACAGGGGAAACTCCAGTTCACACTTACCCTATCAGCTAAACAAAACCCTACCAAACCATTGTAAAACAGTATTTTTGCCACTCTCAGCCTGGATGTTCAGGAGTCTTTGCTCCTAAGTCAGGTGCTGGTGCTTTCTCTTAAACATTTCACATTTCCCAAGTGCCCTTCACAGAAATACAAGACGAACAAGCAGCAATACTTCAGCTATTAGCTACACCAAGACCAGAGTATATATAAAAAAAAAGACTCTTTGGGCATTCTAAAAGTATATGTGCACAAAGATATACTTCATAAAGTGATTTTATCAGCCTGCTGACAGGACAGCACAGGGAACTGCAAGGAGTTTCTCAAAGGTTATAATCGGCCCTCTTCAACTGTGAATGAGAATGAAAAGAGAAAGCATTTCTTCTAGAATAAAAGGGACATATTGAAAGACATTCTCCTTCCTACTTCAAGCTCCCATATCTTTCACCAGAATTAGACTTAGGAATGGGAAAGTGAGCTAGAATGCAACAATCACTGCTCAGCTAAGTAAGAGGAGATAAGAAAGATTAGTCAACTTAGTTAAAATTTCACTGGGTAATATTTCAATAGTAGTCCAAGGGTCTAACATTCAGCAAAAAAAGTTTAAACTTTCAACTGATAAAAGGCAGGTGGCACAGCTTGCCATGATTCAGGAATCTCAAATGCTTTTCATCCATTTCAGTAAAATCCTTGGAACTTGTAAATTGTGCCTTTTACTTGTGTGATCTGCAACTTTCACTCCTCTTTTTAACATCCTAACATTCCCTTTCCTCCTGTTTGTGGGGTGGGTATTTTTGTTTTTTTTGTTTGGTTGGTTTTTTGCTTTTGGAGTTTGTTGTTGTTTGTTTGTCTTTTAAGGGGGGGTGGTGGTTCCCCCCTCCTGTTTTCCACAAGCTAATATTTCACCTTGGATCGATATGTGGATTGCAGACTCTCTTGGCCAGGGAATACTTTCCTGAGGCTCTTCAGCAGATGCCAGTGAAGCTTCATGCTGATTTCGGTGACATCAATCACAGAATAACATGCTGCTGAACATGAGTGAGGGCTTCAATATCCGGCACTAATTTCTTGTAGACCGTTCCTCCTATTTACATTCTCAAGTGATACTCTCATGTGCAAAAGAACTAACCTAAAATAGCTGAGTTCTATTCTTTACAGCAGAGAAAAATCAGGGAAAACTCCATAAAAGTCAACTGAATTACACAAACTTAAACATAGTATGATTAGAAAAAAAAAAAATTAAAAAAAATCAAACCTATTATGTTCATGAAAGAAAATGTAATTTTTCAAGAGGTTAAAGGATTAATGAAAGATTGAGTGGAGAGCAGACTCTGGAAATACTCAGTATTGATAAGCGAAAATTTTGATGGAGTGTTACTGAATATAAACCAAAACATATTATTATTATTTAACCAAGAAGCTATGTTTGAAGATAAGAGGTGAACAGACATTTTATACAAGAATAACAGAAAGAAAGCCAAACAATAAGGACTTACCTAAAAACTGTAATACACTACTGAAACCACTGTAAATCCAATCAAATATGAAAGCCATATCTGAATCTTAAGAGTCTGAAAGAAACAGAAAATATAACGCATTTAAGATCTGTCACAACAGCACATATTAAACACTGCAAAATATTTACAGGTAACAACAGTAATTCAAAGTCCTGAGTGAAAAATAGCCACCCTGCAATGCATTAAAAAATTAGTGTAGAAATGGAAAATGGAATCCAGAACTTCTGATTCACCAGCACAGCCCTGACCTTGCTCTCGCCACGCCGCTGCCGCTCCCCCTTCACCCCCCGCCTTGGAAAGTGCTACGTGGACAGAAGCCTTTGCAAGGAGTGAAAATAATTTTATCTTAAGTACAGTTTGGTGGAGGTGTGAGATATTCCACTGAAGATTTCACGTGGGATCTTCATAGTAACTTTTCAACAGGGAAAAAGTGGCAGCTTTGAGGGAGGGAAAAGAGGGATGTCAGGGCAGAGCTGGTGCTCCAGCTGCCCCTGGGAGCTGCTAGGGTTTAAAGCAGAGGCAATAAGAGGTGAAGAAGTTTTGTGAAGTTGAATCCCGAGAAGTTTGATACCAAATAAACCCCTATCGTCTGCGCATACCTGTTTAGCTTGCAGTGGGAAACAATTACTTAGCACAAAGCATTAAAACTGCCACTCAAACACCCTGACCTCCTGTACTGCCCCAGTTTAAACCTGAAATGCAAATACTTTTTTTTTTTTTAAAAAAAGAACTCTAGAACACCACATTTCCCACTGAATTCCTTCATCTTAGATTCAAGAACAGAAAGTTGAGCCGAGCGGTAGCCAAGATGACTATAACCAACACTCTAGTTGTTGCCATACAACCAACCATGAGCCAACTTCAGTCGACCGTCACAGGCAGGACACCCCTTGCGAGCAGGATGATGCTCCCTCCACAAGTACCCTTTCTTCATGGTACGGTTAAAAAACGTAAGGGCCCTACGCTCACCCCTGGGAAAGAAGCAAGCAGCCAAGATGGATTGCACAGAGCGACAAATTCAGTTGTTCCTGCCCCAGAAAAATACCCCCTGCCACCTAAGACAGGGTTGTTTCCAAAATAGTGGCCACGGCGGAGGTTTCGGAGCAGCTCCGACACACCCCGAGCGCCCGGGAGGACAGGTAGCACTGGAGGAGAAACCGCTGCTACTGCCAAAGCAGCGCTTTGGGGTGCAAGAATAAAGCCATCACTAGGTTCACTGCACAGCCACAAGCAATTAATTTCTTTGCTTTCATCTTAATTTCCTCCTTATCTGAAGTGAGGATAATCACACTAAAAGCACCAATTTGACACAGCGAATTAGTATCTCGCACGAAAACCTCTTGGAAAGACTAAAGGGCAACATCCTTAGAAGCATGTAGCCAGCTAATTCCTACTGCAGCGCATAACCCCTGTTGGTGTCGGGGAGGCTGGAGTCTGACCACCCTGGAGAAACTGGACTGCGCCGCTAAGTGCTGCTGGCTGAGGCACCCACGCCGCTGCAGGCTGTCCTGCCACACTCCTTTCGACACTGCAGCAGAACCTCAGGACAGGGTGGAGGGGTCACAAGATGACTTTAGGGCAGCTGTGACCCTGGAGCTCAGGACACAGTAGTCGAAACGCAGGTCAGAACCAGATCAAAAGCCAGACATGTGTCTCAGCAATGACTCTCGGGGCAACGAACAGAGTTTCTCCACTACGCAACAGCAGGTGTATCACAGAAAGGTAACATGGAGAGAGGAGGAAAGAATATTCAAATCGCGCTCGCTTGCACTGGAACAAAATCTTTTCAGCCCACATTTGCCTCCCTGGTTGAAGACGACAAAGCGCTAGGATTCCTCGGTTTCTCCACGGCTAACCCTGAAACCCTCACCCACGTCCTCCATTACTCTGAACAACCGATCAGCTGCAACAGGCACAAATTTTAAGAACACAAATCAAATATGCTTGTCGGTGCATAAACACCCAGTTACACAACGTCACCACTGAAACTGTCCCCTGCATGGCTAAAAAGCAAAGGTCAAGAATAAGCAAACACAGCAGAACAGACATGTCAGCAGATTTATTTATTGCTTGAGCAAAATACCAATTGAGAAAAGCCTCTATGGGGCTTAGAAAAAACGATCGACTCAAATAACCTGCAAATCAGGGCAAACAGCGTGATGTAAGAGAAGTGCTCAGATTACTGAGGTGAGAATAACTTCACAGCATTTAGTCTTATTAACCTTTTCCATCTATTAAACTTACGGATAAGACTAAACAACAAAATCTTTCTGCATTACAGGAAAGACTTTAAGGGGCAAGATTCAAATGATTAAAGTGAGAACCGGATTACTCCGCAAACACAGGTGAAGTGGCATTAATATAGGTTAAGTTTCCATTGCCACAAGAAAAGTGGCGATAGAAATAGAGCTACCCAAACACAGCCAGAACAGCCTCCCCATCAGCTGGCAGCGCTTAAAGGGAAATACTTTTAAAAGAGGGGGAAAATGGAGAGCTAATTGTAAAGGTACACTGGTAATATTTGAGTAGAGATATTAAAACTACTCTTATCGCACAGGAAAAGTAACTACATAATTCACAGCAGTGTCAAATCAAGGCATTAAAAAGCCATAGTGGCTCTGCACTGGTATCAAGAGTTGTTAACGCTGCTGAGACACCCACGTCACGGAGCTACACCGATTTAAGGGGAGAGCTGAGGATGTTCAATACGCACAGACTCAAACTCTCAGACCAATGTTAAAAATATCATAAAATCTGAACAATGACAACTCTGGCAATGACTGTTCACAAGCCACAAAGACAATAAAAATATTATTTTAAGGTTATTTTAAGGGGTCCCTTGAAAATAATCAGTTGCAAGCAGACACAAGCTTTTAATAAAAAATTGCACCAGACACAAGACAATTTTTTGATACCAATGATTTTTATACATCACCAACTTATTCATGCCTCTTTAACAAAAATGTGAAAGTTCATTTTCTAGCATCATATCGACAACAGATGGTTATCACTTCAAAATGTCTCCAACAACCCTGGCTAACGTTATTTCACCAGTGAAGTATCATTTGGTACCTCCCATGGAACCCTGTAAGCCACTCCATAGGTCCAGGAGACCGGTTTGCTTGCTGGGGACCACTTCTGACCCTGTGGGTGCGGAATTCCCACCCTGTGGCTTTGAAAACATCTTGAGCCAGCCTCCTGAAGGGAACGCTGATGACAGCAAGGACCAGCAAGTAAACTCACTCACACCTATTTCTTTTATATTCTGAAAACCAGGGAATTTTTTCCCCTATTCTGGAACTGCATTTTTCTAGCTAAAAATTCATCATTTCACTTCCGACTCAGCTAGAATAGTGCTTACTTCCAAAGTCTGCGAGACTTTAGACAAGAGAGGATAACAGGCTTTTCAAGACAGTTTTAAATCCCTTCATAGGATAATTATGAAAGAGAAACCACAGTAACTGGAAAGAAACCGTGGTGCGGGTACTATCAGCAAGAGCTAGGAAAGAGATTTCTGTCCAGCCGAACTGCACCAGCCTTGCAGCCCAGCTCCCGGGCAGCCTGAAAACACAGCCCGCAAGCGGGAACGTCAAATCCGCTGTTCAGGGTTTTTCAAGTAGGATCTAAACACGACCGCCTAAAGTTACAACTTCGGCTACGATCATTTTAACATCGCAAAACATGACCACAGACAACAAAAACCCAAATCCCCAAGAAACTCGGTGAATAAACTGGTATCTGCCTTCTACAGTCCCGTTTATTCTACAATACGAAACCGTGCTTTACTGTAGTGTTTTAAAAAGCTGAGGAAACAGATAAAGTTTGAGAATGAGGTGGCGGCATAGATTTTCTTCAGCTATTTTAACCGGTTTTTTTGATAAAAAGTCATCTTTGAGATTTCAGAAAGAGTAATCATCACGCTGGTCTGTTACTAATTGGGTGGAACATCAGAAAAACTACATGCTGTACGGCAGATGACTTCAGTTTAGCTATATTGCACTTTTTACGCTGAGACAGCCTGTCTGAATTTAGCAAAGGCCTTAAGCACATGGGAAGCAGCAGACGCAAACAGCTGAGCCGTGGGGGCAACACGCACACCAGTTCCTAAGGACACCCGACGCAGGGGTCCCAGCTGCACCCTGGCTCACGAAACCCAGTCCGCAGCGCACACTCCCGCTGTAGGGCCTACTAGAACAATTTACTCACCGATTGAAAAAAAACCACAAAACCCAGCCCCCCCCCACCCCCCCAAAAAAAAACCCAAAAAACAACCTAAAAATCATAGTTTCTGAAAAAAAATAAGCCTTGGCAGAGGGGTACAAGGCAACAGGCCGCTGCAGAAGCTGCACAGCACCTCCGGGTGACGGGGCCCTACTCACCCCACGAACCCCCCAGGGCTGCATCGACCGGGCGGCGCCGCACGGGCCGGAGCCCCCCCCAGCCCCGGAGCCCCCCGGGGCGAGAGCCGTGAAGGAGGAAGAGGGAAGGAGAGGGAGCGCCGGCCCCGCCGCCCGCCCCTCACAGCGCGCAGGCCGCGGCCTCCCCCGGGC
>VZSF01000368.1:122941-209417 GCA_013398295.1 Chionis minor
CTCAAAGTCATCTGCAAAATGACATTTTATGAACAACTGTATGGTGGCTTATGGGGTCAAGAATGTGGGAAGCGTCGGAATACAGGCTGAAGAGAGAGCCTCTCTTCTGGAGAGCAAACGGTCTACGCAGAGGGAACGTTAGCAAATGGAGTACGTGAGTGGGATGGTTTTCAGATTGGCATCGCTTGATGTTTGCTGATTTCCCTGCAGTGGGATTAAGCACGTAATGGAAGTTCTGGGGAGGCAGGCGGAGGAGGAGGAGGAGGAATTTCAGGCTACCCGGCTGTCAGGTGTATGAAAAATAAAGAACTGAAATTTAGAGTTATGCAAATACAAGGTAATAAAATGAAACTGTTGTTCTGGTGTGCTAGAGATAAGGTTTGGGTTGCCGGCCTTTTGAATAAATGAGATTATTCGAGAATGGAACTGTTCTTAGCATTGTTTAAAATATGTGTTGAGAAGGTGCTGCAATCCTTGACTTTAAAGTAAAAACAAAGCTTTTTAAAACAGTCTAGAGGGTACTGAGAGTGCTGTTGCGGTACTTGCAGTGGTCTGTGAGGAAAGCAAGCTGCCAACAGGATGATGAATTATTATATAGCTGTCAGCTCTTCCTCTCAACTTGTTGCTGCTTTACTGTTTGCGGGTGCCTCCCCGAGCTCACGTGGCCAGGAAGGCAGAACATTGTCACAGCGGCACCGGGTGCTGACCGGGAAATTGTGTAGCATGGAGCGTTGGGTTGCTTAGCAACAGCCTTCCTCTACTTCATTTGTGTTTTTTAATAGGATCGGTATTCTGTGTTCATTTAACTGCAGGTTACTAGTTTGCTTTCTAGTTCATAGATCTGAAGTGCAAGCAAGAGGGAGAAAATTCCTATAGAACGGCGTTGCTCTCCTCATGTGACGTCTTCACGTGGTGCTTTGAGGTCACAAGATGCTTTGGAAGCTGTTGGGTTTGGAGACCCGTGGGTCAGGGCCAGCTGAAGTGGGCACTGATGATGACCAATCCCATGGCGGTTTGGTTGGGATGCAGCTTTTCGGGGTGTTTATTATCCTTGTGTCTCCCTGGAGGCTGGGGATGGTGGAAGTGATGCACTAAGTAAGTGGCTTGGAGTAGGTGACGGTGAAACTCTGCGTGGCAGAAAATACAACTTGACTGAGCCTCCCGTGCTAATATTTTGACCCCTTGTTTTATAAAACCATTAGGCAACCTTCACTTATATTCTGGTGCCATTCCTGATCTCTTGGAAATGTTAAATGACGTTGTGTTCCTGGAGAGGTGTCTTTTGTTGTTAAGTAGGTGGCCTTTCTTGTATTACTGACTTATTTCTGCCCTGATTGTTGGCGGTTTTGCTGCCGTGCAGGTGGTCTAGCTCTTCGGTCTAGACCGAATTCCTTGTTGGTTCCTGGCTTCCCAGAACAGTGCAGGAAACCAGCAGCAGTGTTTGGGGAAAGCTGGAGAAGCCTGTATGCTCTCTGACGAGCCTTGGAAAAGAGGTTGGGTCGAGGTGGTGGGCACCTGGCAGCGGCGAAACAGCGAGTCCTGAGAAGTCTTTGTGGATTACGAAGCCCTTTGGGAAGGGTCTGCTCCCCTCAGTGCTCTTGCTTTAGTTTTGTTGGCAGCTTTACGTGGGCTTGTCTTGAAAACGCGAACTGCCCGTAGGCTATTGACTAGGCTTCTGACTTTAGAAATTGAAATTTGGAACGCGGTGCTGTGGTGAATTCGACTTTTTTTTAAAAAGCAAAGCGCCATAGAAAATATCAAATTGGTCAGTTATGGGTTTCATCTTCCTTCCATTGCTTTATCCTCAAACTCAAGAGAGCAATGCAAGTACTCTAGTTCCTGCCAGGGCTACAGAGTCATGCTCAAAGGTGAATAATCAAGTTATGAAATTAATTTGTATTTGTTCTGTAGTTCTTGTGCGGTGTGTAGTAATGTTGTTGTATCAGTGTATGTGCCGTCAGGAGGCCTTGCAACGCATACGAATTCTTCGTCGTTCTTAGAGTTAGCAAGTTTCGTTTACAATGGATTTTGTAAATCGATTGTTGAGAACCCATCTGGTACACTGCAGGGTAATTTACGAAGGTGAGTCATAATTGCTCGCATTTTTGTGTTTGCAAGCTTTTTGTTTAGACACCGTTGATTTGGGAGAATTATTAATTACTAAGATTTATGAGCAGCATTGTAAGGACAGTAGGGTATAACTGGATTTCCTAACTGAATGATAAGTGGCGTATTGAGATTAATGGGTGGAGAATAATATGGTGTGTACTTTTCATGCACAAATGACGGAGGCAGTGAGATGAGATCACTGGCACCGTAGCACTGCCAGGGCTCTGGAGTTAGCATGGATCTGCACGACATTTGGTGGAGTAACAGCTGCCTGTGAACCGCAGCCTAAGGCTTTCTAGGGAATAAGGAGCTGCACAACTGATGTGGTATTTGTCTTCACTCAGTATTTCAGCGTATTCTGTGTGTTACTTTAATTTATTGTCAGAAGTGCCCGAATTCAAAGTTGTTTTAACTTGGAAAGGCCAACTTCCTCACCTTTTGAAATTTAACTGGAAGGCTTCAATAGGAAACCAGCTGTCTTTGTTTTAATGTTAAATGAAACCCTGCGATTTCATTCTGGTGGCAGCTGTTGCCAGTACTTGTATGGTAAATATATATCCGTGCTCCAAGCTCATCTCTCTGGCATGTTTCTGAAAATTTAAATGTTGAATCCTGCAGGTGTTTCTGGTCTGGAAAATTAAGTACTTTTGTATACCTAGGTTCAAAAAAAGTTGTCCAAATCTTAACTAATGCTGGAAATCTGGAAAATAGTACAGTACAAGAAAAGAATCTTAACTCTAAACCACGAAGAGAGTCTTTTCTGTTTCCAGCTGTTTAACTGTGTGTGGGGAATGTCTCCAGTATTCACGCTGTGTGTTTAGGAGGGGTGGAGGGAGCTACAATGTGACCGGCTAAAGTAAATGACACACCGCTGAAAAGCGTTTTACTAATTTTTAAGAAGTCGTGGCTGGTTGTGGCACATTATCTGGTGTATTCTGCTTAGAAGGATTTAACTTGAAAATTTATAGTCTCCCTTCAGAATGTCCATTTTGTGGCAATGGTATGAACAACCTGCAGTAGTAGTTTTCTTGATGGAGCTCTTATTGCACTGGAAATCTTATGGTATTCTGTCTCTGTGAGGTCCTGTAAAGCAGAAATCTGACACTGCTTTTGCCAGTGTTGTTTACTGTTTGGAGAGTTATTAACATTTTTTCAGGTTTTTTTCTCCAAATGAGTTAAACTTAGTTCAGCTACAGCAACCAACAAATGCATAAAAAGCACCATTCACCTGTCCAGTTTAATTTTCTTGATTGATAAATTACTTTATGATAAAATTACCATCTTTGTGACCAGTTGGCTGCTCACGTGAGCGGTATGTGTATGAATAGTTCTTTTACTAAAATTAACTGCAGAAACTTCCATAGATTAACTCTGTCACTTGAGAAATAGCATGGTGACCTATGCTGCAACTGGCCATTGGTGTCTTTGCCGTAAGCTAAAGCTGGTGTCAATCGTCAAGTGAAACTGAGTTATTCCGTAGTGGATGCTTCCGCTTTCAGTCTGCTGGCTTGTACTCCTGCCAGCTGTGTGGGAGAGCGCTCCTCTTCGGTCGGCTTGCTTTTGGGTGTTTCTGAAGATAGAAATAGTATCGTGTGTGAATTTCAGTCCAGGAGGATGGAATGCGCTTAGGCACTGCAATGCTTAGTGGCTGTGAGGCTACTGTAAAATAAAACAAAGATCTAAGTGTGGATGGCACAATACTACCAAATTCATGTCCCCTGCAGCAGTACTTCTGTCATTGACACCTGGTTGTTTAATTTATTTAAAAAAAAAAAAAAAAAGGCTTTGAGACTAAGGAAAGAGATTCCCAGGAGCGTCTCTTATTTTCAGAAGTGATACACAACACTGTTTTTCTAAAGGTTGTTTTTTTTTTCCGTCCAGGTCCTGTTCAAAATCAGCTGATGCATTCCTCAGATGGCCAGGGATACAGCCCTTCGGTTCCAGGATCATATTCGCATCAGATGCCGGCAAAGGCTCCTCCACATCAGCCTTCTGGACAGTATAACTATAGTGGCGCTCAGAATGTTTCTCAATTAAACAATTATCAAGGACCTGGGCAGACTCTCAATAGACCACCAGTGGCACCTTTCTCCGGGTCACCAGTACAGCAAACAGGTCCTGTTCCACAAGTGCTGCCGCCTGCGTTGCCAAACCCAGCTGCTGTATCATCTGCTGGTAGTTTTCCTCCTGGAGCGAACCCACCCATGCTTTCAAACTGGCAGTACAGCCAGACTCCTGTGAGTCAGCCAGTCGGGTCTCAAACAAGCCATTTGGCTCAGGGGACGGGGACGGGGTCAGCTCAGCCACCGTCGTCATTGCCAGGAAATACAAATCCTCCAGGAAGTTATCAATATGCTGCTTCTCCGGGAGGTCCTCCGCTTCAGAACAGCTATATGAAGCCAGGTAACCATAACTTTTTGGTATTTTGCCAATGCCCATTTCTCAGCGTCCTTCTTGGAAAAAAAGAATATAGAATTGACTCCGCAGCGGTATTTTGCTTGTGGAATGAGGTTGTCAAAGCAGATACTTTGAGAAAATGCACATCAGGAATACTAGGGTGGTTTCCATGGGCTAGAAGTGGAATTTCTGTGCGCAGGTCAGGAGTTTCAGTTGGCTGAAGCAGGTACCTCCTGAATGGTATCTCCTCATTTTGGGAAGCCGTGTGTGGGTAACACTGTTTCTGGGACCTTCCCCGCGCCGTGGGGTGGCTGTTGGAGCATTGCCGTGCTTCAGTCAAGTGGGGACTTTGGGACTTCACTGTTGAAGACTGTAGACCTGTTTAGTGAGCGTGGTCTTTCGCAGTTAAAAACTCATTAGCCTTTCTGGTAATCACTTGATACAGGTAGCGTTCAGAACAGCCTCAGTCAGGTTGATGCGAACAACTTAAGCACAGCGTCGATAGAAAACTGAAAAGCATTCTCTGCCCTTGAAATAAGAGGCCAGTTGAATGGAAAGCTTCCTTTCTCCAAACTTGTAATTTTCACTACATAATAATAATCGTCAGTCTTCAGAAAGTACTCTGAAAGCATGAGGCTTCTGTTCCTGCTGCTTGTGTGCTGGTATACACAATGACGAAAAGCTTTTCTAGCACTAAATAGTTCTATTATGCAACTTGTGATTATTACGGAAACAAAGTTAATAACTCAAGTTTCTCTTTGCCAAACTGCTGTTTGTTGTTACAGAGGTTTTTCTAACTGAGCATGCGAACATGAGTTACGTACAGAAATACTTTAAATGTTAAAGGAAATATTTTCTCCTGTGAAATGCTTTGAGCCTCATTAGAGAGTTTACTTTATGCTAGCTTTCTGTTATATGCCTGACTAATTTTGTTATTACGTTCAAACTGTCTTAAGCTCACAGAATTTATGAAACACTTTCTGGCAGTTTATTGGAATAAACAATTAGTACTTTGGAGTTAGTGAGGAAAATGTTGAGAAATTTTGGAAAGTGGCATATGAAATGAGAGCGAGTGTCTGGAATAAGAAAATTCTTATATCCATTCAGCGGTGAATCCTCCTGAGCAATTTCCCTGGTAGTTTTTTGTAGAACAATGATCACTTTTAACATTAATTTAGCTCATTTAGCGATCACGCTCATTCTTAGAACAAAGGTTTGCCAGTTCCCTGCCTGCATGGCCAACTTTGGACAGCCTCTCAGACACAGACTCTCTTCCAAGTGCTGATAGTGTTGCCTGCATATAGCAATTGTTAATTAGCTTTGCAGTATCCAACACTAGGTGAACAAACAAATAACTTCACTGGATGTGATTTTTATTTTTTTCTTCCTTTTTTTTCTTTCCCTTCTCCTTTAAATGTGACCATACTGTGCAAGCTCTTGAAGCTGCGTATTTTGGGAGGGGGGGGGAATTGGTCAGTATACTGTCATGTGTGGCGTACAGGCAACATGCCACGTTGAGACCTGGTGATACTGGACAAATTTGCCATATCATTTGAAAGGCTGACTTTAGGAAGACACCAATGTGTTTTAACATAAAAGGGCAGTTATACTGGCCTCTGCAATAATAGGGAACAAAGGGGTGGAAGTGCTCTTAGGATTCGGCATTATTTGAAAGGAAGAAAAGCATTTGGGTTTCTAAATGTCTTGGCTTGAGGAAGTCCTAGAATTTTAAAATAGAAGCCATTAAAAACTTCTCTGTGACTTTTAAGATGGAGGGTTAAACGTTTCAGAGCAAAACACCTCACACTCGCACAGCAAGTTTATTGAAACTGCACGCTGCTGATGCTTTCCCAAGTGAAATCTTTTTCCCAAGTAATTTTAGCAGCTATAGAATCTGTACATTGCTGGTTTGCATCAGATTATTGAAGTGGAAGATGAGCATCCTGTCAGAAGGATTCTGTTTAGACTCTTACTAGATCATTATTCTCTCTCTAATATGGGGCTGTACTATATAAAGTCCAGACTTAGTAATTGAAGTTGGGATGCTTTCTGTACTGCTTGAAATTCTTACCAACAATAGCAACAACAAGCTGAAAGAGATCGTGGGTAATAGCTACAGAAACCCAGTGTGAGAAAGGCATGAGAGAAACAGTCTGCTGTGGCGATACCTTCTAGACGTGTTAGGGTTTATGTAGCTCATGCTGTTTATCATTTGAATAAGAGGAATATTTAGAGTTCAATCTGTGTGTTTTTGTAACAAAACTTTTGTGACTTTTTCAGCTGGGTTAAATTCCTCCTACAAATTAATCTCTTTACAGGATCTGCCCCTCCACCAGTGACTCAGCCTTTAACTCCACTTCACCCCCCCTCAAGGCCACCTTTAGGACCTCCGCCAGTTGCTGGGCCACCTTTAATTAGGCCATCAACACTGATAGCAGGACCACCTAATACACAGTCTCTGCTAAATTCAGCTGCAAATCGAGAAGGTAAGAAATAATTTGCTCTTTTTCTTGAATTTGAACATTACAACTTGCTCCAATATGCAACCTTTAAAGTCAAGTACACTGTTCTATTAGACAGTCAAATAGTAAAATTGATACTAGCATAACTTTATCTGAAAGGAGCAGGTAAGGACCTGGAAGGAAGTAAAATATTTCTTGTGGACAGTTGTTAATAAAATTAAAATAATTAACAGTTCAAAATAGATTTCTAAGTGCTGTTTAACATGTCCGTGTCTCCCATAGTTGCCATCTCTTTTTTTATTTGTAGTGTTCTAAAATGATATTGAAATTCTCATTTCTCTGCGTCCTTGACTACTGTGGAGGACATAATCTCTGTATAACTTCCTGTATTGCTTTATTCTGCAGAGAAAGCTAAAAATATGAACCTTGCAATTCCTTGCCTGTTTACGTAGCTCTACCTTATTCTTACCTTCTGTGTAAAACCACGGAAACACCGTTCTTGGATTTGTTCATTTTCTGAAGGTTGTTAGTAGAGGCTGGTAAGAGTCAGCTGTTGAAGACAGATATCTGACTTTCTGTCTCCTGTGGGCCCTGCACAAATGTGCCTTTGTTTGGGACCTCATCGGGGCTCTGTATCAAACAGCCCTGCAGTTGTATTGCATTTTAGTGCCCATGCTGGATGGGGCCATGTGGTAGCTGGCAGTTTTATTTTTACATATGTAGTTTGTTCTGTCAAAACTGTTGGTTCCTTGCGTGTTCAGATTGACAGTTTCTTGTATATGGTAGCTGTGTGAGTACAAGAATAGTATATTCACATTTAGCTTAGTTTTGAACATACGAAATGCATTAGAAACTGCTTTTGCTTAGGAATTCTTTTCTTCATAATGAAGAGAAGCATTTCCAGGGCCCTGGAGAGACAGAAATGTTTAGTCTGTGAAGCAGGTTGACTGCTGCCTACTAGCAAGACCCAGTGTATAATATAAGTTCCTTTCATTGGGTCATCTTTGAAGATTTTAATGATAATAAAAAGTAACTTGAGTACCACCCTCTCTTTAGCAATAGCTATTTGGTTGCGTATATTTAGACATAGCTTACGAAAAGCCGTCCTTTGGGAGCACGCTCTCAGTTTCAAGGTTTTTCTTATCTCAGTTGGAATTTATATCTTGACTGGTGCGTGACCACATCAGAGCTGTTGGTGTTTGGTGAACAGTACTGGGCTAAGCGTGTAAGTGAAGGGAACTTGGTGTTTCCATGAATTATCAGTGGAAAAACTTCTTCAAGGAACTCAGTACTTATATTCCAAGGTACTTTGAAAACTGCAGCTCGCCTACAGATGCTTCCTCTGATGACGAGGAAACATCCCCTGACACTTTACTGTGTGTTAGCTTGGAAGGTATGGCAAATACCTAATCTAAAGTAATCATAAAAGATCGTTCAACCTGAAGTGTAGGGACTCTTGTTTTCCTTGAAAAAAGATTGTGGGGTTTTAGGAATGTCTTTTGTTGAGGTCAGGCCAGCAGGGGAAGTGTGTGAGAAAGAGGCCAAGATGTGCATTTAGTTCAGTTTCATCCTGGGAGAGAAACAAAGTAGCTCCAAACTATGCTGATGTTAATATTCATCCAGCAAGTAGGATTTCTTTGCAGTTACCTCATTACAACTTGTTAGTAACTTGTGAAAATCCTTACTGGGACTGTCTTTCTCAACAGGCGATGCTACATCTGCTGCCAGTGATGGGTCTGTGGTGCAAAACAGCTATGATGCAATAGAAGGTGGCGGCCTCATGGGTAAGGCTTCGGGGTTAAAAATGATTACTGTTACGTAACTTTTTTTAAGAGTCTGGGAAAGATAGAAGTTTAGGCATTTATGTATTGTACATATGTGCATACATATGTACAAAAACATATGTATTTGGTTCCGTGTCTGTCTTGAAACTAAGTGTGAAATTGGAAGCATTGACAATTAGCCTGTCTTTGCCTCTAAGTATGGTAAAGCAGTTAAGAGCACTTTGCAAAATTGACAGCAGTTGTCAGTTGTTTACACTTAGAAACTAAACAACAACAAAAAGCCCTTCTGCTGTGTTAATGCATTGAGCAAGCTACGGTTCTTCAGCAATTAATTTTAAGTATTTGTCTATCCGCCTCTAGCAACTCCACATCCTCCTCCTGCACCCCCGAATCCTAAGATGAATAGAAGTGTTGGCTATTCTTACCCTGCCTTACCTCCAGGCTACCAAAATACTTCTCCACCTGGAGCACCGGGAATGCAAGCATCTGCTTTGCAATATCCAGATGGATCAAAACACTTCCACCAGGTAAAGGTTGTCTGGTTTTTGTCTCATTGCTACCCGCGGTGCCTGTGGGTAAAGAGAAGTGGCGACTGGCGTGTGTCTGTGCATCTACGGGGTGTTGCTGCTGTGCTTCACCGTTTGCTGCCCCGTTTGTTCCAGGTGACAGATGTAGCCCGAAATTAATGCTTTTGCTGATGCCATAGTACAAGTTTGGAAAAGCTGTGTGCCAGCTCTTTCTTCAGTGTTCTATCCTCGGATCTGTTCCGAATATTTCTCTTTAAAACTTTCATCTGCTTTCGGCATGTTTTTCTTCCCTTGGGTTGCTGTTAGCGGAAGTATCTGAACTTTCAAAGCAAACTGACCAATGCTTTTGCCAGCTAAGCCTCTGTATTTCAAGAGCTTTGTAGCACATGTATACTGATTTTTACCTCTTATTATCTTACATGCCTAAGCCCAGTTTATGTAACAGCTAGTATTTCTAAATGTATCATTGTAATACAATGGCAGCTAATACGTAAAATAAAAACAAAATTCAAAGTGAACTGTGTTTGCTTTTTAAATAAACTGTGGGTTTCCTCCAAATAATCGGTGTTAATTTCTGAAATTTTCTTTGACTCTAGTCTGCCCTGGGTGCTAATCACTTAACTGCACCTATGGCCGGCCTGAGTCTGCAGCAAGAAGGATTAAGACCTGTGAATCTTCTTCAAGAAAGAAATATTCTTCCTACAACACTCTTGAAGGCCCCTGTCCCAAACTTGCATGAAGACATCCAGAAGCTCAACTGTAATCCTGAGTAAGATTATAAATTTGTTGTAATTCATCAAAATAAATGGAAGTATACATTCCTGCTTGCAAACACAACTCTTCACAGCAGATTTCCTTAATTTTGTGAGTAGAAAACATTGAAAACAGTCTTCACTGTGTTACGATAAAGGCGGTAAGTGGTTTAAACTTCAAAGTGAGGAGAATTATCTGTGTAGAAGGTATGAGGAAACATGTTGCTTGCAAGGCAGCTATAGACAGGTACAATACAAAAACTTTACAGTATAGCTGGCAATAAGTGTGACTAAGAAAAGAGATAAAGTAGGAGTTAACTCACTTGAGTGAGGTACGCCAAAATGATTGTGAATGCATAAACACGAGTGACCTCTGTGTTGAAGTAACACTTAAAACCACAGAGTAAATGGGATGCCAGACAAGAGGCTGGCAGTTGGTTATTCAAGCTCTGAGGAGACCAACCAACCTCTGCATAACCAGGTACTCCTGCTTTGCAAGCCTTTTATGATAGATAAAGGAAATAACAGCATCTTTGTGAAGCAAGCTGGACTGGATTTACAGAAGTCCTGTGCACATCTGCACTTCGTGAAAACCACTGAGTTCTGAAGTCCCTGAAATGACTGTGGGCTTGTTTATTATTATTTTTGTGTAGTTTTAAGACAATTTTTTAAACTTCGCTGGTTCAGATTTGTATATAAGGCCACCTCAAAATGGTATTCCAAAATAACACTTAGTATATAAAAATTTGGTGCAACTTTGAACGTTGTTAGGCTTAACTTTGACTTGAGTGACTAAAATGACACTCATTTCTATGTAAAGAGCATGTGTATAAAATGACGTAAGAACTCAAAGTACGTACTGTGGGTCAAGTTCAGACTAAACCAGAATGGTTTGACAGAGTTGGAGAAGATCCTTTATCTGGAAACGGAAATTCACCATCACCAGCTCTAGAAAAATATAAAGGATGCTCTGTACTACTGAAATCATCATTTTATTATCTGAAAGCCTCTGAAAATAACCCTTTGTCCTCCATGTAGGTTGTTCCGCTGTACCCTGACTAACATTCCTCAAACTCAGGCCTTATTGAATAAAGCCAAACTTCCTTTGGGGCTCCTGCTTCATCCTTTCAAAGACTTATCGGTATGACAAATATTCAAAACTTTAAATGCTGAAATATCAACTATGCCTTTACTAGAGTCCAGAGCTGGACAATGAATTATAAAAGAAGGGCAAAAAATGGTGGCTAATCTTGGCCCAGAAGAATTACCCTGGTAACTGACATTTCCCTGTTCCATACAGATCATTGTAATTTTCCTGAAATTTTTCTCCCTACCATTTTTAAACTTTCAAGCCTCACTTTTTTATAAATACCCCTCCCAAACCTCAGAAACCCAGAAGCTTGGAGTGTGACAGAAGGCAACACATTGAAATTCTGGTATTGCTTGGATAGCTTTACTTGTCATGTATCAGTTGTAGTTACTGATTTCCTATACCAAACCTAGTACTAATTCTTAATTAATTAACAAAGTCAAAGTGGTTTGGATGTTGTCAGCTAGCCAGAAGACTTTGTGAATTTAGCAGTGCCTCTTTTAAACATTGTTATTTTTCACAGTTTATGTATTTTTTTCAAATATATGGGGGTTTTGCTGATTTTTGATCTGTATTGGGTGTAGGACATGGTCTTAAACCATCAGGGTGAAATTCAAGGCTTCAGAGGGTTGAAGAGGGAACCGCACAGTCAAATAGGTTAGAACTCAGTTTCCACCAGTCTGTTGGGGAACTGGGGGGGTGCAGTGAGGATGCAGAAACACTTTTTCCTTCAACAAGTACGCTTTGCCTAGCTGACCAGGAAGCACAGGGTAGATAATGTTGTGGCTGTAGATCAATAGCTGTAGTGTGGTGATGCTTTAAAACAGGAAGCTTTTCTTTTCCAGCAATTGCCAGTGGTCACGTCAAGTACTATTGTGAGATGCCGTTCCTGCCGGACGTACATTAACCCTTTTGTCAGCTTTCTAGACCAAAGGAGATGGAAATGCAATTTGTGCTACAGAGTGAATGATGGTAGGTTTTAAATATGCTTATTGCTTTAAACTGTTCAGGTTAACCTTTGCCACCTTCGCCTTTGGGACTGTCGTATTGCTGGCTGTACCAGTGCTAGGGATTGTCGCCAGTCGTGCTGGGGCTGTCAGAAATGAGAAATGTTCCCAGTGGGCAGCGACAGTGGTGTCAGTAATGAAGCCCGGCGGGTCTGACGTGGTCTCCCACGGTGTACCCTAGCAGGTGACAAAGTACTTGCCCTACCTAGTGTCGTTCTCCTAAGAAGCGTTGCCCAGCAGGCACGAAAGAGTTGATGTATTTGTTTTAAAATGCACCACAGCTAATACTAGTGTGAAGTAATAATATATACACTTATCTGCATAGTTCCTGAAGAATTCATGTATAATCCTGTGACAAGAGTTTACGGAGAACCTCATAAAAGACCTGAAGTCCAGAATGCTACTATTGAGTTTATGGCTCCATCTGAATACATGGTAAGGCTTTATTTATTCTCAGTTATTCTCTTCCTTTGTTTTATTTCCAGAGGGAAGTCAGAAAAAGCCTTGTTGTAGCAGATGCTTTCCAGCTTAGTAGGACAGTTGTTGCCTCAAGAGGCATATCTGAGAACTCTTGGGAAGAACTTCAGATAGTTCTCCATTTCTAAACATTTACGATGTCAAATTTCTTTTGTATTTAGAATATTTAAGTGTTTGTAGGTCTTCTGGAAGAAAACTGTAATTCTAGACTTGCTCATTAAGAGACAAACGCATTTAGAATTTTTAGCTATCATCTGTGTGCTGTTGTAATAGAGTTTAAACTTTCAGTGGAATTAATAAACCCAATCTACTAAATGCCATTTTGAAAGTTAAAGGTCATCTTTTCTTTGCTCAGCTACGTCCACCTCAACCACCCGTGTACCTCTTTGTGTTTGATGTCTCTCATAATGCAATAGAGACGGGATACTTGAATACAGTCTGCCAGACCTTGTTAGACAATCTTGACTTGTAAGTACCTTTTTCTTAGAATCTCCTGTTTTCATTACTCTTACGAAACTTGTGGTAGACATCAACATGCCAGTACTTCCTGTCGAGAAATTTCCTAGCGTTAGCTAGTGATAGCCAATGTTGCATTTAAATGTAGTGTAAAGCTGTAGTCTTTTTTTTTTCCATCACAGCTGCATAAGTATAAAAGGCAATTTTGAGGCTTGTTTCTCAGTTTGGCTCTTTCTGATCTGCTTCACCAATCCCAAAAAAAGAATAAAGATCACGTTTGTGATGTCTTTTGAACTGTATTTTTAAATGCTGAAATTTAGATAGGTATTTGCTGAAAGGAATGCATACATCTAATGAACTTCTCATAAAATACATGCTGTTTGAACTTATATAAATGCTGCTTGCTATTTTGCAGCTTGTTTCTTCCTTTTCTTTCATTTCTGCTAGGCGACTCTACTTTAAGCTCCTTTTTTGTTATTTTTTTTCTCCAAAATGACTTAGTCAAGCTGTTGCAGTTTTCCTGTTAAGACGACTACTTGGTAACAACCTTGGACAGGTGCAGTGGATGTTTGAAAAAAAAAAAAAAAGCCTGCAGAAATGAAATTTCGTCTTGCTGAATACCATATGTCTCATTTTTAGGCTTCCTGGGAACACTAGAACAAAAATAGGCTTCATAACATTTGACAGAACAATCCATTTCTACAGTCTTCAGGAAGGTCTCTCTCAGCCTCAGATGCTTATAGTTTCAGATATTGAAGGTATGCAGAAATAAATTCTGTGATTAGTATCTACTAATGACTGCTGGTTTTGACAGCCTTTTTAAAAACATCTATGTGGTGTGAGTTTCTGGATCAGATCATTAATCTCTCCAGTAATGGCTTTAGAAGAAGCATATGTTTGAGCAGTGCTGTGGCTGTTCATGACTTAAAACATGAAAACACCCTTCCTAACTTCTAGTTTAATTCCTACAATTATCTAGATTTTTCTTATGAGCCCAAATACTGATGCTTGGTAAATTGCTACAGATTCTGTGGCGACTTATGCCTAGTGCTGCTTCTTCTGCCCTTCATTTCAAGTCACCTTTCACTCGTGTTGGGCAAAGTAGAATGAACACTAGAAAATCTTTGCTATGTGTTTTTACTTAATAGTCTTGATCTTCAGCCCTGATTACTATTCTAACGTGGCATTCTAGCCACAGGTATTGTAATGAGAAAAAAAGAAATCCACATAATTATGTTTAAATTGGTTTACATGCTGATGCTGTACTCTTTTTTTTCAATAGGTATAATGGTTGGCAAATACAATTGAGGGAAGCTTGATGTGTTTTTAAAAAAATAACTTAACACACTTTTCTTTTTCTTCCAGATGTATTTATACCAATGCCAGAAAACTTATTAGTAAATTTGAATGAAAATAAAGAGGTAAGAACTACCTTAAACAGCTGGCGACTTTCATACAATTTGAGATATACTTGATAATGAGTGGATTACTTAATGTTCTTTAACACCTCCAGTTTAAATGCCAAGTTTGAGGTGGGAAAATTGAGGTCTTTAAAGTTATCAGTGTTACTGTAAACATTTGCCAACCTGAAACAAGACAATATTTGACTTTTCTTAGGGCTTTTTCTTTACTACCTTAATATTAGAAGAGTTAACACGTGTTTATGCATGTTCAGCAGTTGGCTCTATAAAGAGGAAAACCCCTAAGTCTTAATATTTTCGTTTTCTCACTTGTAGCTAATTCAGGATCTGTTGAGGGCCTTGCCACAGATGTTTACCAAGTCCCTGGAAACTCAGAGTGCTCTGGGGCCTGCGTTACAGGCTGCCTTTAAACTGATGTCCCCCACGGGAGGTAGAATCTCTGTCTTCCAGACACAGCTTCCATCTGTGGGAATGGGAGCACTGAAGTCACGAGAAGAGCCAAACCAAAGAGCAACCGCAAAGGTTAGAAAAGCAAAAAGGTTGAGCGAACTGACTACTGTTTTCTGTACGTTTAGGGGTTTCTGGGATTGCCTGCTCTGGGTTAATATCACAGTTCTCTTGTCCAGCTAACCTTCTTTTGTTAAAGTAGTAGAAAGAAAAAAAGAGAAAGAAAAAAAAAAACCAAACAAAACCCAAGCACTATAACCACAGATTAATGATCTGACTTAATTTTCTTTTATCTATCACTGTAATCAGTGGTGGAGAATCAATTATTAATGTCCCTTAAAACAGGCAGTAAGTGTGTTAATCTGTTTGAATTTCCTTTGTATTTTGTAATACGCCGTTGTCTTAACAGGACATACATTTGACACCATCCACCGATTTTTACAAGAAGTTGGCCTTGGACTGCTCGGGGCAACAGGTTGCAGTGGATTTATTTCTTCTTAGTGGACAATATTCTGACTTGGCTTCTCTAGGTGAGTCATATTAAGCTGTTTCGGGGTGTGTAACTCTTGTACTTTTGGCAAATACATAGAATCTACATTAACGTTTAGTATATGAACCTGTTTTGAATGAACCGAGTGTGTCAAGATGCTAATTTATCCTTGATGAGCAGTGACAGTGAACAGAATGTCATCTTTCAGTCTTCCCTGATTTAACCGAGCTGTTTTCATATTCTCCCTTAGTGAGTCAGGATTCTTGTGATCCTGGTATAAATGGCTGGAACACTTTCCCTCTTTTCTGCCTGTTAACCAGCAGTGTCAACATCTTTAGAGTAAGCTTCGTTAGCATTTTAATTATTTTTTTCTCCGTTTAACCAAACTTTCAAGTGACAAAGTATCTGTCATTTCAGGCCAATGGAAAACTATTTCATGCCTGAAACTACATATATACTTGAACACATAGTAGTGTTACATCTATATCTCTGTGCAGGTCTATAACTGTGTAACAGAGTTATTTGTAGGTGTGAACAGTTTAATAATTAAAGGGAATATTGCATTCAACTGATATATTTAAAGACGACAGCAGCAACTGTCTGCACTCTGCCAATGTATGCTGGTTTTGTTTCAGGTTGTATATCGAGGTATTCTGCAGGTAGTGTCTATTACTACCAGTCTTACCATCATAAACACAACCCTGTCCAGGTGGAGAAATTGCAAAAGGAACTGAAACGATATTTAACTAGAAAGATTGGGTTTGAGGCTGTCATGAGGATAAGATGCACCAAAGGTCTGAACACACAGTTTGGGTTTTTTTTATTTGGAGGGGAGGGAAGGGGGTGGAGGGAAAGCAAGCGTTTGCTGTTACTTGGGAATGTTTTGCTTGGAATTTTGGCTGTTATGTAAGCTTAAATGGTTAAAAGACAAAGATTAGTGAAGTAAAATTCAGTACCAGGAATCTGGTATTGGACTGTAATCAGTCCAGTAATCTGGACTGTTTATTAAAGAAAGTATTTGCAGTGTCTGCTGGCATCGACATTCCATCTTACAAGGGTTAGAACTGGAAATTCTGTTGGACTGCTCTTTCAACAAGGGACTGTTTTTATAGTCTAGAGACTATATTACTCTCTCTCTATAAGAGACTAGACTACTATTCTGCATTGATTTGAGTTCCAAATTCCTGCTTTCCTCTAGGCTTTGTGGATTGTATGGATTAGTTGTCTGTTTGGGATATATACCTTTCCTGAAGATAACTTTATTTCATTGAGAAGGATCTTAACGTTCTGATACAGAGCCATCTAACAGTGATAGCAGATGTGTAAATGGTATCTGGACTTCCCGACTATAAAACTAAAACTGATTCAATACGATGCTTATCTTGTAGGTCTTTCCATTCATACTTTCCATGGGAACTTCTTCGTACGATCTACAGACTTGTTGTCCCTACCCAATGTAAACCCAGATGCGGGATACGCTGTGCAGATGTCAGTAGAAGAGAGTCTTACTGATATGCAAGTTGTTTCTTTTCAGTCAGCTCTCCTGTACACATCCAGCAAAGGTAAGAGACACAGGTAGCGTCAGCTGCATTAACAGGAGTCTATGGCTTCAAGTTGTTCCAGGGGAGGTTTAGATTGGATATTAGGAAAAAATTCTTTACGGAAAGGGTCATCAAGCATTGGAACAGGCTGCCTGGGGAGGCGGTGGAATCGCCGTCCCTGGAGGTATTTAAAAGCCGGGCAGACGTGGTGCTGAGGGACATGGGTTAGGGGTGGTTTTGGCATAGGTTTATGGTTGGACTTGATGATGTTGAAGGTCTCTTCCAACCCAAGTGATTCTATGGTTCTTCAGATGAGGCTTTTTCGTGTCCATTTATCAGCTGCGATTCAGTTGCGGTAACTTACACAAACTATTTAATAGCAAGATCACAGCTCTGATGTGTTACTGCATGTTGATGTTACTGCTTCTGCCAGACCAACGAGTTTCTTGGGAAACTTAGTTCCGGGCTGAAAATAGGTAGACTCAACCCAGAAACTGAGAACTAACTGGTTTTAAAAGCTATTGGAAATGCCCTGGTTCACGACTTGCATGATGAATTAGATTAAATCTTAATTTTATTTTATTTTTTTGCTATTAAGTGAACAGTGGCATTTCTTGTATTATTTATTAAGTTATGTTTAGAGACTATGGTTTTCTTTTCTTACAGGCGAAAGACGAATTCGTGTCCACACTATGTGCTTACCTGTTGTAACAACACTGAGCGATGTCTTCCTGGGGGCAGACGTACAAGCCATCACTGGGCTGTTGGCCAACATGGGTAAGCATGAAAGGGGCATGTTTGGACGCGTGTGGCAATATTCCAAAAGTTCTCAGCAGTAATCCTCTGGGAAGTAACATTAGAAGGAAAGATTCTCTCTTTGTAAGAGCGCTTTCTAAGTTGCAAACCTAAGACTTGGGTTTTTTTAATGTTTGGCTTAGGTGAAGTATCAGTATAGCTGTGTGTAGTCACCTGGACTTAGTCTTGGGCGTCGTCATGAGCCTCTGGCTTTTTTTCTGAATCACTTGTCTTGCCTTCCTCTGTAGTGTACGAAAAACTTATTAACATGCGTGGAAGTATATGTTAAAATGGGAAAAGTGACTATATTCCTACCAAGCGAGGAGAAGCCTCTTATTTGAACTTTGGTCTCTATTTTCAGCTGTGGACCGATCTGTTTCTGCTACCCTGAGTGATGCTCGAGATGCCTTGGTCAACGCAGTGATCGATTCGTTATCCGCTTACCGTTCAGCAGTCCTAAGCGTTCAACAGCCGGGCCTCATGGCCCCCTCCTCACTACGGCTCTTCCCACTTTACGTCCTGGCACTCTTAAAACAGGTAAGAGTTAAAAGGAAGCTGTGCAAGAGGATGATTGTCTGTTTGGCGTGTCAACCTGAAGCAAAAGGATCTTTCTTTGATGTACAAAATAGAGCCTATCTTTCGATATTTTCATAGGACTCAAAATTGAGAAGTTGCTTGATTTAGATTGTTAAATAAAACCAGCCTTCGCGCAGTTTGTCATTAGAGTAGTGAGATCTTTCACAGATTTGGGAGTGGTCCTTCTTGCACAGATGAAGTTCTCTTAAGATAAGAATTGCATATCTCTGCATCCCAGAATTTGATGGCTTGGAAGGTCAATGTAGAACAGAGCCTATTTATTTGTTTCTCAGCCCTGGGTAGATAACGTATGATTTTCCAGGTGGTGAATGTGTTTTTATCTTGGAGCCTTTTATATTATTTTATGAAAAATGGAGGGATTTGGAGAATTTTATGGGGCAAACGTATGAGGGTGGTAATGGACAGGCGTCCTGCTCTTGCCTGCAGAGGACAGCAGGAGGGGATAGAGAAGATGGTTACACGGTATCGTTAAGGAGAATGATCTAGTTGAGAAGTGGAAGTTTAGAAGTGTATATAAAAACAAAAGCATAAGTGGTACAAGCAAGGGAGTAAGAAAATTATTAAATACGCTGATTCATGTAAAGAGTGTGGCAGGGTACTGGTAGAATGCTTTTTCAAGAATCTAGTTTCTGTGCATTTCTGGAAATGTAGATCCGCACAGCAGCTGAGTGTGGATTAAGAGAGCTCGCTGGCTGGCAGCGAGGCAGTTGGCTGGCTGCTCTTGCAGAAGGTTTAAAGCGTTTCACAGCATGCTCAGTGGAAGTATTTTTTGATTGAATATCCCTGAACTTACACTAGAAAGTCACTTTAAGTGTTGAACAAGCTGCCTTTCTGTTCTAGAAGGAATTTTCTAATTCGTACCTCTTGATGAGGAGTGAATCAGCATGTCGGTACTAGCACGTTCATAGTGACATTAGAGCTTTTCCATGTTGAAGACTATAATTGTTTGACCCAGTCAAGTGGGAGGAGCAAGCCCTTGTTTCAGTTATAGCTGGTTTTTTTTGTCCCAACAAGCCAGGACTAAATCTTTATTGTAAATCCAGAACTGCGTAAGATTCTGTACATCAAAGCCAATTGTAAACTGCTCCAATATTTACTCTTTTAAATTCTATCAAGTAGCATTTTTGAGGTGTATATTTGAAGATGCTTTCATCTTAGCTGTAGCGCTCTCTAGAAAGGATTGCTGGTGCAAGGTCATGGTAAGTTCTAGAACTCAAAAATGGGAATAAGGAGAATTGTATGATTTGTACGTGAAACACTGGAGAGAACTATGGAGAAGTAAAATAGCAGTGGTAAAGTACCGTATTTTGAGAAAATACTTATGGCTTAACTCTAAGACTTTTAAGTAAGTTAGAAATAAACAGTAGATGGTGTGTTAAATTCAGCTTATCTCACTTTGCTTTCACGGTCAAATTAAATGCCCGATTGTTTGCAGAAAGCATTTCAAACTGGGACGACTGCACGTTTAGATGAACGCATTTTTACCATGTGTCAAGTGAAAAACCAGCCCCTTGTTTACCTCATGCTCATGACACATCCCAGTCTGTACAGAGTTGATAATCTCACAGATGAGGTGAGTATTTGCTTTCCTGCATGGTCTGTTTCTCTGGTCTGAAAGATTCGTATGATCTGAAAACAGATGTGTTAAAATTCTCACAAGTTTTCCACATTAAAAGCTTAAAAAGCTTTTTCCAGCTTAAAATTTACTGATTCATATTTTCCCATTTGTTGCATTTATGCATTTGTTATTTGGGATTGGATTGATGAATTCTGGAGGGAAGCTGTGCTCTGGCTATGGATGGATGGGGAAGGTTTCTTCTAACGTTTTGCCTCGTGTCATTACCTTGCACTGTGTATCACATGTACTTAAAGAGAGTATAACATATGTTCTAACTTTTTGTCCCTCTAGCTTTCTTTATTTTAAAATGTCAAAGTAGTTCTGGGAACAGTGAGAGAGTGTTTATGTAAGAGCCTGAATAATTTTAGAAATCACATCTTTTTGTACGTAACGAATCTGATATTCCAGGTCTAGAACTAATTAACTAAGATCAAGTTGATGAAGCACACCCTCTCTAAATAAAACATTATGAGATTTATTAGTAAATCATGCACTTGAGGTATGACTTGAACGAAACTGAGTAGAAGGGTCCAGCTTCAGTATTCAGTGTAATACGTCCCATTCTTATTTAACAGTTCTTGGGCCTGTTTCAATGCATCAGGATGTGAATCACTGTGTGGTTTTTTTCTTTTTGTTTTCTCCTTTAGGGGGCTCTTAACATAAATGATAGAACTATACCTCAGCCACCCATTCTCCAGCTGTCAGTGGAGAAGTTGAGTAGGGATGGTGCTTACCTTATGGATGCTGGCTCTGTAAGTTGTGCGGTGGTGGTGAAGCCAAAAAGTACCCACGTTGACTTGACACGTTCTTTCTGAGAACTCGGAACGTGTAGGAGACTGCCGACGTGGGGTTTTGCATTGCGTTAATGTTGTTATTGCCGGCTATCTTTCAGGTAATCTTTCTGTGGATTGGGAAGAACTGTGGGCAAAGCTTTATCAGCCAAGTCCTTGGAGTTCCAAATTATGGCTCAATACCACAGAACATGGTACGTACGTGCTTGCTGTGCTGCGCACCGGTTGTACGGTGCTGCTAGAATATTAATTTCACAAGAACGAAAATACCACTATTCAAATAATAGCCCTCTCGTTATTATTCACTATAAATCCAGATTCAGGAAAAGAAATAATTTAGTTTCTCCAGGCTAAAACTGTATAGATCTTCCCATGAAAGCACAGTAAGAGGCCAGCAACAATTAAGTTTCTCAGAACTGTGTGAGCAGACTGAAAATACTGGTGAACAGTAAGGACAGTGGGTTAGTGGGAAATCCTTCGGTTTCAGTGATAAAACGGTCATCACCCTTCTGATAGCCAACTGCTGGTTCCAGTTCAGTGCACTAGACAGTTTCAAGCCCTTTCAAAGGAGACTAGACTAAAACTGCACATCACAAAACACACCTGTCTGGGTCTCCTTTATACCTGATTAGGATAGAGTTGGGTTATTTTAAGCATTCCTTTTCCTGGTTTTGTTTTTCTGAAAAATACCATGTATGTATTAATGATACCCTTTGCCTCTTAGACGCATCTCCCAGAACTTGAAACTGCAGAATCCATGAGAACGATATCTTTCATCTCGTGGCTGAGAGAACAGAGACCTTTCTTTCCTATACTATATATAATAAAGTAAGTGGTTTTTAACAGTCTCTGTGCTTCTTTAGGGACCTCTTAAAAATACATATTTGGATATCATCTACTGAATTTTCTTAATGGAAGCTTGAACGATGGTGCATGCTGTGCCCAAGATTTGACAACGGACATAACTTGTTATGAGTTGTCTCTAATTAGAATTTCAATAGACTAGAAAAGACTACGTGTCACAGAACAATTATTAGTTAATGTTAGATAAATGAGGTAAACGCTGATAAGTCCACTTGTTAAGATTAATCACAAGGGCTGTTGGAGATCCTCTTTTCATATGTCCTTAAGCTCTTGAAATTTCTTACCACTTGACCTGTAACTTTGTTAATGCGTTGTACTGTAGATCTTGGTGAATGATTATTTCACTCAAACACTTATATTTTCATTTTTAAGGGATGACAGTCCATTGAAATCAAGTTTTCTGCAAAATATGATTGAAGACAGAACAGAATCAGCCTTATCATACTATGAATTCCTCCTTCATATACAGCAGCAAGTGAATAAATGAAACATTAGCCTTTGGCTCACCTCTTTAAGGAAAGATTTTGCAGTAAAGAACAATTGTGCTTGTAATATCTTCATTAAATCTGTGGCCTGGGGCAGTTGATGAGAAGTTCTCACTGTGATTTCAACGAACTAAAGCAAATAAAGGACCACATCTGAGAATCAAATGTGCAACTACATAATATTATACCTTAAAAAAAAAAAAATCAAACTGTTGGAACTGGTTGAGCACCTTTAATTTGCTGCAAATCATGTTTTTACTGTAAGTAGTTGCAGCATGAAGTACATTTACAAAGGCAATACTGAAAAGGTGAAATACATTTTGTAAAATAAAGAGTTCTTTGTTGTTCAAAATGTATATTTCTGTAACTCTTTGCATTTATTTTTTTTTTTTTTTTTGCTGCTAGATATAAAACCTCACAATACTGTTCATGATTTGCAGGGAAATTCTTTCTAAGTGCATCCAGTGATTAAAGAGCATCTCAATGTTCAACTTAATACTTAAAGTAGCAATGAAACAACTGTTCATTGCGAAACGAACAAATACTTACGGAGCGTAGAATCCAGTGCTTGGATTGGATAATGGCTAATAGGAGTAAAGGTAAGCTTAACACGGACGAGATGGCTGAATTTGTTAAAGCTTTTAATAAGTCAGTATTCTAATTACAAACTAGTGGGGAGGAGCAGGCCCTACATGAGACGCATTTTAAAAAGGCAGTGGCTGAGTCAGCAGCAAAAGCAGACTTGGGTAGATGGCAAGCTTTGTTTTTCTTCAATAAGAGGAATAGTTTTAATGTCAATTTGTGACTGGTGTGGGAGGGGAAAGGGCAAGGAAGGTTATCTCAGATTTTTTGGTTTACGTTTAGTAGGTTTTTAGCTCTTGTTTACATTAACTGAAAGTTAGGCCCCTCAAAATCTAGTCTGTTGCTGAAGTGAGTTTGTATGGCAGCACCTCAAACCTAATGTCTCGAGACAACATTGAATATTCTGACATTAAAATTGGAAAATATTTTTCCAAAGACAAAAGTATTTTATTGGGCTTGAAGATTTGTTTATGGTTTGAGACGCGCTTGAAGTTTTAAAAAAAATTTCTTTTTTACTGCAGCTGTGTAGTGAGCCTAGGTCCAAAGCCAGTGCACCAAATAAAAGCTTTAAATATACTCTCAGATCCCTGCCAGAGCTACAGACAGAAGCTGACATTGGACTTGAAGTGAAGGTTTATATACAAAAAATATTTAAATCCTTTTATAGAAGTGTATTGATAATTGTTCCGTTTTGGAGATTAAGCTATCATTGATTACTACCAATGTAAAGAGTATTTAAGTTACTGTATCCCTATGCCCATGGAAGTGTTTTGTATGGAAAAATCTTGGTTTGCTTTTCTGTTTAATCAGGGTAAACTTAAAGGTCTTGCAAAACCTACTTCCTGGGGCAAGTAACTTGAACAGCTAGAACACTTAAAAGTGGTCAAACACACTGTGATTAGGCTAGTTAACTTAGATTTTGTGATAGAAATGTCAAAGGACATCATAGGGTAATCACTTGCTACCATTTCAGGCTGTAGCTGTACGTGATTGTCAGGAGTTGCCTTACTTCAGGAGAGGAGTTTCTTTTAGGAAATTGTTCTTGTTGCTTGAGCACAAGAAGCTGATGTTCAGAACAATGTCTAAAATAGCATGAAAAGACTATTATAGAACTAATTTAAGCTTCCCTGTCTGCTGTCTCCATAGCAAACAGGAGTGTATTTACTTGAACAGCTTTTCAGAGAATTGCACAGTTTCTAGTCCTAGTGAAGAGGTTTTTTAAGTTTTGACAGTCTGATCCCCCCCCCCCCCCCCCCCCCGGGGGAAAGGGGTCTCTTCATTTAAGGCATAAATGGAAGCTATGCTCTTGTGTAGGTTATGACGTAAAACTTATGTTTTGGGTATGGTATCACTCGGTGTTGGAAATCATCCTTGCATCTAACAGCCCACCCAAAGTCTGGTTTTTATTACAACCGTGTTTTGCTACTATATCCCTTTTTTTTAAAAAAAAAAAAAAAGACATCAGTGTTGGAGATGGCTTCATTGCTTTATGTACACTAGACTAATGGCTAAAGATGTCGGTCTTTGTGGCAATTAACAACTTTGAATTAGAGTCCCTAAGTTTTATAGAGCAAAGCATTACAAACAGGAATCAGTTCAACACTCTTAAAGTCCTCTTCACTTTGGCAGAAATTCTATCTCAAACTTGGTTAGTTTATTCCCTGGCAGTGGGAAAGGCCTGGTGGTTCACCTTGTATTGTTGTAAGGGCAGTACAGGACAGATGAACACACAAACTACCTATGATGTGTCATTTTTACCTACAATTGAAAAATGAGGACTGACGATGAACTGCAACAATAGGCAAGACTGGCTCTGGTATTGAGGTCTCAGCATGACAACTCTACCACTGCAAATGTACTCTATTTTTCTAGTCAAAGACTTTTTTTAAAAGTATTTCTGTATTTGACACATTAGTGTTCAGCCAACATTGTTATCATCCATTTTACTTTGCTTTCATTATCGTTTTTAATTTAATATATTTGAGTCTAAGTCCACGTAGACTATGTTGCAATAACTAGAATCACTTTTCTTTTGGTTAGAATTAATTTCTTAACAGAATTTAATCAAAGATGCAGAATGGCTGTTAAATAAGGGACCATTAAATGTGATTTTAAGGTTCTGTTTACTATTATGGATGTATTCCTTATAGTAAATTTAATTTTGTAAAGTAGTGTATAATATTGTAATATTAAATCTTTGTTTTCTGAACTCAAAACATTTGATCTTCAGTATGAAGTTATAAATCTTCCCCCTTCTGAATTTGAGACAGGATTTACTTGTCCTCCTTTTTACAGTTTGTAATTTTCACTGTTTTATTCCTGTAAAAAGTCATTTGTAACACATGCAAATGCTTATTTTATCTGTGCTAATTTATCAGATTTGGCTACTCAATAAAATTAATTGAAAGAACTCATGTAAGTCCATCAGTCCTTTCTTATAAATAAAAATAGAATAGTGCATTTGATCAGTCGAGATAAATACCATGTACCAACCAGTGATAAATTCTACTTTTAGCTAAAAAGTAGTATTTAGGTGATACAAACTGAGAGGGAATTTGAGAAAATTAGTTCCAGCTGACTCCGACTTCTTTTCTGTCCCTGGCATTTTTTGACACAGCATCTCTGTCAGTCAGTGCTGTTACTCAGTCCTTCCTTGGGGTTTGTTCTCCCAGTAAGCCCGCAGTGGTGCCGTATCCCACTGCACGGTGCCTTGCCGTCTGGCTGGAAGTTGGCCTCCAGAGCCAGCTGACATTGATGACTGGGATTTAGCCTTCGGCGGTGTTCCCAAGATGGTGATCGAGTTTATTGTAGGTAATCCTGTATCTTCATTTAACATCCTATTCTTTCAGCACCTTTTTGTAGAAGTCATTCCATCTTACGCTTGCCAGTTTTTTTATGAGCTGTCATCACTGCTGCTTCTGGTTCATTGTACATAAGTTAATGTGCGAGCTTGGTACTCTGACCTCTGTATTTAGTTTTCTGATACAGAATTCTATCACTCTCTACATCACTAACTATTGTAGAAATATTAATTGGACTTGTCAGCAGAAAGTTTTTCCCGAATACATGTCACAATCAGTCCGGCTGCGGCTCGGCGTTCAGCAGGCAGCCATCCGAGTGCTGCTCCTTGGAACTCCAAGTGCGGGATCTTGAAGCCAGAGTCCTGCTTCCAACGGAAGCGCCGGAGGCGCAGTCTGTCAGTTAAGGAGTGCAAGTTGTTCAGCGTCACGGATGTTGAAGGTAATTCGTTGAAGTACCGATGGAAAGTGTCCAGGTCACTGTCTTCACCTGGCCTGGCTTTCAGGGGCTTCTGCGATGCCCGTTAGCCGTGTCAGCGCTCAGTACTGTGGCCCTGTTGTAGGACGTTTTGTCATGCAAACAGAGGTGTGATGGACTTTATTGTACATAAATACGAAGATCGTGTCAACTATCTTGCTAGAAAGAACCAAAGATGCTCCCTGTTTTATAGTGTTACGGTAATTCTGGAATCCTTGAGAGGTCCTTGTTCCCTCGTTTTTCCCTGTGTGCACGCTCAGTCCCTCCAGCTGCTCACTGCAGCGGCACCGCACTGGGAACACAATTTGGGATGTTCTGCTGCTTTCCGACCGTCACAGTTTGTACCTGTTGTTTTTCCAGCTAAATACTCCTTTGCCTAGAAACACGGACCTTGGCTTATTCTTTAAGCTTCTACACGGAACACCGCTCCCCCCTCTCTACGATAAGGAAAAGGTCACCACCCTGCGCTGGTTTTCATATTGCGTTGTTGGGTTGGATGTGCCGGGTTTACCAAAACCACACTTTTCCGCGGCGTAAGGCGGATGGTTCGCTCCTCCCGCCGCCGCCTCAGCCCTCCCCCCCCCGCACGGTGCTGACGCCGCTACGTCACTTCCGACCCCGCAGCGGCCATCTTCAGTGCGGGCGCTGTGCCCGTGGGAGAGCGCGGCGCCCGCCGGGCCCTCCCCGCGCCTTCCCCTGTTCTCTGCCCTCACCCGAGATGGCGGTGCTGGCGCCTGCGCGCTGAGGCGGGGCGGCCCCATTGTGCGGCGCTGACGGAGCGCTGCGGCCTTTTCTGCCGGGGATGGAGGAGGACGGTGGCGGCGGCGGGGCGGGAGCGGCGCCCACGCCCCCGGGAGCCCCCGCCGGCCTCTCGGCCTCCCAGCGCCGAGCCGAGCTGCGGCGGAGGAAGCTGCTGATGAACTCGGAGGAGCGGATCAACCGCATCATGGGCTTCCACCGGCCCGCGGCGGGCAAGGGTGAGCCCTGGCGGGCGGCGGTGCGAGGGCTCCCGGCCGCGGGGCTGGCGGGAACCCCCGGCTGCGGCCTTCTCCTGCCGTAGGCGCTCCCCGCGGGACGGCGCTCCCGGCGGCTGCTCCTCGGCCCCTCAGTGCGACCTCTCCTGTCAGTGTAGCCCGACCTTGTGCAGTCCTCGAGAGACCCGCGGGTAAAATACCTGTGTCGGGAACGTGCCCGGGTCCGGCGTTGGGCCTGTTAGGGCTCTTACACAGCGAGCATGAAGCTGTCATGTCACTTCAAGTAGTTTATCTTCACTGAAGAAACAATGAGCCTCCTCCATGTTTTCATTCAGTAACGGCTTGCTTTCGTAGTTGTGTTTTTATATCAGAGTTGTCTCACGTTTGGATACTAATCAGTCATTGCATGCTTGTGGTTGGCACGCAGAATTCTGTTGCAGGTTCATAGGTCGTTTATCTCTCTGTACGGATGTCAAGGAGGCTGACTGTCCTGTCAGGACAGAGTTCTCAGCTTTCAGTTTTTAAGGCTGCCCATAAGCCGTAAATCGGTCTGATTCTGAATACTGACAAATACTCCAAAGTGTTGGTGCCCCTCTCTGGTAGGACCAGACCTGTTCCGTGTGCCCCTCCATTTGGTTTGTGTTCTCCATCATGTCCTTCGCTCTAAGATGAGGTTTTTGGGTTTAATACAGAGCAGGTAATACATAGAACAAGCCAAAGTACACTTCTTCCATTGCCTGCTCATGTGTCAGTCTCTAATGCTCCTTCTGCGCAATTCACCTTCTTTCAATCTTTGGGGTTTTTTTCTGTTGCTCCTTGTGTTTGGAACAGCGTCTTTCCTCTTGTGCATGCACTGCTGTTGCTTAAGGAAGTCCAGTGTTTTCAGTTCTCCATCACTGACTGACAGCTTCAGCTTCCACCCTGCGTTGCACAGCTGTCTCGTGTCTGCGCCATTTCCGAAGAGTGCCCGGCAGTGCAAAGCGTGTGGTACATGTAGGGCTCTTCGTAGGCTGGTGGAGGGGAGACAGGAGCCTGCCGAGTCTAGTTTTGTAAAAGCATAATTTTGGTGAAGCTGGTGGGTGTTTTCAGTCTGGTCCGTGCTGTGCTCTTCCCTTTTTGTTATCACCATCTGTGGTGTAACCTAAGTCTGGGTGTAAACCTTTCCTTTGATACACAAGCAGGTTGTGTATCAGCTGAGCCCATTTCTTTATAAAATGAGATTGCTTGTATTCAGGTATGTCAGATGGCTTTGTGATTAATAATTAGCACATTTACTAATCATAAATCTGTGTTTTCACTTTGGAAGCAGAGACGTCAACCCAAGACCCCAATCCAGTATGGTTAAAGTGTTGTTCCACGTACCCAGTATGCATAACTCTGTATTTTTGTTTCTCTTCTTTAGATGATGAAAGTCACACAGAGTCAAAGCTTCATCACGAACAAGATAAATCCAACTCCCTTCCCATTCCTTCAGTTTCCAAGCGAATTGTGCTTGGTGATTCTGTGTGTAACGTGGCGGGCACGCCTGACCACGCAGGCAGCATGGTAGACCTCAAAGGGGAAAAGGACTTGTTCGGTAAAACTCCAGAGCTCGTCGGTGAGAGCACAAGTGAGCTCCGTCACCGTAACAGAGGGGAACTGCCCTCTGAAGCTGCACCACGGCCATCTAGACATGGATTAGAGCAGTACTTATCCAGATTTGATGAAGCGCTGAAGCTGAGGAACCAGCTGATGAGTGAGAAGCCAAGCCAAGAGAATGGGAACGCAGTGGAGGAGTTTGACTCGTTCCGCATTTTCAGATTGGTGGGATGTGCCCTGCTTGCCATCGCAGTCAGGGCTTTTGTGTGCAAGTACTTGGTGAGTTCAGGGAAATAATCAAGCCTGTTCAGTTTTGCTAGTTTACTGCAAGTTTACTGTGAAATACCCTTCATCTAGGGCTGAATATCAGTAGTGATTGAGTTGGGACCTTCAGGCACTTTTTACATTTCCATCTGTATAAAACCTAAAAAAATCTAAATTCTTTGAGATGAATCTATGTTACCTGTTTAACGTAGCCTCTGTATAACAGCTGAGAGTAGCATATGCTTGATCCGTAGTGTTTGAGGAGCAGAAGCACTTCAATACTTGTTGTAGCTTCAGTCCCCTCCAAGTTTATTCCCACCTTTGTGAGCATGAGTCAGCTGCTCTCTAGTCTGGAGTCTACAAAGGAATAACAGAGTAAAAATAAGACTATTTGTTCCAAGATAAGCAGATCCTACAGTTCCTCAGTATTCCAGGTGCCTGCCAGGATACTGTGCAGAGGTTCACGGCTGGTGCAGCCTGCCACCTCCTGGACCACTGGGCTCATTTTTACATGCTGCTGTACGCTTCTGCAACTTCAGGTTTTTAGGCTCAAAGAAAATAAGGCAGAACCTTACTTTTGGCATGTAACTTGCCTACTTAGGGTTGTACTATTCCAGAATAGTGTTGCTATTGTCCACAAATTACTTTTTTACCTACCTGAGTTTCTTTTATGACTTGGGAGGCATTAGATTTCTCTGTTTTCTTAGCTATTACTTCTGACCAAATTAATTTTCGTATATTCTTTTCTGTTCCTTCAGTCAATATTTGCACCATTCCTTACTCTGCAACTTGCTTACATGGGACTGTCCAAGTACTTTCCAAAGGTAAAATACTTTTTTCAGAATTAGATCAATTTGAAATGTTTTAAATTTAAACTTGTGCTCGTGTGTTGTTTTAGGACCAGTGCATGTTAAATATTCTTCCCTTGTTTTAAACTGTAGAATTGAGAGTTACCAAATGCTGACAGTTTATACTAGTTTTTAATCGTCCCAGATAAGTAAAAATGTTTTGGGTTTTTTTAAGTTGCTGTGAAAATGTGGACTAGCAACTTGCTTAGCTGTAGCATCGTTAAAAGCATCCAACTGGGAAAGCCAGGTAGTTCTTTCATGTCTTTAGGAAATCTGCTTTTCTGCTAGACCGTGCTGTTCTGTGGTTACTGTTTGCTCTGTCAGCAGCTGTTTTGCATGTGATACCTGGACGAAATCTGGGAGAGTGCTTGTTAAAAAATGAGACAGTCCTTGAGTTTTTAAGAGCTCTGCATTCCATTGCTAGTATCAGTTTGAATGGCAGCTTGGAATGAGACATTTGTTTGTGTGTGAAACTTGCTGCTTATTAGCAAGATTTGCTGCATTATTTGCTTTATGTAATTTACACCAGTTAGTTGCATTGAAGTATTTGTTTGGTTGATGATTTTGTATGGGGTACAGTGCAAAGTGGGACTGAATGATGCTCAGTCCATAGCTGAAAGGGAAAACTTGCATTTTAAAAGGAATAGTAGATTACCTGTAGAAAATCAGAATAAATCAGCAGTTCTTTTGTAGTTAAGTATATCATTGAAAACTAAACTTCATAGTAGTCTTTCTCAGCTGACGTGTCACAACACAAAACAGTAGAATTAGCCTTAGTCTTGGACTAGCTCATCTGCTACATCTTTTTGATCTTGTTTCTGCTGTCTTTAAAATCAGCTCTTCAGTTTCAGCATTTAAAGAGGCGGTTCCTTTCCACAACTTGCTTTTACTGTCCTTTTACCCAGATGAGGTCAATCCGCTTGTTATCCTTCATTTTTCTCTCATGAAACCTAGAACGATTCTTGAAAGTTTAATTTAGATTGGATTAAATTAAAATATTGGACAAGTATCATCAAATTACCAAAATTTTCAGCCACCATCACCTTCTCCTGCCTGTCAGGCACCCTTGGGATTCCTCATGTTAAGGAAAGGAAAACAGCTTTCAAAACGTTTTTGGGCATTTCCGAGTTCAGGGGATAAAACTGCCAAATGGAGTCATACTAAAATAGAAAGAAACAGTTGGATTTCACTTCTAAATCGTTTTTCCATGTTAGAAAAGTAACAGTATTTTTTGCCAAGGAGTGTGATGAGATTAATCCTGTTCTGCCAGTGGAGGTGCCTGGCTTGGCTTCTTACACCCAGATTGTCCATGTCTGAGACTCTTCCCACTCATGGGGAAGCTGCTGCACAGCCCGGCTTTCCAGCCCGCTCGGAGTGCCAGCGGGAAGCAGGCATGAGATCTGTGATGAATTTTATCTCACTCGGCCCCAGCGGATCCATGACAGCATGCATCTGTAGCTGGGATGAGTGGTGTGAACGCTGGAGCGTGTCTGGAGAGAATCAATCCAAACCTGCTACTCTTAAGCGATGAATTTGGAATGTGCCTGGCTGTGTGTGAAATTGGCACAACATTTGTGACATGTAAAGCGGAATTGGATTATAACAGAAGAACTAATGTAATACTGGTTTGTTTTTTGTTGTGGTTTTTTTTCCTTTTAGTGTGAGAAGAAGGTGAAAACGACAGTACTGACTGCTGCTCTTTTGCTGTCTGGAATCCCCGCAGAAGTGATTAGTCGCTCCATGGACACCTACAGCAAAATGGGAGATGTTTTCACAGACCTTTGTGTCTATTTCTTTACTTTTATCTTTTGCCATGAACTCATTCTGCTTTTTGGTTCTGAAGTACCATGACGGCTGTAGAATTCAACGCGGTAGTTACACTAAAGCTTTCTGGACTGTATTCCTTTAACATCTGACTGCGCAGACAGGTTTAAACCTTCATCAAAATTCTTACCTGTTCGAATGCTTGAAAGGAACCTTAAATACAGTCATTTTGGAAAAGGAAGAGCAGGGTCCCAGACTGCCAGTTGTATTGGTTCAGTTTATTTAAATACTGTGTCTGCTGTTACAAATGTGAAGAATAGGGTGCAAGTGTCAGTGGATGATTTGGTTTAGTTAGATGATGCCCTTCTCAGCCTCCTTCATAAACATTCACAAAGCTGCCTTTGTTCTTTTCGGTGAGAACAAAGAAAAGAGAATTCCTTTCAGCAGAACCATATATATATATATGTATCTTTGATATGATAGCTAACAAGTACTGCTCATTCTGTGGTGGTCCCATTTTTTTTTTAAGAAAGCTCTAAATAAAAGAAATCCCTGTATTTTGTCGTTCAAATTCAGAATGACGAACCAAGTAGCTGCTGCTGGAGAAACATGCCACTTTGTCCTAATCCTTGCCTTGCTGTACATTATTGTGGTTAATTTCATTTGATGATTATAATGCAAAACAGCTAAGCAAAACCAACAGCAAAGTCCTGTTGCTTACAAATGTCATCAATCAAAAAGTAGCAAAACCCAAAACTGTTAATCTCACTTGTATTGTGAGTTTCCAGCAACCCAATCCTAGTGGAGCTCATACACATGCTTTCATTCTGATGCCTTTTCTTTATTTTCAGAGTTTGCCTCACAAGGGGAAAGTTGTATATATTGGCAACCAACGTGCAGTATCGAGTGTTTGTTCTAATGTATGTAAAACTGAAAAGGAAACTTTTTTTCCCCCCAGCTCCTCGCAGGATTGCGTAAGACAACTTTTCATATGACATTACTTTATGCAGTCTTTCTCCTTATTACCAGATATTTGCATGTAGGCAGGAAATTAATTGCAGAGTTCTGGTCCTGCAGCGTAGTCCTACAGCCCAAGAGTACAGAGTCTTTGATTCAGCAGATATTGATGTTAACTTTTGTGGCGTGTTTCTGAAATTGCCCCGGTGAAATCGCAGTAGCCATTCCTGTTTAAATCCTGTATACTAAAAGTGACAGTAAAATAAAAAAAAAAAGGTGCTTTAACTTGACTCCCCCATGAAGACCTGTATGTATGAAGGGAGAATAGGATTTTGTGTTATTTCTTTTTCTGAATGTCCAGCTGCATAGGTGAAAAAAAAGACAAAACACAAATGAATCCTGTCACTGAATAAAGCAGTGAGCTCACAAATGCTCGTTTTCAATCTCATATGAATTTTGCAGAGTAAGAGGGAGGAAGTGTCATTCCAAATAGCTTAAACGCTGATAATCTGTGAAAATTTCTATTGAAGCTAAATTTGATACTATTTGCAGCTTGCAGTTTTCCATTTAGAATCTGGACTTTCAGGCAATCTAGGCCAATGCCTTTTTTTAGCATAGAGAAACACCTATTTATCTTGGTGATTTGTCT
Organism: Chionis minor; assembly: GCA_013398295.1. NCBI lineage: Eukaryota > Metazoa > Chordata > Aves > Charadriiformes > Chionidae > Chionis > Chionis minor. Next base: position 155,944 of record VZSF01000368.1, read on the forward strand.
GCAGAAATTTTGTTAGGGAGCAGAAGCGTCTGATGATGCCTCTCTAAAGTACATAGCCCTGCCTCCTCCTGTAATTTCGGCACTGCATTCCTGACTCCTAGGTTCGATATATGTTTGTTTGTGGCCTGAAAACAAGAAGCTTATTTTGATTTGCCAGTTTTCTTTTTTTTTTTTTTACTGATTATTGTACAGCGAGGAGCACGTTACAGGTGTCCAGGGCTGGGCTGCAAAAGATTCTTAGGTCAACTAGCACAAATATTTATTCAGAAGCTTTAAACTTCTTCGTATTAGACGGGGATTTCAGCAGATTGAAATAGCTGTCACGTAAATTAAAGTTGAGATATGCAAATAATGCGTTTGCTCAAAAGTTGCACTTGTTCTGAATCTTTATATGCCCAAACATGATACAAATAAATTGCAAAAATCCCGCGTACTAACGTGTGCAAAAAGCAATGAATTTTTAATCCTTGGCATGAAGATTTTAATCCTAATCAGCTGATCGCTAAGAAAAGAGCTCACCCCCTTGCACCGCCCGTACAGGCAAGGAGAGATGAAATGGGTTTTCTTCTGAAGGGGCGAAGAAATCGTGCTGCGAGCCCTCAACTGGAACTTTTCAGCCCGAAAACACTTGTTTTTGTCCGAAAACACTCAGGGGAGCGGGCGCGGCGCCCGGAGGAGCTTCTTCACCTCGGGTCAAGAAACGAATCCCCCTCATGTCTCTGTCCATGTACATAATTCTATTTAATGTTTTCTATTAAAAGTCCATTTGTTATCCCCTTCCGCGGCGCTCTCTCGGGACCCGGGCCGGCGGCGGTGGTGCGCGGCGGACATTTTACAGCGGGAACCCCGCCGGGGCGGGCAGGGCCGCGGCCTTTGCCCGGGCCGTTGCGGGGGGCACCCGTCGGTTCCGCCGCTGCGCCCTCCGGCCGCCAGGGGTCGCGGCGGGCAGGAAGCGGGGCGGCCGGCAGCTTCCCGCCGCGCCTCTCCTCGTCCCGGCCGCTGAGGCGCGGAATGGCCGCCNNGGGCCGGGCGGCTCGGGGCTGCGGGACGCGTTTTAGGGCCTCGTCCGAGGAGGAGCCGCGCTCTCCCGGGAGCTGCCGGGCCCCCAGGAGCCGGCGTGGGCGGCCGCGGCGGCGTGTCCGGGCCCGGCGCGGTACGAGCGCCTGGCTGCGGGGACGGGCGCGGGGCCGAGCCCCTCTGAGCCCCCCGGGCCTCCGCTGGCTTATTCTGAAGGACTAGCAGCGGCGCGGTTGTCCGGGTGGGCTTTGGCGTTGGGTCTGTCGGGTTTTTTCCCCGCTTAGATTAGAGTTTTTGTCTTGTATCTTTGTAAGTTTGCCCAGGGCCGGACGTTTTGTGCTCTCGCAGCCGGTCAGACCCCGGGCGGTCCGGGGGCAGCCGGTGCGGCCCGGTGATCTGGAGCTTTAAAGCGGCTCCTTAATTTACAAGTGCTGCTGTGGCGTTTGCCTCTGTCTCCCGGTTTCATCCAGCTGGTAAGATTTTGGCACTCAAACTGTGATGCAACGCTCCCTACCCCACAACTGCCTCTAAGACCCGTAGCTGAGATTGATGCTGAGAGAGGCAGAGGAGCTGAAAATTTTAACAACCGCCTTGGGTTCAAATTAGTGATTCAGCGGAGAGCTGGGTGCTCCGGTAGGTTTGTGTAAATTAGTTCCAGACCAGCCGGGGCAGCAGTTGGTGCCAGCAGGGCACCGCTAGAGATTCCGGCTGCAAAATCTCCTGGGAACGCAACGCCGAAGCGCTGGCATTCCAGCTAGCAGCGCTCCCTCGCTTATCACAGTTCCGCGTCTCTTCTGACAGTGATAACTTCTTTCTCTTTGGGCTAAAGGTAGTGGTAAACGTGGGGTGTAAACATGTGTTCATTTTCTATTTTAATGCCTACAAAAAGTTTTAAAAGGGAGGAAACGGTAAGAGAGTGAGAGTGAGCGGCGGGTGGCGATGGGTGGGGTGGGCTGGAGCTGATGTTAGTAAAAGTTCATCAGACCAAGGGGTTTGAAACCTGAAATTATATACCCAGCTTTATCGCACACTGTAGAAGAAAACAAACAAAAAAAATTAGTTTTTTAAAACTGAGTTTAGAAAGGGAGGAAGCATGGAGCAGATGCTGTGGCATTTTGTGACAGATGAGATAGAAATTAGAGGTGTGTAACGCAGAGAGATGTTCTTTGCATTCAGTTACAGGCTGAGAGGCTGTGTATGGGTATCGTGCTGCTACTGTACCGATTCCAAATGTACATGGTACCTAAATATACCAAAGTGCTGAAATAAACTATATTATTTTTAGTGCTGATACTGTTGTAATACAACCCTGTGTGGCAGTGACAGAAGGGCAGGAAAGGAGGTGGGGGGCGCGAGGTCTTGCCTTCCCTGCTTCTTCCTACTTCCCACTCTGGCTACTAGGCTTGTCAGGGGAAAGGGTCTACGGGTCCAGGGCTACAGGAGGGCGAACAAGGGAATTATTCTGGTGTGGTGACTAAAAATCAGGAATTGGAGGAAGAGGAGGTGGTCACAGTTGAGGTCCTTCTGTGACTTGTACACTCAGCTGAAGAGTTTCCTAAGGAATTCCTAGCCCTGCTGCCTCCTACAGTGTGGCTGGGGTAAGAGAGCATTAATTGGAAGAGAAAAGGAGACTCCCATCTCCATCACACACCTCTCGGGCCTTGCTAACTTCTTAAAGCTTCTGTTGTGATGTTTGATGATGTTACAGAACTTCTTTTGATGTCAGCAGTGTAAAGGCATTGGTATTGCTGTGTCACATATCTTCAGGATTTTCTGTTTCTTTAATTGCAGTTTTACAGCTTTTCCATTGAGCAGAGGTATAATTTACCTAGCTTACCTGCATCAAGTTATATATTTTACAAAAGTCAACAAAGAACAGTTTTATTTGAGACGGTTTCAAAGAGTCTTCGTCTTTTGCTATGTATAATGGAAATCAGTGCATTTCTAAAAAAAGAAATTGTTCTTGATGTTCCATGATGTAAACACATGATGTGCTTATTCTAAAGTAGTATTCTAAAACCAAAACAAAAATATGAGTAAGTAATCCCTCTAATTTCAGCATTGTTAGGAGTATGTGTATATTAGTCAGTTTGGTAAGATGATTACAAATGTTTAGAAATTTTAAAAATCCAAAAAATTAAATAAAGAATTCTTTTTGGCCTGTCTACCTAAGTATGACCAATGTCCTTTAACTGCAGATTGTTCTAGAGCTCATGTTCATCTTTTTTTGTGAATTTATGATGCAGGCATTATCGTAAGCGCTCTGCGTCACGTGGGCGCTCTGGTAGCCGTTCTAGAAGTCGTTCTCCGTCTGACAAAAGAGGGAAGCGTGGAGAAGACAGACGCTCCAGAAGTCGAGATCGAGAACGTAGACGTGAGAGGTCACGCAGTAGGGACAAGAGAAGGTCTCGATCGCGGGACAGAAAGCGTCAAAGGTATGGCTTACCAATTCCAATCAAAGTAGGTAAAAATGCCTGTTACCTGAATATTGATGTTCTTACACTGTAATTAGTTACTTTGTTCATGATAGATTTTACTACGCTTAACGTTTTTGATAATAAAATGTTTTCTACTTGCTGGTGCTGGAGTTTGTAAGCTCTTGGTGGTCTTGATGTTTGTTGGATTCCTTTTACAACCTGTTCCTCGATAGCAGGCTAAAATTACACTGTGGCCACGTGCTAAATAAATACAATTTTGTTCTGTGGCAGACGTTCCAGAAGTCGAGAAAGGGAACGGAGCCGAGAGAGAAGAAGATCCCGGAGCCGAGAGAGGAGGCGCTCTAGAAGCAGAAGTAGAGGTAGACGGTCTCGATCCTCCAGTCCAAGCAAGAACAGGAAAACAGAAAACAGGTATTTGTGTTCTCTAATTACAGTCAATGTCGGTGACAAAATATCATAAAACTATTGGTAGCGTGGAGGGGATCATCAGGAAAAGCAATGCAAAGCTCTGGTTTGTAGAACAAGGAGGATATTATGAGAGTGTGCTGTTACGATCTTTTGATGTTGCTTAATGTGTCTAATGCAGTTTGTTGTGAGAACGTTTCTGTAAAAGAAAAAGATCCAAGTTGTGGCAGTTAAAAAAAGGCAGTTAACTTTAAAGTTAAGACTGAAATTAATTCTGGAAGTTTTGTAGAGGTTCATTGTTACCTCCAGTTCCACTATCAATAAAGAATATTTTGTGTCCCATCAGGGATGCCCAAATTAATAAAGTACAGGCGCTCTCTAGCACTGGCATTACACTGAAGTATAAATAATTTTCTTTACACTTGTAAATTACTACAGACCAGTGAGTTTTAGTTAGCAGATTTGCTCCAGTGCAATATTCTCAGTGATGTGATGTATCATTTTCTTTCTTGGATAAAGCACTTTATTTCTTAGGAAACATACAGGGCTTTTAAAAATACGGGTAGGGTAGCAGCAGGGGATCTATAAACGGCATCGTGGTGACATCTGTAACAGGAATTTTAAATTGTTCTAAGTGCTGCTGATTGATTGTACCTGAGCTCAATGTTTCACCCATTCTTTACACAAAAGGTGTTCTAAAGAATGGAAGCCAATCAAGTTTGGAATCTGCTTTTTTAAATTATATTTGTGCAGAAAAATAAAAAGTATAGCGTAATACTTCAGAGAAGTTCAAAAGTCAACTTGGGTAAAGGCACCACCCATTTATCTGCTGTTTGTTGAGTTCTGTGGGTGTGCTCAGCGCTGCAATCAGCATGGATTTGTCAAGCACTAGTCTGGGGGTTTACAATTCAATAAACTCTAGTAAATGGCTTGGTGAAGAGGTGAACCTTGCACTCTGTTAGATGTTGACTTTAGAAATGTGTAAAAAAAACTTCCCACCGGTCATATTCTTTAAAATATATTTTAATGGAATTTTCAGACATAATTACAAACAGCATGTAATCATGCTGTACTGTAAAATGAGTGGGAAGTCTGTAAGTAGTAATAGCAGTCTGTATAAAGAATAAGCAGGTTGATGAGAATCTAGAAATTGTGACAAGCTGGACACACAGAGTCTTTTGGAATAAGCGAATGGTTTATACTAGAATAGCCCAGTGAAAAAGGCTTAATGAGATTTAATTGGCTGAAGTGAATTTTATATTTAGTATCATGAGTGAGCACGTTTGGTTTGGGTGCGTTATTTTTTTTTCTTTTTAAGTGGAAGGAAGTAAAGATAATAAAGTCTGTGATAAATGGGTTTTGTATTAAATGCAACGCTGCATCTTACATTTGAGTTACATATGTAGCTTCTCCCAGGGCGAGGTGGTTTTGTGCCTTTCAGCCAGTACTGTGTGCTCAGGCGGACATTCAAGCTTCCATGACAAGATGCTAGATCACTTTACCTTTCTCTAGAAATTTTTAGAATCTGTTTTCTAACTGCTGTCTTCAAGGAGGTGTAAAATAAACTGCAGAACCACTAGAGTATCGATTTTAAGTGTTCTGGAAATGGAAGTCTGCAACTTCCCCCCTGTAAAGAAATGAGAAGAACAGAACCAAAGCATGTGAATCGGTGGATTGCAATAGATTCTACATTTCTGGTAGCTGAAGGGAATATTTCCATGAAATGGGAAGATTCTCTGTGAGGCAGTGTGCTTTGTGAGGTATTTGACAACATAAACCTGTGCAGGGTGTTGATAGTTCTGTTTCTGTCCAGCACGTGTGTGTCCTCCCCCTGAGAAAAGCTGTAATGTTCTAAGAAACCTTTCATCTTACCTTTCAGATCAAGGTCTAAAGAGAAGACAGAAGGTGTGGAAGTTTCCAAAGAAAAGAAAAAAGACGACAAAGAAGAAGAGAAGGATAAGGATGCTACCACAAATACCGTGGCCACTGAGGTAGAAGCTTTTAACACTTACAGATTTAAAAGACAGAACTTAAACCAGGAATCAAGTTGGTGACAGATTACTGTGTTAACAAAAGAAAACCTGTCCTTAGAGCTGGACAAAATCCCCACTAGCTGAGAGAGTATTCTCTTCGGTAACACAGATTGCTGTCATGGGATGTGCTTCCAGTTCTTGGGTTAAGAAACTTTCTTCTCAGTTCAAGATTTTCAACTGCTTAGACTGCAAACCGCAGACAAGCGTGAAGGATCTCTCATTTTTCACATATTAGGAGTCAATAAAGGAGCTGAAATTTATTTTTTTTTGGCCTGGATGCAGGCAGGAATCAAAGAACAAAGGGAGAGGGAAGCTCACTTTGCCTTATTCCGTGACATGAAAGGATGTGCCTCAATGAAGGATTCCCAAACCAGTGGTTTTAGCAAACTCTTCTAAACCAGCACGTTGTTACTGACCCTCCTTATTAATAGCGGCTGCACCATCAGTGAGGGCTCCCCAGGCATAAACCAGTCACAGGCTTTTGTACTGGAAGTGCTTTTGGAAGTAGAGGGTAACATGATAATTCTTTAGTCTTTTATGGATCAGTGGCTAAAATGATCACTGGTGGGACCTATGATATTTTTTCTAGTAAATAAAGTCTAATTTGCTATTATCTTAAAAATTACATGCCAGCTACTATAATGAAACATAAAATAGTTAACTGCATTTCTTACTCAAAAATGTTATAGTTGATGTTAGTATTTGTCATTCATTTGTGTTGTGATAAGTTTGTGGGTGGCCAGTCTTCTACGGCATACTCACACAGCAGTTACAGTTGGTTGAAGAAGCGTAGGCTAAAGCCAGTGGCCATTAATTTTCACTATTTTGTTGGTTTTTATCATAGAATTTTGATCAGAACAAACTAGAAGAAGAAATGAGAAAACGAAAGGAAAGAGTGGAGAAATGGAGAGAAGAACAGCGCAAGAAGGCTATGGAAAACATAGGAGAACTGAAAAAAGAAATTGAAGAGATGAAACAGGGGAAAAAATGGAGTTTAGAAGATGATGATGGTATTTAACTTCTTATGTAACAGTTAAAATACTTTTATTCCTGGTAATATTTTTATTGCATTATCTTTAAAGCATTTAATTAGTCTTCAGAATGTGAACTCTAAAATATCAAAGCCGTAAATCTGGTCATGGCTTCAAATGAGATACAATTGAGATGATAATTTTCCCTCATACAAATCTCTCCAGTTTGTTATAGTAATAAAATTGGAGTGTAATTATTTGGGAAGACTTACGACTTGTAGACTACTCATTTAACACACCTGAGCACTTCTCTCTTTCCCTGTCTGTTTTATTCCCATCTTTCTTGCTTTTATTAGATGATGAAGAGGAAACTGCAGAAGGAGAAAAAGAAGGCAATGAGGTTGAAGATGAAGAGTTAGATCCTTTGGATGCTTATATGGAAGAAGTAAAAGAAGAAGTCAAAAAGTTCAATATGAGAAGTGTGAAAGGTGGAGGTGGGAGTGAAAAGGTAAAATCACTTAAGATTTCTTATCTTTGTCTTTTAAAAATAGCTTTGTGTTTAAATATCAAAATAGCTTTGGAAAAAAAGAGGGGAAAGTGCAAAAAAGCGTGAAGTTAGATGCACTTAAGGCCTTAACTTTTATTTCCTGATGTTTTTATCAAGCTGTTTTATCAAGCATTATTCTGGTAGAATTTCACTGAAGAAAGTGGAAAAAAACCGCCAGCATAATGCATTCAGAAGTACAAATATATTTGATATATTTTACACAACATCATTTTTCTTAACTGTTTTTGTAGAAATCCGGACCAACTGTTACCAAAGTAGTAACTGTGGTGACAACCAAAAAGGCAGCTGCAGAGTCGGAAAAGAAGAAAGGGGAGCTCATGGAGAATGACCAGGATGCGATGGAGGTAATGGAAGGGTCTTGTATTTCTATTGGGAAAAGGCAGCGTGCCTCCTACAAGAGGCATGAGAATGAGGATAGTCCTGGGCTTTTTCCATCTCCTAGGAGATAAACATTTAGTTGTCTATTTGTAGAAGCGTGGTCACAAGATTTTTGATCTCTACGCAGTTTCTTGTTCCTTGTCCTGGTTTTTCCAGAAGTGGCCATTGCAGCTTTACTGCTCAGAGGCAGTGTTACTCAGCTGAGAACCGAACGAGCGCCTCGGATTGTCTGGCCTTGTCATTGTTCTTAATACGACTGGGCTGGTGTGTGTCACACGTGGTGCGTGTTCAGGTCACCTTACTGAAACTGGGCAGGCAGTCCTGGTCATCCCGTGCGTGAATGACCCACGAACTAGTGTAGAGTCTTGATGTGTGCAGCTGCTCAGTCTGCACGATCAGTCGTATGTATCTAATCTGAAAAAAAAAATGGGGTTTGTGTGTTATGTTTCTGCTGCATTTCTTTGTAAGTATAAATATATTGATTTCCAAAACATCTGTAAGTTACGGTTCTCAAAACACTTTGTAAATCGTAATAAGACATCTCTTTTAGAACAAATGGGAGGTAGATGTTCTTATTTTATGGTGTAGGAAACAGTAGAAAGGAGTTTGATTCTGCCAAGGGCTACAAAATGCTACGCCAAGTCATATGTTCTAATACACGGCACCTTAAACCAAGTTCATAAACATTTTCTGTTACACTGGCTGTGAATAACAAATGTATTTTAGTAGGAAGAGGTGGTACAAGTAGATAAATGTAAGCTGCCCTCTCTGGATGTGGGAACAGTAGATTTCCCCCTAGTCTTTACAGTGTGCAGTTTTTTTGTGTGTTGAGCAGTGGCAGATCGGCATGAATATTATATTGAATTTCAACAGAACAGCATTCTGGGATTCTCACAGAGCCATCTTGCTCAGGGATTGCACCTGAAATTCTCAGAATTACTCACCTGTGTACGAGCTGCCTTCATCAGATGCTTTCAGGAGAGCAGGAATATTGAGTACTTAACGTGGTTGCGTGTGGTGGCGTAGGCCTGAATTGTCGTTAAGGCGGTGGGTGCTTGGCTGTCCCAGGGGTCTTACAGAGACAGCCTTGCCCAGGGGGTAGCTCCGTGCTGCTGCAGTTCCAGTGGTAGTAGCTCTCGCCTAGTTTAAGCCAAGTTGGGTACATCTGTTGGAACCGTGGCTGCAGCGGGATGCAGAGCAGTGGGATGCTCTCTGCTGAATGTAATCGATTATTTATTTCTTCTTTGTATGTTCCTCTTACTATTTCTATTGTATGGCAGTGATTATTTCTGAATGGTGATAAGGCGAGTCTCGGTGGTGTGCATAAAGTCAAGCAAGTGACATGGAACATGGTGAAAGTTAAGGTTTGGGAGAAACAGGAAAGAAATAGATGAAAGAGCAATTGGGGCTCTTCTTAAACTGAGAGCAGGTTTTCAGTATCTGGTCTAATAGGGTGAGGAGTAACTTGCTTCTGAGTAAAGTTCCTCTATGAATGACAAACCAGAGCCTCTCAGAATACCTTTCACCCTCTCAGAATACCTTTCACGCTAATTTACATGCTAATTGTAATCTATACAGTATTCCTCAGAAGAGGAGGAAGTTGATCTTCAGACTGCCCTGACTGGCTATCAGACCAAGCAGAGAAAGCTGCTAGAACCAGTGGATCATGGAAAGATAGAATATGAACCTTTCAGGAAAAACTTCTACGTTGAAGTACCAGAACTAGCTAAAATGACTCAGGAAGGTAAGGACGAATACAAGCAGAATACCTCGGGTATTATTACAGAAAAGAGTGATGAATTTTGATGTGCAAAGAAGCAGCAAATTTTTTTTGGAATATAAAGAGCATTTGGAGTGACTCGTTATTGAAAACCACTGAATCGCTTAGATCACTCTTATTGATAACTTATATCATTGTCTAGGAGGCTTTGATAGAAAAATTTACCCGAGTCCTTTCCACCAACCTCCTCTATTGATGTGTATCAAGCTAAAGGGTGTTTTTCTGGTAGCAATAAAATTCGTGTCTCATATTCAGGGGCAGATCAAGACTATTTTGATCCAGGTAGTAGAGAAATGCCAAGTTTGACTCTGTTGTAATGCCAACTCTATTTCAGAGGTGAACGTGTACAGGCTGGAGTTGGAGGGAATTACAGTCAAAGGAAAAGGCTGCCCCAAACCGATAAAAACATGGGTACAGTGCGGTATTTCCATGAAGATTCTCACTGCCCTCAAAAAGTAAGCAAGCACTTAATGAACCATATCAGGCTTGATTTTTGTTCACTGGGTTCTGTCATATGTTTATGAGGAAAAAACTTTTTCTTCATTGCATAATGCAACATGCCCGTGTTTGTAGATGTTACATACATAGTTAGCGGTGTTTATCACTCAATATTGAAATACAGCTATGAACTGTTACTTCTGCCGTTTGTATCGTTTTTGCTGCTCGTTTTTATGCTGTAGTTTTTGAATGACACTGATCTATATATGTAAACATGTATATGCAATTTTATTTCAGCATGACTTTGTGATTCACATCTGTCAAACCCTGTTTTGTTCTTGAAATATCTTTCTTTCCTCTCTTTAAGACATGGCTATGAAAAGCCCACTCCCATTCAAACCCAGGCCATCCCAGCAATTATGAATGGACGAGACTTGATTGGCATTGCTAAAACAGGAAGCGGAAAAACTATTGCATTTCTGTTGCCCATGTTCAGACACATTATGGATCAGAGAGCGTTAGAAGAAGGAGAAGGTCCCATAGGTACAAAGCTTTAATTTTCAAAATCGCTATTTAAATAAATAAAACCTCAGGCGTATGCTTTAGAAGGGTCTTCAGTTCTCTTGGTTTTAGGGAGGAATGCCTACTTACTAATGTCCATCAATGAGTGGGGGTTTTTAAATTTATTTACTGATTACCGTGCTGTTTAAAGCTGTTTGTGGTCACTGTGCTATCTAGTGTTTTTCAGGAGCGCTTGCACATCCATATATCTGGGAGGGAGACCTTAGGCCTTTGCTTTTGAAACTCTGACCACATTTCCACCCCATCCTCATACTGTCTTAATTCTCTTTTTCTTGAAAGTACATTTTTAAAAATACATAAAAGTAAATTGCTGTAAACACCAGTACAAAAGATTAATTTTTATTGCATAATAACATCTCTTACGTTACAAAGTATGACGAGAATGCTTTGCTTTTCAGCTGTCATTATGACACCTACTCGTGAGTTGGCTTTGCAGATTACCAAGGAGTGTAAGAAATTCTCAAAGACGCTTGGGCTTCGAGTGGTCTGTGTCTATGGAGGAACAGGAATCAGTGAACAGGTATGCAAAAGACATACCTTATTGTCAAATAACTCTTGAACTTTATTAGTTAATGTTACTTTTGCAGTGAATTTAATTCCTTTCTCTTTCCCATAAAGCCAGTACATCTGCAGCCTTTGTTATGGATTTTCTCTGTGTGAGTGGTAGTACTGCAAAAACTGAGCCATTTGCACATAAGTTAGCCTTAAACATGCTGATCTTCTTGAAAATTCTTAAAAGTGGTCCTTAAAAGTTTCAGACTGGTTTTTTTGGTATCTATGTACTGAACGTGGCTATAATTAAACTCTTAGTGGGATGTGATAGTTTAAAAGTTACCGAGAAGCTATTTTTATGAGAGTTCCCCTCAAGATAAGAAAAGCCAGAAAATGTTAACTTTGGTTTATTGCATTATTAAATATTGTATGTTAGAGTAATTTAGAGATTAATTTCAAAGGGGGTGGGGTGGGGTTCAAGGGTCCCTCTCGTGCCCCTTTTATGGAAACAACAGGAGTGACTATCTGTGATGGAACGTCGTTAATTTTGTGTCAGTTGTCCCTGATAAAACGTGACATTTCTTATAGGCCCTTAACTGTACACAAGTCATATCCCCATTGCAACTGCTTCCAGCAATAGTAACTTTGCTTGTCAGAAGTTACCCTTTGGAAAGCAAAATTTTCCAAAGTCTTAAGGAAATTGCTACATAAAATCTTTACATAAACAATTTACATTAATAGAACAGCTGTATTACAGTGTATATTGTTTTCTTTTTTGCAAGGTGTTGTATGTTTTTTTAAAAAAAAACCAAAAAAATACCAAAAAAACCCCCCAAACTCACAAAGCAAAAAAACCCCGTTCTAATAGTGTCTTTACTATGTTTAAAAATCAGATAGCTGAACTCAAAAGAGGTGCTGAAATTATTGTTTGCACACCTGGGCGTATGATTGACATGTTAGCAGCTAACAATGGTGAGTAGAAAACCTTTTCCTATGGAGAATTTTTAATATTTGTTGTGTAATTCTAACAAATTCAAAAGATCATGTATTTTGATAAATGGTCTTATGGAATTTTCTTATATCTCTTCAGGCTGCACTATCTAGCTATTGAGAATATGTAGCACTAATAGTAGGTGTAATCACATATTGGTTTGACTTTTTTGGGGAGGACAGGAAATACTACATTCTTGAAGAATTTCTGAGAATGTTTATCATTGTTAAACTTAAAATGTGCTGGTCCAAATTTTTTAACTTCAAGTCTTTTAGAGAAAGGTTATATAACAGTTGCTTATTTTGTCTGCCCGTTGATATTTTATTATTGTTAGCGTAGCTCAGCAGTTACCCACTTTCGCTTAAGAGCATCTGACTCTGCCTTTATCTGTTGGTTTTAAAAAACGCAACAGACAAAGAAGCCCTCCCTAAATAACTGTTCAAAAGTAAAAGAACTGACCTTACATCAAATATTCAGATTGATTAAACTGAGCCACTGCAGCTTTAAGAGGTTTTGTCCTAGTGTAACCATTGCATGCTTATTAGATAAAGTTTTATTATTAAATTATTCCACATCAAAACCTCTACTAAACTGTTGACATTATTTAACTTCTGTGGAAAAAGTACCTTCAAGACATATAGAACTGGGCTTCCAAGACTTAAATCGTCAAAGGTAGGTACATTAATGCTGTTCCCAAGTAATTTTACAAAGTTATTATTTGGGGATGAAAGTGTTAAGATGTTAAATAGATATGTAGATTTTAAGAAATATTTATTTTGTTCCTTAAGTATGAATTCCATATCTTAAAAAAAGCAGCGCTAAATCTCTTAAAAAATAATTTGAGGATTCAGCTCCAATTTGCTGAAGCTGAAAGGACCAAATTCCACTGTAGTTTGATAGGCACAAGTCTGAGTGATAGTTGTAGAAAATGCGAAAAATCTGTTCGGTTCTGAGAGCATTTGGACAGTGTCACTCCACAGTTGTTTGGAACTGAATGTGTTCACATATTTATATCACTTGAGAATATGATTCTTAAATCCTTGAGTTAAATCCTTCTCATGAAAGGGAATCTTTTAGCTGTTTGTTTGGGAAGGGTGCTAATTATCCTGTCCATCATAATTTCAAAATGTTCACAGCTATACAACTTGCTTATTTTGTTTCCAGCTGTCCCAGACTTTGGGGTGGTTCTTAATTTTAAATTCAGTAGTGTTACTGGGTAGGTTTTAATCTTTATGTATTCGTTTTGAAAAGACCGCTTACTCTGTTTTATGCATATTATTAGCAGTTAACTAGAATTACTATGATTATCCTCAAGTAGTATTTCTAGCTCCAAGGAAGCATTACAGATTATATGTATAAAAGGAATTTTTCTGAGGCTGCAACAGTTAGCACTGGACTTTGCCTTCCACACATGCGCTGTAATCTCTAATATGTTTTTTTCTAGGTGGCGCTGTCAGATAATGGCTGATGTGGCTCCTTGCTTCATCTCAGTCTTAGTTTTATGATGTGTTTTGGCGAGGGCAGTTTTCTGAATTTTACAGGTTCTTCTGGCCCTATGATGGTATGCAAGAGAAGAGTTTGACAAAATAAAGGGCCTTGTGCATACTTACACATTTCCCAGAATGTATATGTGATTAAAATGAGAACATTAAAATTCACATTTAGTGAATTTTTTAAAAAATTAATTAATGTATTTGTTAGAAGACAGTGAGACTATATAACATTTTTTAAAAATTATTCCTGAGGGAAACTAGATTTCCATTTGATTTTGTTTCCCATGTGTTTTTTCCTCTCCTTTCACAGGTCGGGTAACAAATCTCCGTAGAGTCACATATGTTGTACTTGATGAAGCAGACAGAATGTTTGACATGGGTTTTGAGCCTCAGGTAATTAATGACATGAGCGATACTGCCATGAGGTGTTATTTTCTACTCGGAGGATTTTGCAGTGCTGCATTACTGTTATACTGCCAACGAGTGTTCAAAAAGCTGTGCTGCGAATGGACAACGGTTTAAACTGACTCTTCAGTTTTTCCGTTGTCCTCACGTGTTGTTTTCAATACATTTTTATAGAGTTTAGGTTTTTCTCTAATACACTATTTTCTTTTTACACACTTGTTTTGGATGCTTGTGGCCATGTTACAGCCCTATGTAATCCCTTGATGCGGGTGTCATATCAGTAGTTGCAGCCTGCTTGTAAAGCCTTTGATGTCTCCTGGCAATGTCGTGCAGGAGACAAGAACGTAACGTTGGAAATACTGGTGACAAATTACTTGCTGGCAGCTTGGGACATCTGCGACTCTTGCAGCTGTCATCTGGCTATTATTACCCTCCAAAACTAGAAAATTCCTTTATTTTCTCTCTTGAGCTGTAGGGTTTCTAGTGCGTGTCTTTTAAAATTTCTGCTGGGCTGTTGTCGAGTTGCACATTAGCTTCCTTCCGAATCTAGCAAGTTTTGCCTGTCTTCCAATGCCAGCACCTGGGTCCCAAGAGGAAATCTGTGAAGAAATGTTTCCTAGTCTTTGTACTGCAGATATCCTGTAGCTTTAAAGACGACAGCTCTGTATGTGTATGAAGTTCAATTACAGCACTTGGGTATTAACAGGGAATGTTCTCTTAAACCAGGTTATGCGCATTGTAGACAACGTCCGGCCTGATCGTCAGACTGTGATGTTCTCTGCTACTTTCCCCAGAGCTATGGAGGCACTAGCTCGCAGAATCCTAAGTAAACCTATAGAAGTGCAGGTTGGAGGCAGAAGTGTTGTCTGTTCTGACGTGGAGCAACATGTTGTGAGTATCGCACACCTGCCTCGCTTGTCTTCTCCTGTGCTTGCAAAAGATTATTTCTGGCGGTATTGAATACAAGCCAATGTACCCACAGTTCTTTTCTTTTTAGAAGTTTACTGACCTTATTAAACATAAAATCAGAATAAACTAACACCCAAATTTGCGAATGCGATGCGATTGCTTATTTTTTAACTTGGTTTTACACTGCTAAGCTGAACAGCGGTTTTGCCACTAGCTGTGGAAACAGCCTGAAAAAGTCATCTCCTCTTCCTGATTTTTATTTTTATGCACCTTTTAACGTGTTTAATGACTTAAGATATAATTTATACTCTTTCTGCTTTGCTTTTGTATCTCTTTTTCCAGATTGTCATAGAAGAGGAGAACAAGTTTTTGAAGTTACTGGAGCTGCTGGGACACTATCAGGAAAAAGGATCGGTTATCATATTTGTAGATAAACAAGAACACGCTGATGGGTTGTTGAAAGATTTAATGAGAGCCTCTTATCCCTGCTTGTCTCTTCATGGAGGTAATTGGCAATCTCAAGGATTTATATTAACAACTCCAGACTAGTTCTAAAGAGAAGTTACTTAGTTGCTGTGTCGTACCAATTATTATTTCTTCCTAAGCAGGTTTTGCTTTATAATTGGGAAAGATACTTGTCTTTTGATTTGAACTAGACAAGATAGTTTTCCGTAATTACCCTTTATTGTTCCCTGTGAGATGTCATCAGATGCCAAATCTTGTCTCTGCGCAGCAGGGTTGCGACTGAGAGTTAACACCTCTCGGGGAGTATTACTCACTACTTGCTGTTTTAGAGTAGTGAGTGCCATTGGGGAAGTATTACATGATATTTTTATTTGAGATTCCACAAGAATAGCAGCTGTTGTTTCACTTTTCTGCTATCAAGTAGTAATATAGCGGAAGTAGTTTAGTAGCAAGAGGAGGAAACCTCTTTAGAATATTGTCAATCGCAGAGTATTTCACAACTTTCTATATATAATGCTCTTAAAAATGCAGTAACCGGTAATTAAAACACCACCGTTCATTTAGTGCAACAATGGAAGAGGGAAAAATATTCTTGTTGTTCTGAGATTTCTATTACCTTTCGAGACAAAGCCTCTGGATGAGGTCTCAATTGAATGCAAGAAGTCAAATAGAAAATCACATTAAAGAAACTTTTGAGGGTCTTGTAATGGGAAAACATCTTTTTGTAGTGGAAAAACTAAAAGTTTTGTTATTCCAGATAATAGACTAAGAGATTTATTATTCTGGCTGAAGTATTTTGCTTGTAAAAGTGTGAATGTGTTGAAATTTTATTTGCTTAGGCTTTCGGTTGTTTGAAGTTGGAGGATGTTTTGCCGTGTGTACAAATTCTTTGGGCTCAAAGCAGAGCTTTATAACTAACTGTTTTGTCTGGTTTCTTGCAGGTATTGACCAGTATGACAGGGACAGCATAATTAATGATTTCAAGAACGGAATTTGCAAACTTCTGGTGGCCACATCTGTAGCAGCAAGGGGCTTGGATGTAAAACAGCTGATGCTGGTGGTCAATTATAGCTGTCCCAACCATTATGAAGATTACGTGCACCGAGCAGGCCGGACTGGACGAGCTGGCAATAAAGTATGTATAATTAATTGCCCGTTTGGGTTATTACTGAAAATTTTTCCTTATTTATTACTTGATCAAGGTGTTCCTAAGGGATAGCTACAGAGGGAGTAGTTTACATTATTGGTGGGAAGAGGGTTTTCCGTTAGAGTGCATCTAAGGTTTTTCTAGCTGTCATCTGTAAAATATATTCTGAATTTTAGCACTATGAAAGTTAGAACTTACATATTCTTGTGATGTATGAATGCACTTTTAAATCCCATTTGTGGCTGAAAGTCTGGGTGTTTTTCACTGTTGGAAATGTACCCTGCTAAATCTATAAGATTTTATTTTCCAAACTTTTAACCATGACAAGATTGAAAAGAAAGACTTCATTTTCTACCAGCTGTGGTTGATTACCTCTGTATCAGCTTCCTGGGAAATCACGTTATTCATTCTACATCCCCGTTGGAAAAAAAAGTTTATGCATTAATATCATGGTTACTTTTATTGCCCAGAACAACGGCATCTGTGCAAAAGTGCTTCAGATAAAATGTCTTTAGAGATTTTTCTTTACTATCTTTTAAATTAATTTTGACCAGGGCTATGCATACACATTCATTACTGAGGACCAGGCACGGTATGCTGGTGATATCATTAAGGCTTTGGAATTGTCCGGGAATCCAATTCCTACTGATTTGGAGAAGCTCTGGGCTGACTTCAAAGACCAACAGAAGGCTGTGAGTAATTCTTTCTTCTGTAGTAGGCTTTGGTCTGGGTTTAATGCATATGCACGTGGATGCAGTTGTACTGTACACAACCACTGACTTCCTTGAGAACGCGTATGGGTGCTTCGGTGAGCATGTCCGCATTTTCAAGACTGGCATCTTGAATGTCATTTACAGGACTGTCCTCAGGAATTTAAATGTTGTCATCTGGTATGTGACAGAGAAATGCCTACTGTATAAGGGGCACTTTGGCTTTTATCAAAATTCACATAAAAGAGAATGAAGTCGTTTCACAGAATTTGTATTATTATTTCTAGAACTCTCACCATCAGAGGATCTTGCTCATGCTGAGAAGAGTGACTTTGGAGTTTTTCTGATATAAAAACAAGAGAGTTTGGGGTTTTTTACTGCATTTGAAAAGCATTTAAAATGTATACTTAAGAGAAAATCCCAATTGTGTATTGTTTCTGTCTGCTGAATTAACACAGCTTTTTTATTGCACTTCATCGTGAAACACATTTTTTAAATTTGAAGAGCTTCCCAAATGTGCTAGGATCTGGTTTTGAAAATAAATTCAAAATTATTTGTATAATTTTATAGTTACCTTAGGACTGTCAGAATTGGATTTTAAACTTCTAAGTATGAAAATACATGTGGTTTTTTTCAGGAGGGAAAATTGATTAAAAAAAGCAGTGGATTCTCTGGCAAAGGTTTTAAATTTGATGAAACAGAACAGGCTTTGGCTAATGAAAGAAAGAAGCTACAAAAAGCAGCTCTTGGCTTGCAAGATTCGGATGATGAAGATACAGCTGTTGATGTAAGCACCTGAAAATAAGATTTAAGTTGCTTAAGGATTTCCAATATATTTGGTTTTTTCCCCAGTAGGTTACGCAACATGTTGCAGAATGCGTGGATTTTGGTTAGTCCACGTCCTCTGCTACTGACTTCTAATGAGTTAAATTCCATGAGTGTTCAATATAAAAGATATATAGCTATGAAGATCAAGATCTGTGAATATCTTGAAAGTTTGTTTCCGATTTACTGGTATTTTATACTTAATATATGTAGCTATGTGAATGTCACAGAAATTATTTTCTTTGTAGTATTTATCTTGCATAAATTAAATAGAGGGATTGTCCTCAATTACAAACACTTTTTTATTTGCTGTATTTTAAATAAATTCATAAGTAGCATTTTCTATTTCTAAATTCTTATTAGATTCCTTTCTTAATATTTATTAGACTCCTTTTTGTGACCTTGAAAGTAAACACTACGTTCAGACTTTATCCCGATTGTTAAATTATCGGTTCCTTTTGTGGAGTTGTAGTTCTGGGCAGGCCATTTATACAAGATTTATTTCTTAAAAAGCATGTTAACTAAATGGACCTTAGTATTTTCTTTCTTTCTTTAGGATGCTGAGATTATCTAATGGTAAATATGGTGGTCTAATAATTGTTAATTTCCTTTAGATCGACGAACAAATTGAAAGCATGTTCAACTCAAAGAAAAGGGTAAAAGACATGGCAGCACCAGGAACATCAAATGCTCCTACACCATCAGCCGGGAATGCAGAAAAATTGGAAATTGCTAAAAGATTGGCTTTGAGAATCAATGCTCAGAAGAATCTTGGAGCAGAGGCACAAGTATTGGTCCCCTTCCACTTTAAGGTCAGGCTCTTTACAGAGCAATTTCTTTTTCTTTTTTTTTAATGGTTCAGTTCTTTGTTCTGTGGCTGCCATTTTATTTAGTGTTTCTGCACACTAATAATATCCTGCATTATTTAGCTCATTTGTGCTGCAGTTACAAGTTGTAGGATTTGTAATTGAGCTAGTATGATAATCAGATTTAATACAGAACTGGAAATGCTTTGTCTGCCCTGGCAAGGAGTTAATTCATTACTGATAAAATGACACCGTTAGGTTTTGTCAGCTCTAGCAGAGTTGCAGGACATCTTTTCTCTGCTGAAGCATGTGATACACAATCCATTTAGATTTAGGTTAATGTGGTCTGGAATGTGCAAAGGTATTTTGAGCTGAATACAAAACACCAGTAAGATCTTTTCTGTGCAGGTGTGAGGGGAATTATTGAGAGGAAGGAAAGAAGAGAAGTTTGGAGAATGTAGTTGTGAAATGGACAATTACATTACGTAGAAAGTGTTAATGAAACGCTTACTGGTTTATGTAGGGCTTCTTTTGGCCGCCCTGTTCTCAGCATGGCCCTTTGTTTTTACAGGACGTGATGCAGCAGGCTACAAATGCTATCCTGAGAGGAGGCACAATTCAAGCTCCTACTGTATCTGCCAAGACCATTGCAGAGCAACTGGCTGAAAAAATCAATGCTAAGCTCAACTATGTACCCATAGAGAAGCAGGAGGAAGAGAAACAAGATGGAGGACAAAATGAATCCTTTAAGAGATACGAAGAAGAATTAGAGATCAATGACTTCCCACAGGCAAGTAACCGTTTTGCTATAATCAAGTGTAAATGATTGTTAGTTAACAAAGGTTATCTTCATAGCTTACACTACAATTATACCAATAAAACATTTTGTCTCTGTTTCTTATCATACCTGATTGAAATGTCTACATTATCTGTGATTACTTCTCAGCTTATAGATACACAATGCTTTGGACATATTCCAGAGAATATCAGAAAGCAAGAATTCCTTATCATACAGAAGTCTTTTCACCCTCTGCCACTGACTTCTCTCATATCAAATCTTTGGCACTGCCTGGCATTTTATTTCAAAGGCCATACTGCTCTGACTGATATTGCTCTTTGCTTTTTTTTATTACCTGAGTATTTTTGCCATTCAGAATATTGCTGCTGTAGTTGACCTCATCTGTTATTTTGAGGGTTTATATTCCACAGTACCAAGTACAAAATCCTTGTATTTATCTTTGAGGTTCTCCCCAAACCAAAGAGGTTTGCCTCTTTTTATCGAGTTGTTGTGTTACTAGTTTGTTACCCTTCCCTCTCAGAAATCCTCTTAATTGTTATCCTAAGTGGTTTCTCATTCACAAGAGAAAACTGCAAGTTTTAAACTTTCAGTGTAGCAAAATGGAAGGTCTTTAGAGCTCTTGCTTCAACAGTACTATGCATCCATTCTCTTTTCTCCTTCCAAACTTTATCTTGCTGGCACAAAAGGCAGATTTTTTAAAATGTACTTGCATAAAAATAACTGGCTAAAATTCCAGTCTGCAAACGTAGAATGTCATGATCGATTTTCACAGTGCGGCGTTCTTGTTGTTTGTCTAAAATGTCAACTGACCTTTGGACTGTCATTTTGTGTGATGCCTTTCTCCTCCTTGATCCTCCCATATCCTTTACCTTGCAGACTGCCAGATGGAAAGTGACCTCCAAGGAAGCGCTACAGAGAATCAGTGAATATTCGGAAGCTGCTATTACAATCAGAGGAACTTATTTCCCTCCAGGCAAAGAACCCAAGGAAGGAGAACGAAAGATTTATTTGGCTATAGAAAGTACGGATTCCTTTTAGAAATGTTTCAGTGAAAGATACGACTCTAGTTTCGTAATGAGACATGGAATCTCTATAGTCATAGTGTCTGGATGCTCAGTTACAGGCCCATTGTAGTTACTGTGCAAATTAATATAATTACTAAAGAAATAATTGTTTTTGTCAAATGATCCATGGCGGTCACAGAGATGCTTCTCCTGAGTAGACTGACCTGCTACAGAACAGCAGCAAACACGTGTGGAATCAGTTTGGAGGGGAGGGGGGAAATAAAAATTTTTTTAAAAAAAAATCAGAATAAGCACAAAGATTTCTGTGCCAGTGTGAAATAAAGAAAATGGAATTGTGTGAGTTTTAGCTGTTAAAGGTATAAGAAATTACATCAGCTACTACAACAGAAACTTTGCAAATCTCATGGTGGTTGAAGAAACTTCTAATCTCGGGTATTTCTCAGTAGTGTAATTTATGACTCGTTTAAGTATCGTTCTTAAAACAGAACACAGGCTAGCTGTGACAGTCTGTACGATGCTAAAGTTTTCTTCAGCAAATAGTTAGGAAATTGAGCAAGTTTTACAGTGTTTCTGAAAATAGCCAGCAGTGTTTATTCTATAGGCTTGACATACAGAAGGTGTTAAAGACGGTAATTTTTTTTTTTTTGTCTTCAGGTGCCAATGAACTGGCTGTACAGAAAGCAAAGGCAGAAATCACACGACTTATAAAAGAGGAGCTCATCAGATTGGTGAGTGGAATATCCAGAATGCAGAGGGAAAGTGCCTTAATTTATGCTTCATGAAATTGATTTCTACAAATGTTGACACTGGCATACATTTTTAGTAATTTGAGGAACTGGAGCCTGTAGATTTCAAAAACACTATTCCATTGTGAACAGCCTAGAAAATATATTACTGCGTTCAGTCAGCCAGACATAAGGCTATTATCCAGCCAGCAGATGGAGATAACACATTAACAGAGCTTTTTGACTTGAAGACCCCTTCAAGAGTTAGGTCCAAATATAAATTTCCTCATTTTAGCAGCATCAGGCAGTAAAGTATTTAGTATTTTATATGTGTTGAGAGGTTTGGTTTGCCATAACTTTCCAGCGTGCCCAGCTAATAATCAGCTGTGTTCAACATACTTTCTTTTCAAATAAGCTGTTGTCTTGAGAAATCTCTAAAGTAGCCTTTCAGATCCGCAGTGGATCCCAGTGGTCCTGTCCTGCTGAGACATTATTGATGGTTTAGTTTCTTTTCCAAAATTGTTGACCTCCCCATAAAAATGTTTTCCAGAGGAAGGAGATTACTAAGGAACTCCTTATTCGCATGTCATGTGGATTTATTGTTAGTAGGGGTTTATTGCAATTAATTTATCAATTTTCACTTTTAACGTATTATTCTTTTATTTGCAGCAAAATTCATACCAACCAACCAACAAAGGAAGATACAAAGTTCTATGAGTATTTGGAGTTATCTGTCTGCCAGTGGCTGGTGCGTGAAACTTTGTGGCTTCTGTTGTTTTTGCTGTTTACACTGCTTATTGTAAATTAAGAATTTTTTATTTTGTCTTGTGGACATTTTTTAACAGAAAATGATACTTGCTGAAACATCTTAATTCTCTCCACTACAGTTAGCAGTCTTAAAGCAGACCAGTTTTGCCAGAGCATGATTTAATTTAAAAGTGCAGTTTATATACTTTTCATCATTAAGAATATAAAATAAAATATATTTTAATTTTCCTGACAGACTATACTGTTAAGTAAATTAAACAATGTTGGGATTTGTGTTGGAACTTGTTAGAATGTACCTGCTTCATATTGTGGGGGTGGTTCACGCCATAGCAGTTTATACTGGAAAAATGATAAAACACCCAAATAAAGGCAGGATTTTCTCCTGATCCATAGCATCTCTCTGGCTGGTTCCGCACACTTTCGTTCCATGTGCAAATTTCCCCCTGAGGTCAGAGAGTCTTGCAGTGATCAGAGTAGAGAATTTTATCCAGAAATACTTGAGGTCTGGTTTTAAGATCTTCTTACCCTTTTCACGTCCCATTTTGTTTTTATCATCCAGTTAATAGAATAACTCTCGAGGCTTTTTGTAAAGTGAAATGTTTTGTAGAACGAAAATAGTTTTTCTGTTTTTTTCTAAACATCAAAATTTTAGGATTTGATTTTTTTCCCCCCCTCATTCTCTGACATAAGAATGAAAGCCTGCGTAGTTTAAAAAGAAACTCAGAAGAAAAAAAAAAGAGAATCCTGTTTTGTAATGAAAGACGACTTTGTCACTTTTTTATAGTGTTCTTATATATACACTTAATGTAATTTTTTTCCCCCAGGGTTGTCATCTTTATTACTGTTAGGACATGGCTTTAAGTAAAAATGAATAATGATATTTACGAGTGAATTCCACAAATATTGACTATCATTGCAGTCAATAAGCTACTGGGAGAGGCAAGACCTTTCTTTTTGAGGTCTCATCCCTATAACCATTAGTATTCCCAAGGGACACTTACTACCCTTACGCATTTAACTTTGCTGTCTACTTCTCTGGAGCCTAAGCGGTAGCAATTCGAATCGTCTCATTCTAGCAGCTGCGAGACTTTCAAGATGATGACTTTCAAAAGGACTTTTGTAGAAAGCTTTTCTTACCTGACACATTGAGAAGAAATGTGTCGTTTTAAACCAGCTGTGTATATACTGCTTTAACCCTGGTGAAGACAAATCGTACAACCTGCATCACGGCTGTATAAATTCACAACTTCTGTTTCTCCACTTCAGGTAATTTAAATGACTATTTCTGTTTGCATACAACTGTCTGTTACTCTAATGTTAGTGTACCTTATTTGCAATATGAGAAAGGAAAGAAACGATTATACCAACTTAACAGCACACATTTAGGATAAGAACACCCAACACTTGTCAATATTAATACATTGAATAGAACAAAGAGAAGCAGCACCTACAGTAACACTTCTCAAAATTTAAAACGAAGATCTCAAACTAAAGCCCTGTGGCTCCCTTTAAATAATTCAGGTTTCCTTCTGTTAAGAACTGGGTTTTGATGTGTTTCATACAACTTGCTTGTTGAATTGTCTAACTTTTGATGGTGGCCCCTAGAAGAGTGACAGATTTTGGTGTATTTAATGAAGAGCACTTTCAAGTTTGGACAGTCAGACACTTGTTTAAAAATCTTGTTTCAAAATGTTCATATATATATCTTGGTATCTCCTAAAAAAGGCATGATGGAGACATTTTTGTGATTTCCAGCTTTGCACTGTTGGATTTCAGAAATGCAACAATGTATAATCTTCAACTTCCTGGGGTTTTTAAATGCAATGTCAATATTCCTATGTTTTTTAAATTCCAGTAAAAATAAAAATAATTTCAATGTATATTTTTCAGAAACTGTCTTTCTGAATAGCTCATCTGTTTTCTGCACTTCCATTGCTTCTGCGTTTTTTCCTGTGACAGTTAAGCTCATACTTTTTGGAGCAGGGTGACGTGTACAGTAACTAGTGCTTGTGTTTTTCTGCTAGAAATGCAGTGAGATGCAGCTCAGACTCAGTTAAGAAAGTTGCAGTGAAGGTGTTTGGATACATGGGAACAGGAGAAGAAACTCTCAAATTAACAAATACACAAGGAAAAAAAGAGTGGAAACAAGATGAGAATAAAAGCTGGGAGAAGACATAATTAAGTCATGAAAAATGTTATATTTAGTGCTTTACAAGTGTGTCCATGGACATAGACAAGATCTTTATAAACATCACAGTTTGGCTGCTTTCCAGGGAATCTGCCCTGGACAGATTCCTGTCACCAGTTGTTGGAAGAGCACAGGGATGCTCTTCTTTCTTTCTTTCTTTCTTTTTTTTTTTTTCTTTCTTTTAAATACACATAAGCAGAGCCTGTTTTGTTATCTGCCCAAGGTGATATGCTGCCAGCTTTCTAGGTTGCCTTATGCTTTCAGTGCTCGAGTAGAGAGTGGTGTTTGGGGAGGATAAGGAATACAAGTATTTGATGCTGGATCATGGACAGTGTTTCCTTGGGTTTGGCAGTAATGCAGTGTTGTGGGGGTGAGGGGTGATGCTCTGCGGGTGTTGCCGTTCTCGGGGAAGAGGCCACTGGCACCTTTCGGTGGCAGTGAAGTAGGAGAGAACTGCCGTGCAAGTGAAGGTCTGTGAATCCAGAACCAGAGTTGGTGAACACCAGGAGTGGCTGGATGCAGAGAGGGGGAGGGCTGTGCTGCTGTTTCCCCTGGCAGCCTCCACCCCTCCCTGGCCCCACCACGTCCACATCAGCACATGGAGCTAGTCTGTGTATGCCGGGGTGGGCAAACGGGCAGAGGTTTTGCTCTTTGTCCTAGCCACAAAAACAGGAGATGACGACTAAATCCAGTGTTCTGGGTGAGAAAAAAATAATTCACAGCAAGGTGAAAAATGTGTGCAGTCACAGTTCAGAATTTTATACTGCCCTAACTGTATTGCACATCGTTACCTCCCCTCGTTTCGTTAACTAGGCAGCTTAAGGCCTACTTTACATGTTAGTCTTTATGCTGTACAAGTTGTAACCAAAATGTAATGAGTGTAGACCACAGCACGGCACGTTCTGTCGCTGCCCCCTGTCCTGGCTGCTTGAGATTTTACTCCTACAATTAATGCATTGCAGTTTATTTAATGTGCATTTGGCTGCTAATTGAATAAAAGATTCCAAGGCTCAAAGTGCCATCTGTAGGAGCTTTACTCACACAAGGCTTCCAAGTGGAAGACAAAAAAATAAAGATATTCAAGCAAAGCTTTGCTGAAATTCTGGAACTGTAATAGCCCAATATAAAACTAACACTAAAGGTTGGGTTTGGGATCTTCGTAAAATGCTAAGTAAAGGAATGCCGGAGTCTCAGGGAGTGAGACTCGATGCACTTTGGTATTTCAGTCCTTCAGATGTGTTTACATTCGTAATAAATGGCTGTTACTTCAGTGAAACTAGTGACAGGGTTAGAGTGGCAGGTCCGTGAATCTGTGAGAAGGGAGCCTGTGTAGCTTGCCAGAAATCAGGTTTTGATTTTCTGCCCTGGACACATACTCTGGATGGTGCGCTGCTGAACACTGTGATTGAGAAAGCCTTTGCTGAAGCCCTCCATTAAGACAGCCTTTTCTAAATTTGCCTGAATGCCCTTAAATAGGCTGATGAGTTTCTTCTCAGAGTAAACATTGGTGTAAAAACCAGCCCTTGCCACAAGCCTCCTCGCAGGCAGTTACGTGTGAAGGTCGTGCGCGGCCCCCTCGCTCTATCCCAGGCGTGAGCGCCCGGCCCTGGCTGCGCGTTCTGGCCTCCTCACGTGACGCTCCAGGAATGCACTTCCCTTTGATTATTTGTCTTGACCCAGATCTCTTCCAAATATGGTCTCGGCTTAAACAAGTTTGTGTTCTTGGAGTTCGGGCGTTTGCAGAAGAAATTCTGGCTTCCAGCTAACTGTGGCTGTATGGGGGGAGTGGAGGCGGAGAGCAACCTAAAAATGTAAAGATAAAAGGCGCACAGCTGGACTCAAATTTGTCCCAAAATGTACATTTTGTAAAATGTTTATACAATGCTAGGCAGGAAGATTTGTTTTCATAATTTTAGCTACAGTGGAAACAATTGTTTTTAAATAAATGACCATTAGTCTGAGTGATTGCCACCCAAACGTTGCTTCTCTGAGACTTCTCATCTGAAACAGATTTAAATATTTTTCTTTAGTCAAACAGAGATGCAGAATTGTCAAGCTGACCAGCATAAGCAGAGGTAAACTAATTAGTATCTCAGAACTAAGTAGTTCTAGCGAGCTAAGAAATTATTAATAACCTACTGTGCAGTGAGCATATGATTCTTAAGTTATTTCATACTTTGGCCATTCAGAGTACAAAGTTTCTAATCACATTTCTCAGAACAATACATGCTGCTGGGCAACTGTTCTGAAACTAACTGCTGAGCAAGGAAAACGTGCTTAACAAAAATCTTAACTAAAACCTTTATTTCCTCTGCCTGTCCATGTTAGCAAGCAAGTGAATTTGTAGAAAGTATCAGCTCCGATAATTCACAGTTAAATAGCCAGGAGGTCGCGGCAGCTCCAGTACTGAGTTCTCCCGGCTTGCTCAGCATGCTGCGTAGCTGAGGACCAGCGAGAAGCTCCTGCATTAGCAGGAGGAGGATCCTGTGCTTTTAGGCCCTGCCTCTCCTTGAAAATTTGGATTCACCGGTGAGATCTCCAGTGAGGGAGAAGGAGAATGAGACTTCGCAATGTGGATGTAGGGAGGGGCAGCATTTCATTGCATCTTTTACCTTCCAGGTAATTAACGTGCTCATTTGTAACTGCTAGCGAGAACAGTCCTGTAGAGAAAGAAAAGGAGGAAGCAGATTCACAACCTGAGTAATGGCCATGCTTCAGGCCCTGAGCAGCTTTCACAAAACAAGACAGTCGCAGCCCAATTTATCTTTTGTTTGGTTCCTGTTTTTATTAGCACAGCCTGCGGAAGGGGAAACCAGACCCTGTTGCCACCAGATTAATATTTGAGCACTGTGGGCACTGGAGCTGGCTCATCTGGCGTGGGTGTGCCTGGAGCACAAGACAGAGCAGGCGCACAGACCCTGCTCCCTCACGCAGGCACGTCCAGCTCCAAGGTCAAGCGTTCAGATCTCGCTCTGCCAGCAACAGCCTCAACAACAGCCCGATTCAGGTTTCACAGCTTCTTGGGATGGAACCTTTCACTGCTTCAAATTACAAGTTCACTCCTCTCTGTTATCTCACCGCTTCTGCATTCTGTTGAGATCACGGTTTCTCTGAGATAAATCAGGAGCCTGAGCCCCACCAACTTCCAGGCTAAGATACTAGAAGGAAAATAACAGGACACCAAACAGGTATCAAACTCTATCGCCTTTGATTGGCAGTGGCATTTCCAACAAGAGTTAAAAACAGCAGAAAGATGAGGTTGGTAAATAAACTGAATCATTCGCTAAATTAAGCTAAATAAATGCTGCTTTTCCCTGCTGCTTTCTTATATTGCAAGTGAGGATTCCTGCATGCATTAAGGAAGCACTGGCAAAAAAATGAACCATCGTCTTGGCAGGATGTTTCACAGCAATTTTTGGCCTCAAGAGCTCCAAGTATCATAGAAATGGAATATCACGGGGTTGGAATACTGCAGTCGGCTCCCCAAACAACAGGAGGAGAGGAAAATATTTAGAAAAACAGAATTAGCCATTTGTAGAAGCTGCAGGTTCTTTTTAGCATGGTCTCTGTTCCTTTTATTTCCTAAGACCTCATCTGAATAACACAGAATGTTTTCCAGGTGCCAGCCATTTAAGGACTTGTATGCTCATGTAGACCCTATTACTTGAAGGTGTCCATCTGTCAATGGCCCAAGGGTGCTAACAGAGGGCAGGAAGGTTTGGAGGAGCATACAGCGGCACTGATGCCATTACAGTCATTAACAAATGTGGATAAAAAAAATCTTGGTCAGCCCTCCACAAAGTGGGCTGTCGCATTGTGTCACTAAAACTGACCTCGACAACAAAAGGTCAGACTGTGAAAAGTACTGGGCACCTAAAATTCCTCTTTCTATGAGATCTCTTTGGAAATAATTGAAGACTTTTTTTCATAGGTAAGTGCCATCCCCATATCTGCATTCTTACTAAATTCTCAGAATGCAGATGGATGAAATAGGGCAAAATCTTTATTAATCAACAGTACTTCACTGGAGCTGCTGCTGTGAGACACCAGTGGTACGTGGACTCAACCCCGTATGAGCTACCTTGGAAACGGCTGCCGCCTTTGTTGCAGAGTCAGCAAGTAAAAGGAACTAACCTGATGCATTATTTTAACAGTTCTCCAGCTTGAGTCTTCTATAATGGACTGCAGCACGTGTACTTTTGGGACAGATGACACCATGTTCCTCCATACAAATGAAAGTAATAAACAGCAGGAATCCAGAGTTTTCATGCTTAATCCTTTAGTTTTTCAAAGACAGAGGACACATTCTAGATTTTACTGTACAATAAATCAGTGATTTATCCTTCAGAGCGAGACACAGAGCCGAGTGTGAGTAAAGCTACTGATAAGAGTGGAGAAGAACAGGAACGGTGTCCCTGTGCTGGCCCTGCTGCTCACAGCCCCTCCTTGGCTCCCCTGCCCTGTCAGGGAGGCCCCCGGGGCAATGGGGGTCGCTTGCCCGTACACAAGGCCGTGTGCGCCTCCCTGCCGGCCCTGCCCCATCTCATGTGGGGCCGCCAGCCGCCGGCCATCACCTCAGCCCTCACCTCTCCGTGCGCCGCCTCGCACCTCAGCCCAGCGCCCGCCCGCCGCCTTCCCGCCCGGCAGGACAAAATGGCGGCGGGGCGGCTCCGCCGCGCGCCTCAGCGAGGCGGGAGGAGCCCCCCGCCCGCCCCGCCCCGCGCACGCTCGCCGCGCGCCCCCGCCGGCGNGGAGCTCCCCTCCCCCGCCGGCCGCGCGTCCAGCCGCGCCGCTGAGGGGATGCCCCGGTCTCCTCGCGGGGTGCTGGAGGGGAGCTGCGCCATCGCCACTCCGTCCCGCTGCCCGCCCCCGCCGGGCCCTGCCCGAGGGCGAGGAGGCCGCGCCCCGGCAGGGGGGGGCGGTGTGGGTGTTGGGGCCGGGCCCTGCTTGTCGCCACCCACGCAGGACAGGTGACACGCGAGGCGAGGACACCCCGGTGACCCGCCGGCGGCGGTGGCAGCCCCTTTGTCCCCTCGGCTGGCCCTTGGCCTCTTCAGGTGGAGCTGGGCCCTCTGCGTCCCAGCCCGGCCTCTCCGCCGCGCTCGGGAATTGCGGATTCCCTCGGGCACCCGCAGCTCTCCTGCCTGGTGTTCCTGCAGGGCTTCCACGGAGGCCGCGTTTCCGTTGGCGTGAGGGGTCTCCATGCGCGCAGCCCCTGGCCGCGTTTCCCTGGCACACCTGGGCAGTGCGTGCCTCGGTTCTCCGGCGTGACAGGGTGCCTGGACAGCCTCTGCCACCTCCCTTCGGCGCCTGTTTGCCTTCTGGCCAAACGCGTGCGAGTGGTGCGTGTTCTTGCAGATAGTTACAGATAGTTTAGTACATCCTTATTTGTGCATAGCCCTTCTGGGGTAATTAATTAGTGAGTAGTTGCACCTTTAATTTGCATGTGTTTCTCTCTGGATAACTCTCCGAAGTAACAGTTATTTTGATCTGCGTGGTTTTTGTGGAATGAAAGAGTAGGAGGAGGAACACTCAGTTTATACCTTTCTTAAATTACAGTTTGTTTCAGTCTTCAGATGCCACAGTTTCTCTCGCAACTTCCTTTTTTGTCTGTATCCTTCAGTTTTTAGATGCAACCTTAAACAAAAAAAGCTCCGCGTGTTTGTCCATTGACCATTGTTGAACAGATTCAACAAGTGGACTTTGTCTTTCTGCAGTCCAGCATTGCGTACGCCGCGGTGGCTGTGGTTGGGTGTGTTGACAGGTGTCCGGAGCCTCTCGCGCTAGTCCCGTCGCAGAGACACACCGTGGAGGTGCGCGTCAGGAAGGAGATGTTTGATCCATCTCTTAAGCTTTCCAATCTTTTTGTGGGAGGAGGAGGCGAGGGAAGGAGGAGAGGGTAGGTGAGAACACCCACTGAGATGAATGAGCACCTCTTACCTCTCCGAGCTATTGTTCTAGATTACAGTGAGGTCTGTTCCCTGGGGAGAAGAGCGGGTGGGCGAGAACACCCACGGAGATGAATAAACATCTCCAGCTCCTCAAAGCCGTTGTTCGAGGCTATGGCGAGGTCTGCTCCTGTTTACCTGGTAACAGCACCTTGAGGTGAACGGACAATTTCACAAACACTAATAATCCTTTCTTTATAAAGATCTACCTCTACCTGCTCCGTCATTCATATGCATATTTGGATTGCCTTGAAGTTTGGTAATTACAGAACCACAGGATAATCAGGGTGCAGTTTCACAACCTTACTCCTCTGACACAGTCTGTCTGGCCTGATGGCTGCCTTGATTCTGTACTGCTGCGTCCCCAGCTGGGGGGGTTTTCCCCCAACCTCCATTCCCTGTGCTGTGTTTGGGACTTGTCATACCCTTCATTCAGGTCTTCTAAGTCCAATTAATCGTGAAAGTCATCTTTTGGAGGCCTGGTTAGTTTTTAAAGTAACTAGGACTAGAGGGGAGCAGGTCAGTGGCAGCCAGTGGGTAACGTGGCGCAGGCCGACCTGGGACCTCAGTCTGTCTCTGTGCTTCAATGGAAATGTGCGTTTCTGTTCCTCTCTTGCCTCAGTGCCAGCCAACTGTTGCCTTTGCATTCTTCTTGGATTAGTTTTCACCTGGGTCAGATCCCCAGTGTTAGTTTGTCCCGCTCTTCTTGCACAATAGTTAGTGTTGGCACAAGGAGTGGGAATGTGGGAGAAGAGGAAAGAACAAGATTGTCCTGTTCAGAAAAAATGTAGATCCAGAGTGGTGTCTATTGATTATGAAACCAAACTGTCAATTGTGTCAGTGTAACTGGAGGTGCACAGTTAGTTAAGTCATTGACATGATCTTCCTTAATTTTTGTGAAGCTGTCTTAACCCTTTCAGGTGTCCTATTTCTCATCATCACGTGGTTATATGATCTTAATTTTGAGGTCGGAAGAAGTCAGCTGACAGTCTTGCTAATGTTACTAGCGTTTAGTGGAACTCTGCCCTTGGATACGACTTACTTTTTTTAGGATCAGAAAGCCTAACAATTACTTGTTTGCCTGGTTTTGAAATCAAATCATGAATGATTCCTAAAAGTTCACAGTTTAGTTGACACTTCGCCTAGCTAGTGCCTGACAATATTTAATCTTTGTGAGAGCAGCGCTGATCTCTGTCCTTAATACAGAGCTGGTGCTTGGGCTTTGGAAAGCACTGTTTCTTCAAGGGTGTCCGAGTCAAAGGACTTGAACTCCCGGAGGCACAGGGATGCACCCAGGTTGCAGCTCCCTACTAAGGAGCAGGAGTGGCAGCCCCCTTGCGAGGGAAAGCTCCCCCTCCGCCTGGCACATCGAGGGGGAGAGGAATTTGAAGGGGGTGGGTATGTCAACTCCAAATAACTCTTCCCTTAACTTCCATCACGTAAGAAAATGATCCTGGGTCACTGGGGGGAGGACCGTACTTGTAACTTCTTGTGTTGCTTGGGGAGCTCTTAATTTCTGAGTCTTTTTGCACTAAGAATAATTGAGAAAGAAACTGTTTTCAAAATTATGTTGTCTCTTCAATTTGCAGTCTCATGTTGTCATGTAGTAGCTCTAGCGAGTCAGTGCTGTAAATAAATTGTTTCTTTTATTTTGGGTGGTTTTAATATGTTTTACCTAGTGTCAAATGATGAGAAAAATCAACAATCAACTGCGGAAAGTGCTTCATAAGCATAGTTTGGAGAACCTGGTTATCTAGCTTCAGAAGTAGATTAGATTTCAAATGTAGGTTCAGGTGTTACAGTGTTTGTTGTGCCACTGATAGGATTTCATACTTAGTATTTTTAAAATATTTACATTTATAGGAATACTCAAGGTCCAACATTGAGAAAACAAGCAGTTACGGGTTTTTAAAAATTGAGTAAGGCCCTACTTTAGCAAGAGTTAATGTGTAGAAAAGGAGCTGATAATAAAAGGGACACTTGAAAAGCATTTAAATTGATATAATTCTTTCTTTTAACTGAGTGATGAAAGTATTTCTTACACCTGCTATCCTCAGAGGGAAGAGCAGAACCAATACCATGTCTGCTGCAGTTTTGAAAGGGAAAATATTGCTGCTGCTTAAACTCCCCCTGCCCCCCACAAAGAAAATGAGCCTTTTGGTATTCCCCAGGGCCTGCAGCCCCTGCGCTGTCTTACGTGGCATAGAGCGTTCTTTATGCAGAGATCTTGAACAGAGCTGGTCCTGTGCTCCACTCCCATGGTTTTAATTGGTAGAAGCGACGTGCAGAGTACAAGTGCAGAAATAATATTTGTAGCTGCTTGTGTTTTTAAGTACTGTATCTTATACTTTGTATGTATTGGCTGTAAGTGGGGTTGGATGAGGATGAAAATGTACTGCTGCAGCCTCCTACAGCTCCGTCAATGCTGCTGAAATCATTACAAGCTTGGTGGTGGAAAACTTCAGGAATACGAGTGGGTTTTATACGCGTCTCATTAAAAGTAAAATTGCCCCTGTTGGCAATAGCAGTTTACCTTTCCTGGTAATTGTCATTTGAAAAGTTATAATATAGATGTGCTTCCAAGTTTGTTCAGTTTTGTTCCGATTCCAGCATGTTTTACCAGAAGTCAAAAGCGCTTGTGGAGTCAGGTCTGTTCTGGTGCTAACCAGGCTGTAGTTACAGAAAGCAGGTTGGGTGAGACCAGAGCCTGCTGCTTATGCTGGAACGGATTATTCTGCTTAATGTAGATAATGGGCCAGAGGTCCAGTACTCGGTGTGAAATATTTCATGAGCAAGTGCCTGTTGTGGGGGGGGCTTGTGTACTTTCTCTGCTCATCAAAGTTTTCATCTTTTCTACACTGGCAGCTAAATTCTGCCCATGAAGGCGGCAAAGGGCGTGATGTTTGAAAGCTAAAGACAGCATCGTGTTGCAACCCAAGAGGGTGGGTTTTTTATGTAATGTGATTTGCGTAGCTTTGATCTTAAAATTTTGTGTAGTGAGCAAGATATAAATGGGGATTTTCTGCATAGTTCCAAGCCGAGAGAGAGATGGGCTGTACCAGAACAGAAGCCTTAGCAGTTGTCAGACAGAACTGTTTGGTATGCTCATCTGTGTTGAGGGATACAGGATGCGCTCTGTATGTCTCTCTGTCCAAAACCTGTAATATCACTGGAATTAGGTGAAATTTCTTAATGTTCTTGCTGCACCTGTATTGCCTACAATATGGTTTCTATTTCATCTCCCAGCAGAAGAAAGCAAACGATATCAAGCTTGACTGTGAAATACAAAAAACTCTTAATGGCAACCTCATACATCGTGCATTGACTGACCGGTAGCCTGGCTGTCATCTGGGCAAAACAAAACTTCAAACTCGTCAGTGCTAAAGCAGGTTAACCTTGCAGGTACCCAGGAGAGCGGCCGTGCGGCTGGGCTTTAAAAGGAGGGTCATCACCATGTCCAGAAATCCCACTGCAGCAAAGCTATGCGGGTCCCAGATGGATGGTCCCGTTTCTTTCTGTATTTCCAGCAGCGGTGGAGCTGCTGTGCTTTGTTGCATGGGAAACTCTAATGCTGCCTCTCTTTTCCCAAAGCTGGTTTACCCAGTTGTCTCGTCTCTTCACCAGCATTTGTATAGAAATAAATTACCAGATAGGAAAAGATCCATTCAGGAAATCCCCCACAGCCACTTTCCAGTAGAAGTCTTTTTGAAATATGACTAAATTTCATTATTACAATGCCTCATCTTAACTATTTGTTTACACGTTCAACCATCGGTTTAAAAACTGATTTAAGTAAACTGATGCAGATATCTTTTATGCGTTTATTTACAGATTTAAAACAAGTAAGTCCTATTTTGCAGGGGAACTTTTCTGACTGGTTTTATTTAAGAATGCTTGCACAGAGAGTTGTATGTGTTTGGCTGTACAGTTTAGGTAGAGTGTGATTTTTAAATTGGCATGGCTTTGCATTTTATACCAGTTCTCATTTATACTGTATATCTGTCTGCCAGGAAACCTGCTTCCACTCTACAGATAGACTCACTACATTCTTTTATTCCCCACTGTAATGTGAATGAAGTAAAATTATGCTGGAGATGTTCACGTTAGGGTAATTAAGCTTGATTACAGATTTCGTTTTTAAAACTTCTTTTAAAAAGTCTTAAATAAAAAACCAGAATACGAACTTTGGCTACTGCTTGAAATTTTCATGGTTTGATGAAAAATGGTGCAGAGAAGCGGGGGTGGGGGGGAGCATTAAAAAAAAATCCTGTTGGCAGTCGTCCACCAAGATTGTGGGGTTTTTTAAGCTTCCTCTTGTACGAAATT
The DNA here is from genome assembly GCA_013398295.1 of Chionis minor. NCBI lineage: Eukaryota > Metazoa > Chordata > Aves > Charadriiformes > Chionidae > Chionis > Chionis minor. Next base: position 190,576 of record VZSF01000368.1, read on the forward strand.
TTAAACAGTTACTGATTTGTGCATCTTTCTTCTGTCATCAATTAGTGATACTGGCTGTTGCCAGATGGAAGGTAAACTAGCATTAGCCAGGTTTTGTATGTAAAGTTAGTGTTTGTGGAGAGCTCTCAGGGATATTGCAGTAGACACAAAACACATGTGTATGGTGGTGCAGCTCCAATGTCTGCCAGTTACAGCAGGATGTATTCACTGTCTAGGAGTGCCTGCGATGGTTCTCCCCAGGAAAGATGGATGGTGTCTGCAGGAAAAATCCCCCTGACTTTAATGAGGAGGAAAAGCAGAGTCAGAATGTAACATAGACAGGAACAAGTCTGAGCAGAGGTTGATCTCCTGAGAAATACCAGGGGCCCCCACTTTATTCAGTGCCTTCTCCCTGCTCTGGTGTGTTCATTGGATGCTGGGCAGCTGAACTGATCCTTCTTTGTGGCAGTCAAGCTCGGAGCGGCTTGCTTTTTGGGGCTGAAGCCAGTATTCCTGCGTTTAAAGTGAGCGCTGAGACAAGAATGCTGCTAACCGCTCCAAGTATACTCTAGTGTATCAACAAACAGATGAATAGCCTTTCAGAGCCGCTGGGCTTACTCTCTCGGCAGCAAAAGTACATAATCAGAACCCTTATGTTTGCAATTATATATCATGAAAAATCTCAGGTATTTTTTGTGATATCGTGGACCCTGTTCTAGTGGGGTGAAAGGAAGGTAACATTTTTTTGACTGCTGATTATAGAAAACCATAAGTTTCCTTTTTATTGCTGCAGAGAAGAGTCTTGGCTGGTCTCTTGACCTGTAGCTTACTTCTTTTGTTCTTTGCTAAGTGCAGGCTTGCTAATTATTCTTAGTTGTTTCATTTGCTTTTCAACACCTGCAATAACAGTGGTTTCATATTTGTTCCACTGTACCCCATTCAATACACCAGAATTGTAGCGCTCTCTGCTAGAACTATCTAATATTTAAACTGTAGTACTATCATAATTTCACTGTTTGGCATAAAACCATATCTGTATATTTGCACAAGAATAATGCATACACTGTAATGCACATTTGACAAGCCGAGGTGAATTGGGTGTTACGGCAGGGAGTGAGCAGAAAAGGGCACGGGATTTTACTCCTGGGGAAACGGCAAGTCTCTGCTCTTTGCTTTCTCTCTGGCTGGGAGGAGGCATTCCTAACTGCCAAATAAATTCAGTAATCAATGGTAGAATTTAAATTGGGTTGCTGTAGGTGATATTCCAGAGCTACTGCAGGGAAAATACAATAAATCTTCCGGATCTTATCTACTAGAGAAATTTACCACAGGAGGAAGTATTTGGTGTCCTAAGCAAGACTGTAGGGTGCAGAAGTACTCTGACGTGCCAGATATTGATTGGCTTAATCCTGTCTTCAGTGTGGCTAAATATTACTATCTTAAACTGACTATTTGCAGCTCATTAAGTTGTAGAACCAATATAGTTGAATGGATGAAAACACCATCATACTGCTCCTTGAATGGCTTGCTGGCTCCTTATGGTATCACCACTGTTAAGAAATCTGAGGCAGTACCTGTGCAGTTGGTATTTAGAACCATCAATACTAAAAAAGTTTTAGAATAACCGTAATATTGTTAATTGCTGTGATTCTACCCCAGTACCTATGCTGCAGGGACTTGATATGATGGATATATTATGAAGCATAACGATTTACTTAGAAAGAGTTGCTTGTAATTACGACAGTGACCGTACGTGGCTTCTAGCAGCTGGATGTCAGTTTGTCCAGATGTCATTGGAGCTGGGCTTAGCCTGCAGTAACAGGCAGGTGAGAGTCGCCCTTCTATCGTCCTGAAGACAGGGCTTTAACATAGAATGATAGAACGGTTTGGGTTGGAAGGGACCATTAAAGACCATCTAGTTCCAACCCCCTGCCCTGAGCAAGGACACCTCCCACCACACCAGGTTGCTCCAAGCCCCGTCCAACCTGGCCTTGAACCTCCCAGGGATGGGGCAGCCACAGCTGCTCCGGGCAACCCTGGCCAGGGGCTCACCACCCGCACAGGGAACAATTCCTTCCCAATAGCTCATCAAAACCTTCCCTCTTTCAGTGTAAAACCATTCCCCCTCATCCTATGGCTCCACTCCCTGATCCAGAGTCCCTCCCCAGCTTTCCTGGAGCCCCTTTCAGACACTGGCAGGGGCTGGAAGGTCTCCCCAGAGCCTTCTCTTCTCCCGGCTGAACCCCCCCAGCTCTCCCAGCAGAGGGGCTCCAGCCCTCCCAGCATCTCCGGGGCCTCCTCTGGCCCCACTCCAGCAGCTCCGTGTCCTCCTGCTGTTGGTGGCCCCGGAGCTGGTGGCAGCACTACAGGGGGGTCTCCCCCAAGCGGAGCAGAGGGGCAGAATCCCCCCCCGGCCCTGCTGCCCCCGCTGTGGGGATGCAGCCCAGGGGCCGGGGGGGTTCTGGGCTGCCAGCGCACGGTGCCGGCTCCTGGGGAGCTTCTCCCCCACCAACACCCCCAAGTCCCTCTCCTCAGGGCTGCTCCAGCCATTCTCCGCCCAGCCTGGATTTGTGCTTGGGATTGTCCCAATCTGTGTGCAGGACCCTGCACTTGGCCTTGTTGAACCTCATGAGGTTGGCATGGGCCCATCTCTCCAGCCTGCCCAGGTCCCTCTGGATGCCATCCCTTCCCTCCAGCGTGTCGACTGCTCCACACAGCTTGGTGTCACCGGCAAACTTGCTGAGGGTGCGCTCAATCCCACTGTCCAGGTCACCAACAAAGATGTTAAACAGCACTGATGCCAGTACTGATCCCTGAGGAACACCACTGATCACTGGTCTCCCCTTGGACATCAAGCTGTTGACCGCAACTCTTTTGAGTGGATCGAGCCAGCCAATTCCATATCCACCAAGTGGTCCATGTGTCAAATTCATGTCTCTCCAATTTAGAGACGAGGATGTCATGCAGAACAGTGTCAAATGCTTTGCAAGTCCAGATAGATGGTATCAGTTGCTCTTCCTTTATCCACCAATGCTGTAACCCCATTGTAGAAGGCCACTGTCCTGGTTTCAGCTGGGATAGAGTTAGTTTACTTTCTAGTAGCTGCTCTGTTTTGGATTTAGTATGAGAATAATGCTGATAACACACATTGGTTTAGTTGTTGCTAAGTAATGTTTACATTAGTCGAGGACTTTTTCAGCTTCCCATAGAAGTTGAGAGCTGACCAAAGGAATATTCCATACCACAGGGACATCGTGCTCAGTATATAAACAGGGATTGGCCAGGGGGGGGCAGGAATCTGCGACCAGTGCTGGGGGCGGGCTGGGGAACCAACCATCAGGTGGTGACAGCGAACTTGTGTTGTATCGCTTTATTTGGTGTATTCTTTTACCATCATTATTGTTATTTTCCTCTTCTGTTACTGTTCTATTAAACTGCTTTTAGCTCAACCCAGGTGGTTTTTTTTTTCCCCCCTTTCCCCTCCTGTTCTCGCTCTTCTCCCCACCCTACTGGGGGAAGTGGGGGAGCAAGCAAGCACCTGTGTGGTCCTGATTGCTGGCTGGGGTTAAACCGCAGCAGCCACTGAATTTGTCAGGCACAATTTGCCCTTAGGGAGGAGACAAGATTCAGTTAGAAAGGTTTTGAAATCACGGTGGGTGAGTGGGTATTGTATGTGCTGGTTGCTGAAATGCTCTTGTTTGGTTCTTTAATGTACATCTTCTGTAATTATACCTCTCTGAATAATACATGGTTTAAATTGTCATTTTTAACTATGTGTAAAGGTTACCAAGCAAAACCTAAGTAAAAGCTTAATAAAACTAATTTTAAAAAGTAATTTATTGACATCAATACTGTTTACTAAGAACAGACAAAGTAGTTTGGACTAATTTTAAGAAGCGGAGGTCGCTTTTGAAAGGTTCTTACTTGTGGAATGCTGCGGTATTGTTATATATTGACACGTATTTGTCTCTCTTGTTTTTGCTAGAAAATGATGCACCCTGTTGCCAGCAGTAATACAGCTTTCTGTGGGACCGGCAAGAGTTCTTGCCTTAACGAAGACAATGTGAGATCTGCTGATCAGTTTGACTTGTATGCCACGCAGCAAAGTAAATACAGCCACGCAGTCAGCCACAAACCGATTGCGTGCCAGAGACAAGATGCGTTGAACGAATCGCACTTGCAGACCACAAGTGGCAGGAATATAGAGACAAAAGACGAACTAAAGAAAAAGAAAAACCTCAACCGATCTGGTAAACGTGGAAGGCCGTCAGGGACCACAAAATCAGCAGGGTACCGAACCAGCACAGGTCGACCCCTGGGGACCACCAAAGCAGCTGGATTTAAGACAAGTCCAGGCAGACCCTTGGGTACAACTAAAGCAGCAGGATACAAAGTCAGCCCAGGCAGACCTCCAGGTAGCATTAAAGCTCTATCACGGCTTGCAAATCTAAGTTATACGTGTGGCAGTGCAGCTTTTCCCTATCCTATGGTGCATAACAGAGGAGTACATGCTGTTGGTGAAACCAGTAGCAAAATGAAACAGCCTAATGAATGAAAGGAGGGAATTAGTAGCTCCTTACTAATCTGCTTTACTCTGAATTTCAGCATGTTTTTTGCATTTTGTTGTAGTATTTGCCTAAGTCTGAGTTTCTAGATTTTATTTTGATTTGAGTAATGCCATAACTTACGAGTGCAATTCAGTAACTTAAAGCAATGTTGAGAAGGCACTGGTTTAAAGGGGGTTTTCTTGGTTTTAAATCATAATTTATAAGCAAGTCTGAGGTGTTGCGTATGCCTTGGTGTCGATAATTATGTAATGTCCACATCCCTAGTTTTACATTCAATTTCTGGTAAATCTAGTTGGATGGTTATGCATTAAATAATTGAAATAAGGAGGACAGAATTAGCTGGCTGTTGGTTCAGGTTGTGGCCTATCCCACGATAAGGAATTTAGCCATGTGAGTTCTAACTTGATAAGAAAAACGGACAAAGAAAGCAGCAAGCTACATTTTTCACTTCTGCAGGAGCTTCTACAGACCTCAAATAGATACTTTAAAATAAATAAAAAAAACCCAAACCAGGAAAAACAACTTTTTTTCTAAAGTGCTGATTTCAGGTGGCTTTTGTTTCTGAAGTTGTAGCAGTAAGACAATTTCAACTAATACTCCAAAAATATTTTTGAAAATACTAAAGGAAACTGAGCATTTGTACAGCGCATCACAGCTTCACAGCGCCTTACTAATACAAACTAATTTGCCTTTAGGTGACAGCTGTTCTTTTAGTTATGCTGCTACAGGATTCTGCTCTGTAATTTTGAAATGCCTAATAGTACATATACCAAACCACAAATAATTCCCTGAAATTTGGAATATTTTATAAGAAATTAAGTACTGTCCATTCTAGTTACACACTTGGTTAATATTAAACAGTATGTTCTTCAATCTGTAAATAGCTATTTACACTGGTTTTTGCCTTTAAAATCTGTGCTTAGGTGGCGACAGTTTAATAGCTTTTAAAGTATTAATCTATAATGTTTACAAATTAAACTTTTTAAATAGATACTGTTGCCAAGTTTTCAGACTTAGTTTTGCCAGATATTCCTGGAAATACAGTTATTTCGTTGTTTGACACTTATACTATATTTAAGTTATGGACGCTTATATATCTACCAAAGGACACCATTTTCATGATTTATAAAAGCAAACTGTATAGCTGATGCAAACAGGATGCAGTTTACTGCACTGCTGGACCCCAGATATAAAGTAATTCATCTATGCATGCAAGCTGAAAAAACCCGCTGTTGGTTAACTATAAATACCTTTCTTGACTCAAACTAAAACCTTCCCTCCTTCCAAAAGAAATGTTCCATTTTTCAACTGGGTGTTTTTAATTTTTTTTTAAGCGTGAGAGAGTGTGTGAGTGTGTGTGTGTAAAATACTTTAATCTAGACTTCAAAAAAATCAGTCCTCAATGTTGCATATTGTTTGTTCTAAATTTATTTTACTGGAATTAAAGCTTTTTTTTTTTTTCATCTGGAAGAAGTTTACGTTTAAGTTGTTTCACGTATAATACGACATTTTGATAAATTTGTAGCTTCAGCTATCTGGGGAGGGGGAATATATAGCGTTTGCAGATTGGGGGGAGCAGAGACGTTTGGGTTAATTGAGCCTGTGCTGAGTGATGCTGGTAATTTTTGTTAATGTAAATGCTATGCTGGCCTGCTGTCGTTTTGATGAGAACTCTTGATTTCAGTGATGACAACTTAAGAAACAGATGTTTCGTACCTTTTTTATCAGGAAAAAAGCAGCAAGCCTTCAGGTGTTCCAGTGATGCCTAACACATATTGAGCTGGACTTTATGCTGTACTTTACAATAGGTGTGTTGAATTGTTTTGGGGGAACTGTGTATGCACTGGCAACTAAGACAATGAACCTCAACTATACTGGATGGCTCCTTAGTCGATAGATGAACTAATGGCAGCTAAACTGCTACTAAAAGATAGTTTCTTCGCGCTGAAGCTATGAAATCCAGTTATACGTTCTGTTCCTCAACAAACTCGCGAGTCTGAAACTAGCAATCTTTCTCAGAACGATGTAATTTCTGACACATGCAAAATGCGAACGTGAGTTAATTCACCCTCAGGATCTGTGTTGTATTGGCTGTTTTTAATCAGATGATTTTTCAACAAAAGACTGCTTTAAGTTCTTTCTGAACTCAGCTGGGAAAGCAGTCCTCTTCAGCTGAATGTAGTAACTGCAGGAGTGTCACACCTCGCTGGCAAGGAACGTGTTGCATGTCACCACTGTACCTTGGAGAAACTCCACTTCTTACCTCCTCCTCCTTACCCTGTTTGCTCCTGTCCCGTTTCTCACTTGTGCATCGACTCAATGGTGCTGTGCCGTGTGTCAGGAGATAATGCAGATGTATTGCTGTTCTGCTAGTATAATGAATTTTGTATTCAAGTATGCTGATGAAATAATGAAATCATCTAAGCAATTTCTGTTCATTACCGTGTTTATTAATTATATCAGGTGGAATATACTCCCGGTAAAAAATAATTAACATTGTCGATTGTGAAATGATGAGCAGAAAGCAGAAAAGTGTTCAGAGAGTCTAATGGGCTGCTTGGCACCCTAGATTTAGCGAGGAGACCAGAAGTGCACTGCTGGGCATTTCCCAGTGCTGGTTTAGTTTCTGTCTGACCAGTCTACTGGTGCTGTGCAGGGAGAGGAAGAAAAAGAGTCAAGAGATTCAAAGTGAACTAGAAATGGAATTTTCAAATACTTCTGCTTTTCCTATGTGTATAATCTGCAGAATACATTGTGCTTTTTTTCCAACACTTTTCTTTCCATGACAAACACTGAAACAGCATGTTAATGCGTAAACTTTATTAGTACCAATGGGAAAACTGGCCTTTTCCCCCCATAGTATAAAAACATTACTTGTAAGGTAAATTGCTTATTTTATATTATATGTCATAATTCAGCTATTCATAAGCTAGGATCACTGTTGTGTGTTAACACTGTTCAGAAGATCTAAATGTCAAGTTTGTTTTTTAATAATTCCTTTTAATTACCAAGTTTCTAACGTCTTATTTATACATAAATGAAATGTATTAGCTTGCTATTATTCCTTAATGATGCTGTACAAGTTCACTGTTTAATATACATATAGTAAGTACTATTCAGTTTCTGATTAAATTTACTTAAACTTTAAAACCAAATAATTTTGCTACTATAAAGTCTTGCACTGGACATATTCAAGATGCTAGCACCGTATTTCGGCAGAAAAAAAACCAGACACCATCAGAAGTGGCTGACTTTGATATCAAAGACAGTATTTTTAAAATCAGCAGTTAGCTTTGTCATTAAAGCAATGTTCATTGTATCTTGGATTTAGTTTAAACTAATCAAAAATAACTGTGTATCAAGAGCCATTAAAGATCTCTGTTCCAGATGAATATATTTTTCATTTTGTCTGAAAGATCTAAAGAGTTCAGTCAGGACAAAACCAAGCCTTGTCAGTGAAAAGTGATGTGTCTGTGAAAAGAATTACTTGGAGCTACGATACACAGAGTAATTCAGATGAGAATTTAACTCCCTCCCCCAGTTTTGAAGAGCTTTAAAAGGCAGAGCAACGTGAAGTCATTTGTCCGATGGTTTCATTAGCTGTGACTCTGCTGTTCTTTGTTGTATGTATAATAATGTTTCACACTATCCTTAGAGTTGACAGTTAAAACAGTTGATAACAATCATAAATACGTTGAACTGCGGACTTCATTTCTGACCACAAAAGTTTATTCTTCTCTATTTTAATGCATATATTTTAACACTGCTTAAATATATTTATGACTTTAGTAGAGACTAGACCTTTCTCCTTGTGATTTTTTTTTTTTCCAAATAGATAAATCTGTATTCTGAAATTTGAACCACTTTCTGATACTTTAATCTTCCATCATTTGCTTTTCCACAGGTTTACTTTGGGGAAAACAGTAATCTGTTAAATAACTAGTATCAGCACCCCATCCTCTGCTGTAAAAAGCCTGACTAGATACTGTGTATGTTTTTATGTCCATGAACTTGAGCTACTCGTGTGCAATTATGTGTATGGGAATGGAGTAGTGTTCATGATCTGTATTTACATCATCATATGGATGTATATTTATTAATAAAGTTAATACTTTAAAGCCTAACAACTTTTTCTCTGGGCTTTTTTTAATATCTTTTAAATTCTGCCTGCAGAGGCCTATTGACGGCATTACCAGACCAACGGCCTTAGCGCTTCTCTCTTGCAAATGGAAATGTTGTTTGTTCTCCTGACGCCTCACTCATAGTTAAGGGACTTGAACTGGCACCGAAATGTTTTGGTACACCTTGTACCGATTTCACTTAAAATCCGGCGGCTTGTTGTGTTTGTCCCTTGCCTGCCTGAAGTGTAATTGAATCCGACTGCGGTGGACTGACTGTGCTCGTGTCTAGGCGGACTTCAAAATGCACACAGGACTGGGGAGAGCTGGGAGGCCACTGTAGCGGGTGATTTTTAAATTGAATAAATAAGCTCACCCTTTCAGCATGCTTTGCTTCCCGAATTTGTGTGAGATGTGCATTGCTTGCTACAGGCAAGTCCCATATATTTGAATTAGGCAAAAGGCCTGTATGAATTGCCAGGTATCAGAAAATAGAAGTGTGTTGCTTATTTTTTAATGAATTGAAAATGTTGCTACATAACTTAATTGTTCTTATCCTTTCACTCAAATGTGAGAAGAGGGGAGGAAAAGGAGTTATAGGTGTGTATGTGTAAATAGTAAGGTGCTAACTTTTTCCTCTGTTGCACATGGAAATCAATTTGAGAGTACTCATAAACTAAACTTTTCATGGAATGGCGGTTATTATTCTGTGATGAATAAGATGTATTTATCCCTGTATTCTAGCAATATTCCAGTTCATCTTTGTTGGTAAGATGTGCTCTGCATACCACTCAACACCTCTTTTTTTGGTTTTTTCCTTTTTCCCTTTACTGCAGTTTTTCAGTAACTTTGGGGGAAGATGGGCAGCCCTGCCTACCAGAAGCTGCAAGCTAGACTGCTCGGTCTGTGTCCTCCCGGTGCTCTCCAACACCCTCTGTTTTCTCTTCCATGTACATTCAAAGGCCTTGGAATATATTTAGAGTTGGAATGTTTTAAATGACACTTGCAATTATGTTGCAGACTTTTAAGGTTTTTTGTTTGTTTGTTTTTGGGGGTTTGTTTTGTATTGGCCATTCTGATGATTCTAAATATTTGGCTTTGAAGGTGACCAGGTATGTTCAGAACAGAGTTCGACTGAAGTCTTCTGCATCCTGGACTAAAAAGCAGTTCCTGGATGCGGTTCCTTCAGCAGAATGGATTATTTTCTTGGTTGTAATGAAACCTTAAGTATGTTAAGTCAGTTATAAATCATGTTGTACAAGAATACAGGCTTTTCAGCGGTGTTGGAAGTCGCTTGACTGCTTCCGTGGCTGCTGCTTTCTCTGCTGTGTAAGGAACTGCAGGGTGGAAGCTGCAAGGCAGCCTGTTCCCTGGATACACACTGGCTGTGCGAGGCCAAGGCCAGGTGCAGTTTCTGATGACAGGACCAGTTCATGATTTATTCATGCTGACAGACTCTCAGTGTTTGGGTGTCAGCTACACAAGCCGGACATCTTGAAGGAGTCTTTAAGACCGTTATATCTTTTAATTATTTCATTTACATTTATGATGAGACACCACGGTTCGCTTTGAGGCCGGGCTGGCATTTTCATGGTTTTGTGCCTCCTCAGTGTGATCTAAAGCAGCGCAAATAGCAGAGGGTGAAGTAGCAACGTCGTACCTATTAAACATGCCGGCTCAACAGAGCATGGTTTTGGACCAAGACAAATGAAAATTGTTCTTGACAGTTAATCATTTAAAGCTGCGAGGCCTAAAAGTAAAGGACTGACTCCCTGCCTTGCATTGCACGCTATTTTTATCAGGGTTCTGTCTGTGGCTCTGTGTTTGTTGCTTAACATTTAAGAGAAAGGTGTGGCCTGACCATGCAGAATTGGCAGCCCAAAAGCTACCACGGTCTGGAGCTGGCTCTCGCCCACGTTCCCTGCACAGCCTAGGGATGGCAATGTCTCCTTTTCGCCATCGGTAAAAACACGGCAAAAATACCTGCTTATCTTGCAGGGTTGCTGGGAGGAATCATTAGTTAATAACTTTTAACTGCTTTGAAGCTGAAAAACGTTGTGGAATTCTTAACCGTTGTTTAAATGATCTGAGGCAGATAAATCTTTCCGCCTTTCATGTTGGTTTTTTTTGTACCACAAAAGCTTGTCCTAATTAGTGAAAAAATATCATAGTAACAATTAGTGCAAGTTTGATTACTTAGAGTAGGCCTTTGAGATACGCGTAATACTGTGTATTTGCTGCTTCAAGTAGTCATATTTTTAAATAAAAATACTGAACTGCAGCCACACTGAGAAACCAAGTCACACACCCCAAATACAGGTGTAGGTTTAAGTTGCCTGCGCGACCGCAGCCTGTGCTCCTGACTCGAATGCTTGCCATCTTTTCTTCTACCTCATCTTTGTGCTATTGAATACACAGAAACGTCGTCGCTGTGAGGACGTGTCGGGATTATGTATGAGTGGAAACCTGGGTCTTGGTGAAGGTCCTGGCATTGCCTCTTTGTCCCAGTCCGTGTCCTCTTTTGCTCTGTCTCTTGCCGCGAAGGAGCTTGCCCAGAGTGACTGAAGTCCGGGGAGGGGAGAAGTTCACCTGCTGAAATCTAAGGTGCACAAATGGCCACCGGGTTTTGGTGTTTATTCATGGGTGGAATGAAAAGACTCATTCGTATTTTGCTAAATAATTCAGATTTTTAAACTGAAGAGGAGCAAACTCCTCTTTGCTAAATTTCAGATCGTTCCCTAGCAAACAGAGCGTTTACAATGTCTCCAAGATTTTTTAATAGATGCAAATCAATGTATTTTTTTACTAGGCTCTTTCCTGAAAACAGACATTTGGCATTAAAAACCAGAAAAATGGTTTTTAATGGTCACTGAAAACAGTTTTGCAACCAAACTGGCAGGCGCCGTAAGAAATGTGCCTTATCTGTAATACGTAAGCACTGGGATAGTACGTTTGTTATGAGTTAGGTATGATAAAGCTAGACTATTGTCTAATTCTTGGGAGTTCATTTGTGTCCCATTAACAGATTACTTGCTATAGTCACCGTAAAAAAGAAGACAGTTTTGCACAAACCTTTCGATTTGTGCTATGGTAAGAAGAATATTAAGTTAGGATTAAATCCAAAGTCTCTCAGATAGAGGTATGCTGCCAGAAAGCTGCCTTGTTATTTTAAAGGTTTGGAATATCATCACCCGTGTTTGAGATCCGACACCATCCAGGGCTGCAGTAGGGGAGATGCCAGACCCTGATGGCACAGAGCCGAGAGCTGGGAACCACATGGTGTCCTGGGCCAGGAGAAGGAAAATTGTTTTCAAGGTGAAAATGCCGCTCTGTCCAAACGCAAAGATATGGACAATTGGGAATGGGATAGCTTTTTCCTGACTCCACTGTGCCAACTTAGATTCCTTATGTGCTTTTGCTTTCAGGCTTGCTTGCTTGGTCTTTGTCAGCTGGTCAAATTAAATATTTTCTCTCTATGTGCAAACCTTATGTTTTATATCATTAAGAATTTTATGTCCTCGATATTAATGCTTATGCAAATTGTTTGAAAGAAAAAAATTTCCAAGCAAGAAAATGTGCATTAGAAGAAAGGACAGAATTGGAGAAGTATGCCCTAGTAAAAACAAAGACCAAACCCTCATTTCTGTAATAAAGCTGACACCCATCTTCATTTCTGTGCATGTACAGTGTTTTCCTTGCTTTCTCCCAGTCTGTGTCTGTGGCTCATACTCTTGCAGTTTACAATTTTCATTCAGTTTTTAACAGATGCAGAGTTTTGGCAAAATCTCATTGTGTGGTGCTGGCAGTTTGAAGAAACGCGGTAAAAAAGGGGGTATCAGCACTTGGAGTACTATGTTCATTTTCAAAATGCCACAAATAGTCCTGAAGCTTTGCTATTCAACTGAAATGAAGTACTAATTCTGTGACAGGAGTAGTATTATCTTGTTTCCTAAAGAGAAATACCACAGTTGTTATCTTGCCTTTCAGCTTGGAGCTGTGGTGGGCCGCTGATGGACAAGAGCTCATCTTTTCTTTTTAGCTTTCAAAAATACACCTTTAGTTTGCAGGCTTCTACCCTTACGCCAGCCTGGCTGTAGGTTAAAGTTTAGTTTTCATGTGCAAACATCCCGAACTGAATCCGGGCTTCTCTATAGCGGGTGGACGTGGCAGCTGAGGTGCTGGTCATGGCAGGCCCCGAGGGCTGCCATCCAGGGTTGTTAACAAAACACGCTTTTGGAATGAATTACAGGGAGCGTTTGCGTGCCCTCTCAATTACCCTTCAATCATAACATCCCGTCAAGGCCTCAGGATGACATTTCCCTCGTTGCAAGAATTTTTGACCTGAACAAATTTAAATCAACAGTGAAATGCCTGCCGACCTCCAACAGCGCCAGCGGAGCAGCTTCTTACACCGTGTCATGTTGTTGTCGGTGGACCTCGCCCTGGGCTGCAAAGACGCTGCAGAGGAACCCATGTTGCTGCCGTACAGGCAGGTTCAACTGACACGAGAAAACTTGGTTTAAACCCCTCACCATTTGCGTTTACTGGTAGCAGGGACTGGGGCCTGAGCTGAATTCTGTCGCCTCGTACTGCTCTCTGAGCTCCACCGGATTTCTGTCCCCCCACTCTGAGCATCCCGGCCACAGGGCGGTGTTTTCGGAGCCCGCAGAGGAACGCGGCTGTGGCGATGGCGTCCCCGCCGCTGCGGGGGCCCGGAGGCCTCTCCCCGCGGAAACACCAGCAGGGCGAGCGGGCGGAGGTGGAGGAGGAGGAGGAGGAGGAGGAGTGCCCGCCGGGGGCGGCTCGCCCCGCCCTCCCGCCAGCAAACGGCGCAGCGCCGCTCTCCGGGCGGAACCGCCATCCCAGCCCCGCTGCGGCCTCTACCGGCAGCGCAGCCGCCGCCGCCCGCCCCGAGCCAAAACAAGATGGCGGCACGGCGCTACGCACGCACGCACGGCGGTGGCGCGCCGGAAGCGGAAGTGGACTAGTGCTCCGACGGAAGTGGCCGTTGTCCGGGAGACGCAGCGCGGCCGGGGCCGGGCCGGGGATGTGGCGGCTGCTGCTGGCGCTGGCCTGGCTCGGTTGGGCCCTCCCCGCAGGTGACGTCGTGCGGGCTTCGGTGGTGGCGGCTGGGGTGGGCCCTGGGGACCGGGCGGCGTGTTGTGGGGCCTCCCTGGGGCGGGCGCTGCGCGGGCAGGCCGGGGCTCGGCCGCGGCGCGGAGCTGATCTCTCCTTCCCGGCGCAGGGGCGGTGACGGAGCAGAGCGCCGACGGGCAGCCCCGCTCCCCCGGGGACGGCCCCGCGCAGAGCGGAGGCGAGCCGGTGCGGTACCGGACTGCGGAGATGGCGGACGCCATGCTGGGCAGCGGGCTCCCCGCGCAGCAGGCCGTGGTGCTCTCGGTGGTGCCGGGGGAGGCGAGGGAAGGCCAGGCGCCCGCCGTCGCCGAGGGGGCTTGCGATGCGGCGGCTGGAGGCGATGGGTGCGGCGCGGGGAGCGGCCCTGCGGGTGCCCCGGGCCAGGCGGGCAGCCCGGGTCGGGAGCAGGCCGGGCTGGAGACGGTGCTGCCTGCGCCCACCGAGGAACCGAATAGCACCGACAGCGCCAAAGCTCCCAAAGTGAACTGCGAGGAGAGAAACATCACTGGCATCGACCGCTTCACACTGCAGATCCTGAACGTGTCTCAGGTGAGTGGGTCACCCAGTTTGCTGCTCGGTGAGGGCGTGAGGGTGGTGGAAGATGCCCCATCAGCAGCGTAAGCATCTTTTGTTCGGTGTTTGACTTAATCAATTTCCCTGCCTAACATCCTCTGAAAAGAGGAAATGTCTGGGCAAGGAGGCCTCTCCTGTCGTTCTGAGCAGAAAAATATGGAGATACAGCTCAGTCCGCACATCTGTGTCTCTCATCTGTGTGCCTGCAGTGAGCTGTCAGCTTTCGTGCTGCATGGATTAGCCTTTCTCTCTGATATTGTTAATGGCACTTGCTGCTAGTACCAGTGTCTATTTCCAGCTTGTTTCTTTTAATAGTTATGTATATACACATATTTAAGTAATAAACTTTTAAAACAACCTTTAAAAAAGGGTAAATACAATTCTCCATCTGTTTGAAAAAGGTTAAACAAATGTGCAGCTACTTGATAAATATTGTCGAGTATCCACTTGATTGCGGAATGATGCATTCCTATGTACAGTTTAACTGTGTTAAATATGTAATTGTCTACGCTTGATTTTTTTCTGCTTTCTCTAAGGACCTGATGGAGTTCCTAAACCCAAACAGCAGTGACTGTACGTTAGTCTTGTTCTATACGCCGTGGTGCCGCTTTTCTGCCAGCCTGGCACCTCATTTTAATTCTCTGCCTCGAGCATTTCCAACTCTTCGCTTCCTGGCACTGGATGCATCTCAGCACAGCAGGTAACTTACACTTCCCATGCTCTAGCATTGGTTTATTTCTGTTAGCAAATTGTGTGTTTTTAAAAAACAGAGTGATTTTTTGTTTTTCTTATGAAGTGACAATTTAATTTAGTAAAACTGACGCTTTCTGTATCGTGACTATGTTTTATTTTTTGCTCCAGTGGATTTCCTTTCCTTCATGCTTTGTATTTGCTTTATGTCCCCCAGTTTATCAACTAGATTTGGAACGGTGGCTGTACCCAATATCCTCCTTTTCCAAGGTGCTAAACCTATGGCGAGATTTAATCATACAGACAGAACGCTGGAAACGCTGAAAGACTTCATTTTTAATCAAACAGGTATGTAAATCAGCCCTGATGTGTCAGTAGGAAGAACAGGCTGGATTTTAGCTCCAAACTGGGCTTTCCTGTCCCTCTCCCTGGTGTTTGTTCTTTAAAATGAATTTCACGAAGACCCTGAGAGGACCCGGCAGAGGTTTATATCAGTTGCTGCAGCGAGCTGGATTTTGGGGCACGGTGAAAGCAGAAACTCAGCTCGCTGGGCTGCTGTCACAGAGTAGGGGGAAACAGTGGGGTTCAGCTAGAGAAGGTGCTAGAAGGATTGAGCACATCTTCCTGCCCAAATATTTCATTTGGGAATAAAGATGAGCCTTGGGATCACTGCTAAGCTATGTAAGACTGACAGCAGCAGAGTGATAAGGTGTTTTCAGTTCTCATGCTGGAGGAGACAAAAGGATTCCAGTTTCCGTTGTCTGGTTGTCCACGTTGTGAGCTCCGCGCCAGCCAAATCTCTGCTTCTTCTGTGCTTCTGTAAAGAAAACCAAACCAGAGAACGTGCTGGGGTGGGATGCTGGTTTCCTTGCTCACTGTGCTCTGTGAGTTTTGTGTCCTATGAGGCCTATGAGGGCCTTCGTTGGAGGCCAGAAATTGCCACGTTTACTAATACAGCAGAAATACTCAAAACAGCACACGAAAACCCCCTACAAAGTTACACAAGGCTGTGTTGTGGAAGGACAGAACAAGCCTTCCCCTTTTAGGAAAATACATATAAAAATCAATGTTTTTATGTAGTAAACTGTATGCTAGCTACCTGTTAACATACAAGGACCATCTCGCCAAAATTTTAAGTTTAATTGTACCTGTGCCTTTTCCTGAGAACAGGAACAAAGCTCCAAATACAACCAACTTCTCTGTAATTAATGATTATTACTGGTGTTGATCAAGGGCTTTCTTTTTTAGGGATAGAAGCTAAAAGTGATGTGGCTGTGACCGAGGAAGACTGGGAAGGCCCCCTGCCCAGCGTTCTGACAAAAGGCGTAGACTGGCTGCTTCTCTTCTCTTTGCTCTTCCTGGCTAGCTTCGTCATGTACGCTACCCTTCGCACAGAGAGCATTCGGTGGCTGATCCCAGGACAGGAGCACGAACACCAGGAATAATCCGAGCTGCTGAAATAGGGACAGGATTTCCCGCTTATTGGTAAAGTGGGAATTTGTACGGACAGAAGAGTGAACTGTTGAGTTTATTGGTTGTAATTTATAGTCTTGGCTAAAAATCTGCTTTATTTATCAACTACTGAATCTGTAAAAAGCAAATTCGTGGCGTTTAATGTGGTAAGTAAACAACTCTGAGAAAACATGAACTAAAAAAGTGTTTATTAAGGTGCTCTGCTCCGATCAGCTTATTTTTCATGGACTTCAATGCAAATAGGCGATACGGTTCTGCTTTGCTCTTCTGAAGAGGTAACTGTGTTTTGTAGATCGGGTAAGGTTTTTACAGCACATTGGGCTGGGTGCGCGGCACGGCTTGGCGTGGTTCCACGCTGGTGGAATCTGGGGATCTTCTTTTACAGATCCGCAGGCGTATGAACTAAAGCTGCTCCGTGGATGATGTGGTAAATGCCATGGAATTAGAATGTGTTAGCCCACGCAGATCATACTCAGGTTTTGGCTTGTGTATTCCTGAAATACGATGTTTTAAAGGAAAATGGTGACTAGTGATGTTGCTGAATTAGTTTGGCAGTAAAATGAACTATGAAAAGAACATGTTTTAAAAACCAGTGTACTTCAAATGAGTTATTCCACTGTATACCAGCAATGACGATTCAAAAGCGCGTTATACGGCTCTTGATGGGGGGACAGTTTCCCACCATTGGTGCTGGGGTTAGATGCTGGTTTCCTTGTGCTCTATGAGTTTTGACTTAATGGCAGCTCTTTATAAGATTTAGAGTAACTTCCAAAGCTCGCCTCATTACTTTTGTGTGTGTATACATAACTTATTTACTCCATTCCTATAGAATTAAATTACATTCATTGTCCTTACTCTTTTTTTTAAGTAAACCAGGGTTTTAGCGTAACCTTTTTAAGTCAACTTTCTTACAAGACTAAAAACATGCAACTTCTGGAGGACAGATCACCTGCCTAAATGGACAAAACCAGTCTAGAGATTGATTTTCGTTTCTGCTCGCGCCTGTGCTGGTTGCGCAGTCTGCAGCTGAGGCTGCGTCCGGGATTGATAAGGGGTTTAGTTTTAATGAGTGTGGCAGACTTTGGACAAGGTACGGACTGGTATGTTGTGTGGATTTTGGATTCTTTGATTGTGTAGCATTTGTCCATGGTGGGGGCTTGCCGCAGTACCCTGAGGGGAAGCTGTGGAGTGCGAATTAAGCTAAGAAGAAGCAAAGCCAGTCATAAGATTGATTGTTTGATGAAGAGCTCATATCTCTGCAACATAATTCTGCAGGTATTTTTCCAGCCGCCGCATCTTTCCAGTTTGGAAAGCTGACGACCTGTATTCCTGCGTGTTAAAAGGAAAGTGCACTGATCAAACTTTGGTATTACTGAAGATAAAACTAGCAAGTATTTTATCAATAAAGAATCAAATTTTTTAACAGTAGATTGGAGCGTTCTTGCCTTTACAATCCAGGTAGAGAGGCCCGGGGCTGGATTCTCCCCTGTAATTATCTCCGTACCTCTAAAGAAACAGCAACGTCTTTAAAAACAGTGCCTCCTCTGCTCTGAGAAGTGGCTGCTCCAGCGCTGCCCCGTGGAGCTGGACAGGAGATGTCCGCGCTCGGATTTCGACAGAAGCCACCAGCGTTGTCCGAAATACCGGATTTGTTCCCAGGTGCGCAATAGCCAACCCCACATGCCCGGACGAGCCGTCGGTTATTGATTTGAGAGCTGCGCAAAGCTGGGTGCTCGGTGGTTCCCCACAAATCGAGCACACCCAACGGGGTCTCCGGGCGGGGAGATTATATACGGGATTTGCAACATCATTATCATATTAATTCCTCCTGTCTGTATTTGATGGGGCAGTAATTTATGTACGATTGCACAGTTGTGTTGCAGCCACTGCGCACGCCCGTGGGAAGGGGCTTCGCCTGGGCCGGGGTCTTCTTGACCCACGGGTGTGATTTTTTAGTGCTGTAGCGCTGGGAATTCAGTTTAGGGCACTTGGAATTTTCACTTTTGTGCCAGGTTGGCTAAATGTGTAGGTTAGTTGCGTTTTCTAGGTACATGCATCCATCTGCTCCAGGATGTTTATTTTCAAGACTGGTAATGATACTTGCTTTAGCTCTTTCTCTGCTTCATCCTTGACAGACTCATGGCTAGAACCTCCCCACACTCTCCCAACGCTACTTGCTATTAACTAATTCCTAGAACGTGCTTTGGTAACACCAGGAGCGCCGGGATTTTGGTCGGTGGCCACTTGGACTCAGCCATTGTTCCGGGGGGCCGGTGCCCTTCCTGCCCAGTTGCCCCCCCCGCCC